>CM057085.1:12850000-13350000 GCA_029959045.1 Taenioides sp. WSHXM2023
AGAATTAATTGTCTGATAATCAGGAAGTGCACGTTAACATGCTCGTTGTTGTTGGTGCTTTACGATCACAGCAAAACAACACTCTAGTCTCTGAGAGTTGTGAAATCGCTGAATGTACTCATCACAGTGATTAATAAGGGATAAGAGGAATAACTCTGGATTGGTAAGAGTTTAAAATGAACTAGTTCTGTTTTTAAGACAGTAAAATTCAGGTACAGCGCGTTGGCATAACAAAATCAATCAATAATTAGAACAAAATAGTAACTATACAATAAAAAAGTATGATAAACACTGAATTCTTTACCTGTATCCACTAATGGACAGCCGATAGCGAAGGAATTCATTGGACAGGTAGAACTCATCAAACTTTGCATACTCCCTCACTCCCTCAAAGTCCTCCAGGTCTATACGCAGCACCATGTCTTTGGCTTTGGTCAGCAAATGGATGTGGTCATTCCCCAGCCAGAACTCGCCCCTGCACAACGAGAAATACGACACATTTTATACTGAATCAAGTGTGGGCATGTCAAGCATCATGAGCAGCCAATATCAAGTGCTCATTCCATCTTAAAATGGGTTCAGTGCCTGGCCAAATGCAATGAATTTTACATTAGTATAACTAGAAGCACTGGGGAAGTCAAAACACCCACAAGTGCAATGAATATAAAGACGAATGCAAGGACTTTGTCTCCTGAGCCAAAACTGTCTACCCTGTTGACATCTATTTACTTTACATTTGTGAATGGAGGCCCGGCCTTTCTCACATTCATAGATTTGAAATTGAACTACATTTCAATTCAACCTCAAGCACCTCAAGGAGCACCTTATAGCCGGGATTCAGATAACATTACAGCATTTTAAAGGCCTACATCATTTTTAACAACATTCATTTTAGCTGCCTTCATCTGTATTACATAATTTTGGCCTACAGAATGCATTTCAATTCAACCTAAAATGTTAAGCAAAAAATTAAGTATTTTTGTACCTGTCAGGGGGAATATGAATTTCGCTCTTACTTAATTTGTCATCTGCTGCCTTGTGTAGTACATTATGTGCTGCCTACTGGCCATACTAGACTCCATAGAAAGTAGAATTGAGACACATAATTAATCCCTTGATGCAATAAGCGACTGCCGCTTGTTATGTACTGGAAATAGAGAATTAGCCTATTATGTTTTTGGGCAGCAAGTGACATTTTGTTGTGGCCCCATTAAAATGCATATCAGCCCATAATTACATTGGGCCATCAGCAAAATTGAAGCTAACTTTTCTTTTATGCAGTGTTTTTCTTATCGTCTAATTTTTTGCAATCATTTTAGCTGGGTCCCAAGCAGATGGCTGGTTCCAGTTTGATGAGCCTGTTCTAGTGGTAAATTGGAGGGGAGGCATGCATAGCTTTTTCGTATATTACTCGCCATGCACACACGCTAATGGGTTTCATCTTAATATACCACTGGGACAATCGTTTTTTTCCTCATATTGAAAAAGAATTGATTTTATGAGTTAAGTGCATATGACTTTTTCATGTTTTTTAATTATTACTTGGTTTGGTGTACTTGTGGATTTTTTTTTATTTTTTTTTTACATCAGTGTCAGTTTGTGGAAAGAAAAAAGCAAAGAAAAAAGTACAGAAATACAGGAAGTAGGAAGTAGCTCCAAATCAGAATATCTCTACCTACGCCATCAACACTAAAAATTCCATTCAAAATGCAAGGACAATTTATTTTTCTGTCAGTTTAAACCAATAAAGGTGTTCTCCAAACTTAGACTTAGATAAACTTTATTGATCCACAAGGGAAATTATTCCTTCATAATTATTCATTATGTGGATCAATAAAGTTTATCTAAGTCTAAACCACATCCTTTACTGATAGAGGATTGGCTGTAGATTTGCTTTGATTAACAGCACAGCCCTAACCCAAATCATTCCAAAATATAAGGCTATACCTTAGATTTCCGAAGCCCTTTTTGTACTCGGCCCAGGTCCGGTTGAAGCTGACAGAGCCGTCTAGTCTCTGCTGGATCACGGTCCACCCCCCACCGTAGGACTCCATTTCACAGAAGACCTCGAATGTCCCGTTGCGAACATCAGGAGTGACTCTGTAAACTCCGCTCTTCCTCTCCTGCAGCACGTAGTCGGAGCAGTCCCTCGGGGCCAGGACAACTGTTGGCAGGCCGACTGAAAACAAAAAGGCAAAGCAGTTTAAAGAGACTGCACTCTGAATGCGTTTTCATTTTTCTCTGGCATTTTCTCGCTGCTAAACCAAGGGACTGTAAAACCAACAATCCCTTAGGCGCAGACAGGAGAAAGTATATGAGAATGAGAGAGTGCTATCTGGGCAGGCAAGCCAAGTTTCACTTTTTAGTTTTGTACAAATATTTCTGGGTAAATGTTTACAATGGAAATGACTAGATGCTGGTCAGCTATAGATGACTGAAACCTTTATTGCCGCTGTGGAACTTGTCTTGCATAGAGTTGTTGCAATATTAAATTTGAACATCAATTTTCACACCAAAGCAAAGACATAATACTCAATACCAATCATTATAAAAAAAACATACTACACTATACAAATGAGTATGTAGTTCAGTACTAGTTCTGCTATTGATTAGTTTCTGGGTAGTGTTTTTTATCATAATCTTGCTCATGACAGTACAAAAGGGAGAAGAAGAGACTCACAAATGTTAAACAGATGGTGAACATTTTGGCACAAGATAAAGCAGAAAAGTGTCACATTTGAATGGTTTTGACTGTGGATTTTGACAATACTGGATGATTGTGTTAGAGCATCTTCAAAAGGCCAACTCCTGTGGGATGTTCCTGGTCAGCAATGGGCAGTCTAGTCAAAAGTAGTCCAAAAAAGAAATAGCACTGAACTGGTGACAGGTGATGGACAGGTGCACTATTCCAGTCACTGAGTTCCTGTATTGCTCAAACTGTAGACATTTTTAGTAGTCCCTAGGAAAATGTGTTAGAATAAACAGCACATTGCTAATGGTTTTATTTAGAGTTAAGTGTTATGCCTGACTGTGATTGTAGGGAACATGGGTTGCCAAGTCTTGTATTAGTCCCTAAATGCACCTGTCTCTGCTTTTTAATACAGTGTGAAGGAAAAGACTTCCACCTGCACAGAGAGTCCAAGGACAAAGGCCAGTGTCAATCGATAACAGTCTAATGCACTATGGTCACATTTCATACAGTGCAGCTCAAAACTCTCTCTCCTCCCCTTCTTACTCACTCTCTCTCTCTCTTTCTCCTCTATCTCCCTCTCTTTCTCTCTCTCTCTACCTCTCTCCCTCTCTCTTTTTCTCTTTTGTCTCCCTTTCTTTCTCCTTCTCTTTGTTCTCTCTCTCCCACTGTCTCTCCTTCTTCTCTTTATTTCTTTCTTCTCTCCTTTTTTGTCGCTCTCTCTTTCTATTTTCTCTCTCTCTTGCCCTCTCCCTCTCCTCTCTCCCTTCTCTCTCCCTCTCTCCTCCCCCGCTGTCTATCTCCCCTTCTCTCTCTCTTACTACTTTTTTTTCTCCCCTCTCTCTTCCCTCTTTCTCGCCTGCTGAGTTGCAAGGTTTGATACCATAACTTCCTCCACTGCACTGACCCCAGCCTAAACCCAGGTGGAGTGAGCTTTGTCAGTTTGCATTTAAAACACAAAGAGGAGTCCCAAAAAACAAGAAAAACAAAAGTGAGTGTGAAATTGAATTAAACAGGCCTTTCCCCTTTGCACCTCCTGCTCAAATCATTCTGACACAGGGCAAGCTTCGTGTGGACCCTCATGCACTTCGCTAGACATCCCACTGCTTAATCCCTTTTGGAAACTGAGCTTAAAGGGAACTGCAGTGATCTGTAGTGTGAGTGAAGCAGCCGTCATATCCAGGTTACTTAACATTATTTTTTTTTTGTCTAGTATGGTGAATGGCTGGATAGTTTATAAGAAATCTCAATTTGAGTGGTAACAATTGGCTGAATGCAAAAGCAGCAATTCTTTAGCTAAAATACTGTCTAATGCAACTAAATGTAGAGGTCTTTAATTAAAATATTTCTGCCCTTTTGTATAGTCCATTCACGTTTTGGGCTAGACTTTTGGATGCATTTTTGTAATATTATCTCAATAATGAAAATAAATCAGTCAATCAAATTTTTCAATTCAACTTTGAATTGCCCAGACTTACTTGGCTACAAAACTTGCCAACCCTGTAGTTTTGACCTCTACAGTTTCAGAATATGATTTTTGTATTAGTTTAGTAGATCACATTTTCATCTTCTCTCAGATATCACAATTTTGTAGCTATACACTGTGAATGTGAATCTTGTTTAAAAAGAAAAAAAAAAAAAAATCCAAACGCATTCCAACAGGCAATACTTTTCAGACAAATTGCCAAATCTTTTAGCTCATCTTTGACCCTCTTCACAAGTTTTGGCCTATGAAATTGTTTTTATATCTCCCACACTTGAAGTTGATGACCATGGTTCTGCACTTCACTCTCCTCTCTCTTATTTGTCATCTGTCGGCCTGGTGTCCCTCGGCCAGATAAGAAGAGCCATCACATCTCATTACCTTGGGCACAGCGCCTGACCCAAATAACTTTAATATGTGCCTCTTACTGATGCCCAGATGTTTGCTGATTGGCTGTCCCTCAGGTGAGGGGCCGGCCTGCCTGGATATGCCCTTGCCAAATAACTTCTGTGATGGCCAAGACGACAGGTCGAGTGATGAGGTTTAATAAATGGCTTCAAACACCCTGTCAGAGTGCATACACATAACTTATAAGCAGGGGTGGGTCAAGTCATAATCTTGAGTTATTTACTTGAGTCACGTATGTTTAAAGGTGCAATATGTAACTTTTCAATTGGGTTTCCCTGCCTAACTTGCCTGTTTCTATGGATATGTCATTGCTCTGCCTGGAATGTTCCACAGTATGACATTAAACAGCTCTACCTTACATTTATTCGATTACAGGTAATTTTATTCAAAAAATACCTACAAAAACAAGCACTCTGACTGTGAGCAGGGTTGCCTCTCCACAGATCTAACCTGTAAATTGGCCTGGTTTGGTCGCCATGAAGATAGAAAGTGTTAATACCTGTATACTGTGGAACATTCCAGACAACATTCCAAGCAATAAGATCTCCATAGAGAAAAGCATGTGACGGACCCTCCACCAGAAAAGTTACACTTTCTGACACCAAACTTTTACTTCTGCTTGAGTAATATTTTTTTGAAGTGAAAGTCTTATTTTTAGAGAATAAAAGGTTTCTCTTCTCATTGTGAGTAAATCTTTAAATGACAAAATCGGCTTACTTTCAGATATAATTATACGTATTTTATTTTGGCTAATTGTTGTTCTTTGGAAATACCACAATTTGTGTATTATTACTTTTTTTTTTTTTTAACTAATTCTTAAAAGTAGTATTATTTCCAAACATTTACTTCACTAAATAATTTTTAGATGTGATTTTTACATTTTACAAGTAGTTATTCTGCGCACTACTTTTACACCTATAGTGTCTCACTCTTCACATCCTTGCCTGTAAGTGATTGGCATTAAGGGGAAGTCAGCTCTCCTATCGACATACAACACAGTACCCAATGTGCAGGCATGTATATAGATAAGTCAGAG
The DNA here is from genome assembly GCA_029959045.1 of Taenioides sp. WSHXM2023. NCBI lineage: Eukaryota > Metazoa > Chordata > Actinopteri > Gobiiformes > Gobiidae > Taenioides > Taenioides sp. WSHXM2023. The sequence continues at coordinate 12,855,617 of CM057085.1, forward strand.
ACCAGAAATGAGAGTGCACTTCGTGATACACAATAAAATTTAATGGCATAGAAAAGCTCCCAAACTTCCTCTTGGAAAACAGCGCGTTGCCACAGTGCAGAGACATTTCCTGATGAGGCAGCACACAACTGCACATCCATTCTCTTTGCCTGAATTGAGTTAATGTAGCTGAACTGTAACATGAATTGCTGTCCATTCACCTCAAGGCCCTCATATGTCTCGGGGGAGTGAGAGAGAGAGGAGAGGAGAGGTGCGTGGATGGGGTTTGACAATAGGGTGAAAATAAATGCTAGCAGCACGAAGCATTTTGACTGTGCTTGACAAGAGCTCCTCAGATTCAGCTTGAAGGTGAAAGTCCGCTTCACATCGGGACTAAAAGACAGCTCTAGTTCTGCATATATAAGCATAATCTTGCTCACACAGTTTCAGTTCCTATTGGCCTCTCATTTAGCTTTCAAGAATTCTGTGCTATTGAATTATAACTCAACTCTAAGCTATTCATGATTTTGAATTTTGGAGTTAGCTGCGTCGTAACTCACTAAAATCCACAGGGATCCTTAGAATTAAATTGTTTTTATATTTTTCTGACATATTGACATTGCAGATTTTATTAACTTTTAAGTTAATAAAATCTGCAATTATTGTTTTAGTTTAGTTTTTTAGTTGGATAACAATTTAATTTGGTGTTTTAACAATGAAATTGAAGCTGGTTGGTGTTGGCGGTTCTTGCCTGTCATTCTGATTGTTGACGAGGGAGGCTGGAGTGTGTTGGCCCAACTTCCTATGCTGTGCTCTATGGAACTCAGTGAGTGACAAGCTGTCAGCATCCCCCAAACAGTCAGATCTGATTTGGTCATGAAATCTTCCAGGAAAGTAGAGTGAAAAACTTTGACTTGTGGCTTTATTGTATGTGGTTGCAGTAGACAACTAGTTATATTGGCTGTAAGGAAGTGTTGTGGTAGAAAATACTGCATAAATTTGTGTAAGAATAGCAGTAAATTGGACTATTCTTGTCTTTGACTACAAAGCTTACTGCAAGGCATAACTGTACACACCATCACTATTTCTGTATATTTTATAGGGTTTTGCAAACTAGTGGTACATAGGATGCCTCTGGTGGAATGCAGGGCACTCTGCAGTTTGAATATTTGTTATATTTTGAGACAAATCTATAAATATGTCTGTCCCCCTTTGGGTTATACAATGTAGAACTACCTTATCCACTACAACTAATAAGGCCATATATTATCTTTGGTGGTTCTTGGAGTGAATAGTTTGTAGCTCCCAGTTTGGTCCTTGAGCTGTTGATGTTATCGATCGGCCTTCATTATTAATCATATGTTTTTATCATATTTTTTTTATCTGTAGTGAAGCATGTTTTTAAGATGCCCTAGTAGCCTACATTGAACTGGATAAACTGACATTCAAGATATAATTTTGTTCACTTCTGATGTTATTTAGTTTCTGGCTCTACACACATATGCTTCATTGTACTTTATATATTCCATAGCTAAAACTGGACAGCAGTTGATGTGTTAAGTAATTGAAGTGTTTTTACTTGTTTTGACTTCGCTGTAGTCTCTTTGCAGTAGTTTGTTTATTTCTATGGAAACAGCAGCAGTTATCTCTTTCTTTTGGATTCACTTCAGGCATCATCAGGAATAAACGATAAGGTAACACGAAGCGCACTCTAGCATGTGTAACTGTTTGAAACTCATTAATATACAAAGACATGTGTTGTTGACCCTGATTGTCCCTGTGACCAAAGTCTTGAACGCTGCCTACATTGTTTTGGTGAGAGATATATCCTTCACCAAAACTAGACTAGTTGTTTTTATGCAAGGAAGAACCCTCAAGAGCATGACCTACAGACAAAAGGATGGAGGAAGAGAGGAGAGGTAGATGCACGACTTGGGAAAAGTGGATTAGCAGCAGACAGAGAGAGAGAAGGTAAGAGGAGGATCAGGGACAAAACAGAACTGAAGGGCCATTTGTCGGAACGTTTAGGGAGGAGGAAAGACACAACATTGGGTTTCCCTTCACACCAGTGCCCCCCATAATCTACTTAGAAGAAATAAGCTCCCATCAAAATCCACCACATTTTACATTTATGCTGCTGGATCAAAATTCTATTCACTTTCACAGAACACACTGTTTAGCCAATTTTGACGTGATAAACATTTTTAAACAAGCCAAGAATCTGTCTTTCCCCTCCCTAAATGTGAGTTTCTCCATATGGACCAAAAGAATTTCATGGTCAGGGGTCCTTGAATAGGTTATGTAAGATGCAATTTCAATTAGTTTTTGACAGAGGTAGTATTGGTTTCTGACTTCATTTTAAAGCTATTTCACAATAAGGATATTAAGGATACCGTCCACACTTGACTCTCTGCCCTCACACATTAGTATCACTTGAGTCAAGGTTAAATTGCCTGTGCTTGCTCTTATTATGCAATACCTGAAAATCCTTGTTTTTCCCATCTCCAAAACCTGTGTTTGCCTTGTCAATAGAATATTACTGACACACAAGGTCGCCCACACTTTCTCAATCACAAAGTTCCATCCGCTGTTTCAACAGACTACCCTGTTGAAATATTTCTGAGAAGTTATATCTATGTGTGATTCATCTTAACAGTATGCCTCACTGTACTGGCGATCAATAAAGATGAATTAAACAACGATAAGAATGCCCTAGGGAGTGATATATGGGGGTTGAGAAACATTCTTGCTCAACAGACAAGGTCTTGTGAAAATCAGTATAATAATTAAAATATATGACACAATGATGGACTAATACTGTGCAGTAAATCATTAAGTCCATACTTACATTGGGGGCTGTTCTGCGCGGCGCACTGACTGTTGCAGGAGGTGCTGAGCTTGTTGACCACTACCGTGATGTTCTCCACGCGCTGGTCCACCATGGCCTGCACATTCTCCATGTTGAGTAGATTGAGCACCTCGAGGCGCCCCTGTAGAGCAGAGATCTGGCTCCTGGCGTTGCGCAGGCTGGCAGACATCCGATTGAGCTTCACCTGGAAAGGACCACAGCAAAGGGAAGGAAGTCATCTCTGCGTGCAGAATATAAAGCAGGTAGATTACTCGAGCTGCTAGCCTCTTCATTGTTTCAATTAAGAATTTAGAAGAGAAACAAGGCTGAGTGATGCCTGGCTGCCGGCCAAAGTAGTGCTGAGAGGCGACGCGCTCACCAACCCCAGCGAAAATGGACCTTCATTTGAGTGCTGTGAGATAGTGATTCCCACCCTGTTTACAGAACCCGGAATGTTCCCCACAGGACCGTGCCATGGAGGACTTTAGAGCTCTTTGCATCTGCTTAGTGCACATTCCAGATGACTACATCTGGACATATTTATGTAATTTTGCACATTGTTTATAAAGCGCATTTTACCTCTCTTTGTTTAGATAACCACCTTCCACAGTTACAGGTATGACATGAATGCAATTACACATGGCCTAAATCAAATGAGACACAGTTGTGCAATCCTGCTGTTGGCATTGTTGCATACATTTCTTTCATTCTTCATTATTGTATAATGTATTAATACTATTTTTTCTCAGTTATTTATGTAAGTAATTATGAAAATTCTTTTTTGTAGTCCAGTGTCCAGGTGTTCATTTACCAAAAACAAATTATTATTTAAAAATAAATAATAATTAGATGTTTTTTTTCTTTTTGTCAGGTTCATAAGGCATTTTCTTGAGTGTTTTACTAAGAATATTCTCATTGTCCTATTATGAGAGAAATCCTCTTACCTGCATTTCCAGCAGAGAGCTTGGGCTGGGTGTCAGTTTGCTGAATATTGGGACCTGTCCAGCCCCGGTGACATCCTGTGCTCCAGGGATGGTCCCGTCTCCGCGCTCCTCTTGGCTGGACCCTGTGAACAGGTCCTGTCCTGACAAATCCACTCTGTGCACCTCCTCTGCATCCCTCTGGACCTGCATCTGGACCTGCTCCTGCCCCTGCTCAACTCGATGATGGACCCGAGCACCGCGGCACTCCTGGCAACTGCTCTTCAGTTTGTTCACCTGCTCTTTGAGGCTCTGCAGCTCCTTCATAGTTTTCTCCAGTAGTTTGAACTGCTTAGGCATCTGGATGGTGAGAGGAGGCAAGGTGAGGTGATAGGGACAGTCCTCCTGGTCCTCGGTGGTCCCACACTGGCTCGAGGGGCGTATTTTAATGGGACAAGAGGCTGACGTCCCAGACTCGTACGCTCCCCGAACATCCCATCTCTGGTGCACATTGACAGGGAAGTCTGCTGTCTGGCTGCTGCCTGGGACCAGTGCGGCTGCCACCAAGACTGTGGCAAAGATGCAGAGCACAAGTGTCCTCATTTTCTTTTGCCGATTGTGTAAAAGTTAAACAATCTCCAAAAACGTCTCTGCAATGTTGTAAGAAGTGTGAGTCTGAAAGCGTAGGGATGTAAATCCACTGTCCGTATGTTTAAGAGAGAGAGAGCGCGCAGAGAGCAGTCTGCAGGAGACAGAGCGCGCTGGGGAACTGCCGCTGCCTCAGATAGCTGTGTCATTAATATCAGGAGCAGAGAGAGAGAGAGGCAGGGAGGGAGGTATGGTGCTGTGGAAGGGAGGGGCACAACTATTGCGTAATGCAAAACACCATATCCTCAGAAAACATGGAGATGCAGGCAGATTATGTGAGAGGGGAGGAAGGGGGAGAGAGAGGAGAGGGGAGAGAGAGGGGGAGAGGTGCACCCGCTGCAGTCAGGTGCCTCACTGCTCATTTCCCTCAAATGATTCTGTTCAGTGAAACTCTCCGCGCCACAGCGCTCGGGCAACGTGCTTCATCTCTTTCCTGTTTTTGTGGTTTGGTGGTTCTCTGTTGTATGACCTTAACCAGATGAGCTATGAACTATACTGAGCAACAGTAGGTTAAGCATGAGAGAGGCACTATAAATCAACGCAGCACAGTGACTACAATAGAGGAGAAAGGATGTCACTTTGCCGTATATTTGGTTGTTGGGAGCTTCTTTTTAACAGTATTTCAACACAGTAATTTAATATGATAAAATATAATACCCATTCAGATTCCATATTAGAAATTCAAAAGACTGGGCCCAATAAGCACTTTGTGGCTCTTTTACGCAGTTTCCTTTCATATATATATATATATATATATATATATATATATATATATATATATATATATATATATATATATATATATATATATATATATATATATATAAAACTTTTGCACATATGCCCTTTCTGTCTTAACCAGCCACATACTGTGATCAAAGTAAACCATGCGTCTTTCCTTCTGGACGCCTGCCCTGCACATTTGTCCTATCTCTGGATCTATCTCTGTGATAATTTCCCATTTCAGTTATGTTTGTATCGAAATAGATAATTAGTCAATATCAACAGTCAATATTAACGAAATACATTACACATACACATGATGCAAGTGTGGTCTTGCCAGTGGTTTATAATGTGCTCAGAGGTTTCCGCTTATTACGACAGATGTGCAGTAAATCTTGGTGAACAAAAGCTATACATTATTCTGCTGATATTAACTTGGACTTTATTCATTTGAATAAGGACAGTGCTTATTATATGTAATATGTCAGCAAGCAGTTTCAACATAAATATGCCAGGGATAACACAGAGATGTCTTGAGGAAAAAAACAAAGAAACAAACAAAAAAACAAACAAAAAAAAGAAATACTTTCAATATTTCAACATTTAATTAGACAACCACACACACATGACATAACATTACATGACCTAAATCATGAGAAGGTAAACGAACATTATTACAGTAAAAACAGCAGCTTAAAGGCTCTAAAAGCATAAGTTCTTCTACTGTATTACTGGTTTGTTTTAGGGCTGTCATCGCCTAAAAAACTTCTTGATCGAAAGCTGTCAAAACAATTCATTATCTCCATGATCTGACCTTGTAACTGCACTCAAAATAGTAGGAGTTCATGGAAAAACAACTAGTATACAGAAAAGTACTAAGAAAAATATATTTACATAGCAGATTAAACACAGGATTCACTCCCAAATCTTCAGATAATCCTGTCCCTTTTTTGCTAATGTGCATACAGATCTTATTATTCTAAATAAAATTGTTAATAAATAAACATTTAGTTGACTAATACAAGTTTTGGTCAACTAAGGCTCCATCGACTACATCGGACTACAGGCCTAATTAATTTTCAACACATTTTTAATAACTTTGTAAAGGTTGAACAGTTGCCACAGTCTTTGATTTGCTCTGACAGGATATTCCATAATTTCCTATTTCTAACAGACACCAGCAAATCTTTACTTTCATAACCAACTGTAGATGGTTAATATTTCATTGACAGAATTTCTCTGACATCTTGAGTCATATTTCCAGAGAGGCAGCAGAGTTTCAGATAATTGATCCCATCCTCACAAGTGGCTGTGTGCCCTGATGGAGGAATCCGGCACAAAAGAAAATACAGAGACACAAAAAACTCCCATAACAAAGCGATTCAATCTCGCTGTTGGCTCAACTTCAATTCCAGCAGTCAATATGAGGACATGAACACATACAAAGAGTGGTGGCGGTCCTCTCCATCACACAGTGCACCCTGCGTCCTATACAGAGAGCCAGTCATTATTTTTCTCCCTGAGGTGCAGGGTATTAAAGTCTACAGCTGCTGCTCGGCCCACCCTTCACATATTTTATGCACAGGTCTGCAGTGCTAATATTTTACACCAGTGCTTGAGGCAGTAAGACAGGTGTGTATGCTCCCTCTGCTCCTGTTGTGGTCCACACCTTCCAATGATTGTGTTCGTATCGCATATAAAATACAGGCTGCTCTCTGACTGAAGTTTCTGCCTGAAATATTTTGGTGAAGCTTTGGAGACTTTGAGACAGGTTTTTAAGTTTGAGTTGGATAAATTCTAGCAAAATGTCCATCACAGTGGTTTGGTTTGACATCTATGTTTGAGGAAAACACAAAAATGAAATGTGCATTACTTTAAAAATCTAGATGTAAAATCAAACATACATTTTAAGATAAATTGCCATGAGTGTTGAGCATTAAGATGATTAAATACAGTTAACATTAGGGATGGGTATTATAAGCACCTCACAATACACCGAGGTCCACTAGGCAATACATATCCCAATACTTGCATATCCCTAAAAATAATCTCAAAAAGGGCAGTAAAAAGATGTTTTTATCACACACAATTACAAAAAGCACTGGAATTTCAGGTTCACAATGCCCTGAACACATGGGTTTTATGAATGACTCACTTTCTCAGCTCAGCAGGTTAAGCCTTAATGTACTTGTCAGCTTGCCTGGGGTCCAGAATACACACTTCTTCAATACTTTACGAAGATGTCTGGTCACCAGTGAACCTCTCGGTTTTCAGATGGGCATGACTGACAGATGGATTAACCACTCAGGGACACACGTGGTCCGTCGTATCGGAAAAAATAAAAGGAAAAAAAATATGACAGGGGACTGAAAAACACTGCCGATTTCTGCAGATTCAATGCACAAAGCACTAAATTATTAATCTGAGGTGAGATAAAGTTGATTTTATTTGTAAATAATATGTGACCAATGAGCTCCTTCGTTTCACAGGTGTCACTGAAAAAAGACTAATCTGAATGCACAATGACGTTTGACCAGGCTTGAGACACAGCAGAGGGCGTGGGGACCAGGCTGATATCAGTCTGTATAAAAAATACAAGAAAAATCATTCTGTATCTGCCAGGCAACTTGTCAGCAGATAGTTCAGTGAATAACTCAACAATGGATAATGGATTTGCTTAGTTTAAAAGTACTGGTGCATTGCTATATTGATATTTTGTGTACAGTTATAGTTAACAACATTAGTGCTGTTAGTTGACTAAATAGATTCTGGGTTGGCTGAAGACATGGCATGTGAACTGACTAACCTAGTGCTAACAATTTAATATATCTATGATCATACTATGCATCTGATCCAAACAGCATGCATAAGACACATTAAGAACTATGTATACAGTACTTACTAAATACCATATTTTTGTAAAAACAAAAAAACGAAACAAAAACTTCATGGTTTACTCCCAAAACTTCAGCTACATCACTCTATACCTTGTCCTTTCTGCTGTTGATAATCAAATTAAACAGTTGTCTATAATTGTCAGTAATAATAATGTTGGTCAAGCAAGACACCATTGGACAATTAATAGACTAAAGGCCTATTACAGCCCTATTTCACATAAAAACATCACATTGGTTGTCTTCCTGTTTTTAACTGTACAACATGATGGTGCTAGTAACTGTCAGCGTTACCAAATGTTGTTCAAATCTGCCAATCACACCTCCCATTACTCTACATTACAGACTTATTTGAATGCACCAGTCCGCCTCAAGTATTAATTATTTAGCCCCAAGTATTAATTATAGTTGACGAGGCTCTTCCAAGATGCACTTAAAAGATAATCACACATTTTGTTGTTGCTGTGTGACCACGGGTGAATGCTAATGCACACTTACTGAAAACATTAGAATAAATCACATTAACAACCACTGTAATCTACATCATTCACCGCAGTCATATCTCCGTCCCTTTCAGCCCTTGGGACGTGCCAGGGTTGCGCAGTTATTTGAAACAATAGCCAGATAAACAGAATAATGGCCTAAATCTGAAAACAGAATCACACCAAAAAAAAAAACATGTTTGAAGCTGGGCAGAGATACAGCCACCATATGTGCGTGTGCATCTAATTATTGGGCGGATATTCATCACATTGTGGGGACTAAATCTGTACACACCCACATTATGGGGAGTGGCATCCTTTGTGTGGACAAAAATCTGATCCCCATGACGTAAATCGACAACATGGTTTGAAATTAAGAGGTTAAAGGTCCTGTATTATGCAAAATTGACTCCTGTGAGCTTTCAGCCATGTTATAATGTTGCTAACCCAAACCCTAACCCATCAAACATACTCAGAGTTGTGTTTTGTTTCTTTCAAACATGTTTGAGGAACTCTTTATTAAGCGCTGTTCCACCTGATGTCATGTAGTGTTTTCAAGTTCACAGCTGCTTTTTACCCTTTGTCCAGAGATGGGCAATTCCAGGGTTGAAATCATCCAAATTATTCTAGTGAAGGTGTATGGAGTTTAAAAACACAGTGGAGTACTTACTGTATTACCACATGACATCACAAGGTGGAACAGGAACTTTGAGAGAAGAACTTCTAAATAGCCTAAATATGCAGGGTTTGTGTGTTAAACAAGTGTGAATAAAACAAAACACACCTCTAGGTAAGGTTTGATGCGGAAACAACGTCATAACATAGATCAGAAAATCAAGAAGTGCTCTGTTAGCATGCTAGTTGTTGTTACTCATACCGTGATGGCAAAACTCCGATCTGGCCATGGAAAGTTGCGAAACATGCTTATAAACTCATCACGGTGAGTAATTATGATGCTAGGAATTCATAAGGTAAGTGGGGAATAACTTTGGACTACTTTGAAAACCATTTTAAAGACAGTAAAAATCAGGTACAGCGCTTTTAAGGTTAGGTAACTAGTTATGATTAGGATCAATCTCGAGAAAATGGGTGTAAACCAAAGAATGTAATGTCCCCAAAAAAGATGAAAACCCAACATATATGCTGGTGTGTGTATGTGTGTGTTCACTGCCATTAGATTACCTGCTACACAACGTGACCCTAGATATCCCGAAAGGCTGCAGCTGGTGATACAGACAAGCCTATTCCTCATTACTTCTCCCCCACTCCAGTGCCCTGCCTCTGAAGATAAGAAGGGAACAACACCTGTCCTCTACTTCTATCACCGACAAACCCCACAAACTAAACTACTCGCCAGGCCAGAGGAATCTGAAAACAACCCCAGACGTAATTTCCCCTCTTTCAAAGTCTCTGACCTGTTCCTCGCCCTGTCTGCTTTACTCTTTACCATGTTTTGTCGAGTTTATCTGTGTTCCCTAATACTTTAAACCCCAATGGCTGCAGCTACACTTTCCACCTTCTAACCTTCTTAAAGCATGAACAGAATGACAGAATGATTCAAGCTTAGCAACTTATTAATACCCTAACCCTAAACTCTTAAAGGTGCACTGTGTCTCTCCTTTTCCTCATGATATACCATGCCATGCCTGGAATGTTCCACAGTACAGGATTTAACAAATCTACCTTGCATTAATTAAATTACCAACATTTCCATTACTAAAAAATACCTTTACCTGCGACACTGGCTGGAGGCGTCAACTGCTTGTCTCCATGGGCATAGATCGCTACGTTTAATGCCATACTGTGAAACATTCCAGACAAAGCAATAGTATATCTATGGAGACAAACAAATAGCAGGCCCTCTACCTGAAAAGTTACATAGTACAGTTTTATGTAGTTACTAAGCCTCAGTCATTTTTAATCAACTATTTGTTGATCTTGAATTAAATCTTTGTTCATGCTTAAGGTGTAGTCATTATAAAATGGTACCTCTAAATTTTATCTTCCTGTTGTTTCTCATTGGTTCATTCATTCACTTTTTGACTTGTTTTTGTACTGTTTATATTGTAGATACATGCACTGTTTTGCAATGATAAGATGTTCCGATAGGGTGATATGAGATAGGGATTATTCAGCATAACTTTGGATGGTTTTAGAGGACATCTGGGACATCTGGGAGTTGAGTTGTACTGCATGCCAGCACACTTTAACATTTGTTACAATTTAAGTCCAAAAGTACATTAGAGTAAAACAAAGCTATTATTTTGTCACAAAGTTTAGACTCTTAATAATCTTTAATTCTTTTTAGGGTCTCTGGTGATTTAGTTTTCAACTCCTGGAACTTAATTTTGCCTCTTAACAATATCACACTAAAATGCTTACCGGTCAGAATCACACCTATAGCTGTAGCTGCTTATTGAATAGTTGTACTTCCTGAAAAATGAAAAAGGAGATTCTAAGGCCATGGGTTTTCTATATTTCTGTTCCTACAATGACAGCTGTATTTCTGAAGAATATATTGAAACTGTAGTAGAGTTGGTACAATACAAAATACCAATCACAAAAAACATATAACCTTGTACTAGTCCTTGTGTAGAGCAAAACAATTCAGGAATTGGTGGTCCTAGGTCAAGTCTAGCTCAAGATTATGCATATGGGTCCCTAAGCACTGTACGGCACTAGTATACCTTACTTCACTTTATTTATCTAGTTTTGATCCCAGTTTTGCTATTGCTTGATATCTGCATATTTTTGACAACCCTAAACCGTAGTAAGAGAGGAGATTTGTTGAAAAAGTATTTGAATGCATGTACGTCTAAGAAAGGTTGAAGGACAGCTGATGAATGGTGGAAATGTGGATAATAAATTGCACATGTCAGTACTATACCGATAACGCTTTACAAATGTTGGCTCATAAAAACACTTCTAGATCTTCTGTCTAACATGGGGCCATTTATTCCTCACAGTTCTCATTCATTCTGAAATATTCCGGGGTAAAAGCAGTTCTCCAGTGTAATGAGAGATATATATATATTATTATTTGTATTTATTTATTTATTTTTTGTGCTTTTCAGCTTTTGTCATCAGGTAAAATCAGCAAGGAAGAAGTGTCCAAAATAACAAACACTTTCAAGCGGCTTCAAGAAGCTCTTAAAAGGTAATACTTTCTCTTATCACTGCTGCTGATGTACGAATACAGCCTGGCAGCCTGTCCTATTCACTTTTGTATTGAAAAAGATCTGGACTCACTCCCATACAAACACATTTGCATGAAATTAATCACACAAAACAATTACAGCATCTAATAGCATCTAAAATGGGGCAGGATTTGTGTACTGCTATATTCATTTTCTTTTCAAGGAATTTTCTTTGAATGTGCGTGTAGATCACATCTAAACAGTACAATGAAAATATGGCTTAGCTTTATTCAGATGTCGTACAAGTCCTGTGTCTATGTGTCTATACCTGGTAAAGATGTATTATAAAAATGGGAAGATATCTAATAACTGCAGTTTTTTGTACAAGCATTGAGATAACAATTACATTTGCTATTTATGCTCTATAAATTGGATTCTGTTCAGTGTTCACATTTTAACTGCGCCCAGAAGAATCTACAAAAAGACTGAAATGTGAACAAACTAATACTGAGTCACATTTCAGAGCATGTTTGTACAGATCTAAACTAGAGAGGTTAGCAGATTTTAGACAGAATAAGACTATTATCTATCTTACTAATAACTTATTTCTATTTTATTTTTACTTGTACATATGCATTTCTATAATTATGCTTTATTTGACACCAGTCTAATATATTTACATTTTTGTTTGTGGGGGGAAATCTCCATTTACATTTGTTATTCCCAGATCGCACTATTGTAGTTTGACTTTATCTCACCTTACATGTGTTGTGTTATAGTGCGCAGGAAGCCGAGGCTACGCTCCTTGGACAGGCCAAGTGTTCTCGTGCTGAGCTGGAGAGACTGCAGGTCAGTGTGGAGGGCACTGAGGAGCAGGGAACCACTGAGGAGTCCAACAGTGAGCTTTTTAAACTGAGACAAGAGATTCTTCAAGTGTACAGTGACGTCAAAGCAGCGGAGGACAGAGATTACCGCACCCAATGCGATCTGCAGTGGTGAGAAAGATACACTGTGTTCAGTTCTTCAGTTCTGTTCAATTAACTGATAGTGTTATCGCCATCACTCACCTATTTCCAGGCAGATATTGGTTTGGGGGAATTAATATAATATTGACTTTTAAAAAAACAAGGTAAAATACTAGGTCCCATCATATTATGCATGACTTACATGTTTCAGGCAGGCTGCTTGAGATTTTGATATCATTTTGTGTCATGAAAAACATATATGCCTCATCAAAAACATACCTGGAGTTTGTTTTCTTTCATTCACACATATTTAACACACAAAGCCTGTGTATTTAGGCTCTTCTCTTCTTCTCTCAAACTGAAAACACTCTGTTCCACTTTGTGATGTCATGTGGTAATACAGAAAGTGCTCCACCGTGTTTTTCAACTCCATACATCTTCACTAGAATCATTTGAGTAATTTCAGGAGTTGGTAGGAGACGGTAGCTGATAACTTGAAAACTACCTCTACATGACATCACAAGGTGGAACAGTACATTTTTGAGCGTTAGAGATGTAGACAGATTAATGATAAAGGATTCTGTGAAACAAAACACAACTCCAGGTATGTTTTTGAGGGTGTAGCATTATAACATGTAGCATTAAAGCTCACAAATGTCAATTATGTATAATCATTGTGAACAATCAGGATGCTAGGAATTTGCTGACAAAGTGAGGCATAACTGTTTTTCACATTTATAACAAAGTAAAACTCAGGTACAGTGCCTTTAATACCATTCTAATTTATATTTCTGCTTATACCTACACATTATATACTGTACATCAGAAAGAAGCCCAGGGGACAGCGGTAAGGTAAAGCTAAGCACGTAAAGATAGAAATTGTGCTGTGTATTATAGTGATGTAAGCAGGGACACACACATAAAGGAGAGAAGTGCTGGTAAACAGCCACATCGGGGACCTAACGCTGAGCAGTGAGCTGAGCAAGGCAGCATCTCTGCGCAGATACTATCGACGGCGGAGGGCGTTTGGGAGACGGGTGAAGGTGAAGGAGCACAAGACACAAACACAGTCTTTTCCACTGTGGCTTGAGAGGCAGTATTTCGTTCGGACTACGTTGTTTTTATACCAGAAATTCAATAAAAATACTGAACTGATGAAATCTCATGCATGAGGAATGAAACATCTTAAACCTTGGAAGCTAAGCAAACTTTTCAACTCTGTATCACATCTAAACTGCAACTATACAAGAGTTAAGTCATTTTAGGGAGTAATAAGTCACAGGTTTCACAACATACTCACTACTTCTACAAAACAGAAAAAACACCAATGTTCAATACGAGGCAGACACAATTGCACCTCTCCACGGCATTAAACAGGCACCCAAAGGAGGCACTGCAGCTGATTAATTTCAATTACAAGCTGCAGAGGCTCTACGCCAAGCTCCATTTTTAGTCATATGAATGAATATGAGTCATGTTATTTTTTATTCAAACAAAATAATTATTTATCCATGATTAGCTCGTTGCCGCTCAGATATGAACAGAGATGTACAAATAGTGCTTATGGTACAATACTGTGCTTTCTCTGTCTGTCTAACAATGTCCTGAAAACTGTTATGGGGGAAGTAGAGACATGTAGTCCATCTGCTGGTGTAGTTTTGGCTTTTATTTCTAGAACTTTCCACCACCACGTCAACAAGTGTCCAAAACTGAAACACGCCCTGCGAAATGGAAAGTACTGTTTCCCTCCTCACAGTACGCGAAGGTTATGGGGAGGTCAGAGCAGGGCTGTTAAGAAACACAATAACACATACTAACATTACATTACAAAATCAAATTCTTCTTTTTTCAATTGGCTATTTCTAATAAAGTAGATGTAGTAGTATATGTAAATAAAGTTAAAGCAGACCTATTATACAAAATCGTCGTTTTAAAGCTTTTAACCATTTTGTAGTTATTTTCTCTCACCATTTACTCATCTGAAGTTGTATTTGGAGTGATTCGTGCATGTTTGAACTTATTTTCAAGACTCCATATTGCCGATCAATCTCAGTTTTCACTGCTGCTGGTATACGCCTACTGTTCTCTACTTACTTCGTTCTCCAATTTTATTTTCTTAATTATTCATTTTGGTGTAAATGAAAAAGAATCTGCTGCATGCTAGCATGATTTGGAGCTATCAGTTGGAGGGGCTGACTCTTTGTTGTGGCAATGTCAGCTCCCATTGGACACTGCATTTTTTTAACGTGGAACACAGCAAACTTGTTTCTTTTATTAAGTAGTTTTACATGAATTGAAGTTTCAAAGTTCATAAGAGGCCTAAAGCTAGATGTAACAATAAAAATAGTATATGTTTTCAAGTTACAATCTTTGATCCTGGTATTTGGATTTTACAATTCTGTTTGCTACATTGTGCCTAGCGATGGGAGTACCACTTAAACCACACTTGGATTATCTAATGAGCTTTTGAGCGTATCTGATTACGTTAAACTCCCATAACTGCGCCCAGGCTTGTGAAAACATCAAATCAAATAGAAGGAGGAAGTGAACTGGCTGACAGTTTGACAGTCTAGAGGGACAGGTGTTGCACAAAGCATCAGAAGAGAGACGGAAAGCTTTGTAAACATCTTTATTGTTCATATTAGACCCTATTTACTCAATACTACAATACTTCAATGGTCTTTAAAGCACTCTTTGTCCGCCTGCATTGCATTTTGCTCTGGACTGCCTCTGCAATATGGAGCTACTCAGCAGATAAAGCCACAACTGTACACCAGTGATATGATCTGTAGGACACTGCCATTTTGCACTGCACACACAGCAGTGAAAGCAGAAGTAATTGATATATTACATTGAAATCACTTACAGGGCAGTCTCCCAGGATGCAGTATGGACAGTTTTTGACAGTGAACGTGCATATTAGACCTGACAGTTCTCTAGTCTTTTAACTGTAACTGTTTTAATGCTTCTATATTCTCCACGCACTTTTGTTGCCTTTTCTTTCTTGTTATTGAGTGAATCGAGGTTTGCACATGACAACCAGATGCTAGCCTGCAAATATGCGGTTTGAAATCTGCGCCTCCCTTATCTGTGGCCAAGTAGATACAAGGGAATTCAGCACTTTTCGCCACCCACAGCTTTTAGCATTCATGCAGTTTTGCCTGTATATGACTTAATATCCAATATATCAACTTGTCAAGAAGATTAATATCATTTACTGTATGGAATAGTATGCAGCTAGTGAGGTCTGATAACATTTTTCACTGAGACGAAGCAAAATAAAAATTGTTTCATGCATGTCTTAATAGGCTGCTCAAAAATGTTTGCTACAGGGATTTTAAATATTCATTGAATGACTGATACATATGTTACTTGGGCATTCATAAAGTATTACGAATATATTTACCATTGTATGTTTTCAAGCTTTTCTTGGTTGAATTATACACTTATTTAAACGTGTATGATGTTACTTCTCTCTTACAAGTCAGATCTCTGGAGAGGCAGCAAGTTAGAATACATATTTTTCAAGCTATTTTTGAGCAATAAAACCACCTGTGAAATAAATACTAGCATGCATTACAGGCCAAGCAATAATATGTCCATAGAGACAAGAAACGTTACACGGTACACCTTTAAATTCTAAAATCATCATGGTAAAGATATTTGTTAGTGGCATTTATTAGCACCTTTGTCACACGTTTTTTATCTTTTAATGCTGCGTAGAAAGTTAAATGATGCATATGTTCTGGGAAACTTTATAACCTATTGGTTCCTATATATTATTTTCTCACAAACACATTTCTAATCTTTTTACACCCTGCCTACCCACCATGTTTTGTCTTGCTGTCTCTAACCTCGCTCACCTTCTGTGCAGGCTTCAGGAGGAGAGGCGGAGTTTGCAGCGAGAGATCCAGCTCCAGACCAAACCTGCTGTAAGTTCATCACCACTGCTCCATCCAGGTCTGGTTTCACAGGCACGGATTAAAACTGCAGCCTTGGCCTTCAAAGAGGATAAATATGAGCTCCACTTTAAGCCTTTGGGTCTAATCCACCAAGACTTGCTGTTTGCAGTTTGATGGCCCTAAAATGTAACATGAAAAACTCCCATTTCCCAAGTGAATCTTATGAACTATTATATTTCATCATAGTTTTTATGTTATGTCTTTTGTTAAATAACTCTAGATATAATAACTTCTAGATGTAATGTAATCAGTATTACTAAATACTAAATATAATTTAATGATAGGAATGGAGGAATGTTCAGTTACCATGAAGACAGTCCACACCTTAGCAAACACTGCCAACAAAGTTTTTAAGTTGTCTGAAATAGGCGTGTTCATGGTCCTGTTTAGAAGTTTGATTTTCAACATAAAGAGTGTCTAACTGAAAAACTGTTGGCTAAGGCCTGGCTACTTTCGGACAGTAAATGTTATTTGACAGAGACTTGTTTAAACGCACAAATCAGCTCACTTGTAATTCCAACTAAGTCAGTTCTCTCTGGTCAGATTGCATTAAAATAAAGCTCAGATTAAAGTCTAACAAGCCTCAGATAGAGCAGTGCTTACAGTTAGCATCACTCCCCCAGGGAATGTTGTCGACATCAGCTGCAAAGTATCAATTAAAAGTGCTCATATTTTCATCCACTAATAAAATGCAGCTGTACAATTTCTGTACAGTGTATTCCTATAAAAATATATATCTGATCTTAAACTAAACTGAATCAAAATTTACTCTAGGGTTGGGTTGGTCGGGTGGCTATAGCTGGTTTCTGGACTAAAGAGGCACAGACAGACCAAACAAACACTCACACTGAAGTGCTACAAGGGATTTCACCAATTTATTTAATGCTCTGGTTTCTTTGTACGGTGGGCGAAGCTAGAATATCAGGCAGAAATGAAAAATGATCCCAAATCAGCAGGGAAGGACTGAGTTATACCAGACCGTGCATACGTACATACTTCACTATTTCCCAGATGACTTCCTAAATTATTCATGTAATTGTAATTAAAAATCTGAATATTTGAACCCGCTCAGAGAAATGGAAGTCTAATTGTATACCGTAGGCAAGCCTCTCTCTTCTACACTATGGCTAAAGCACTAATAAATGTATAGCCATCGTAATAAAGTTGATGAATGTCGCTTTGGAAAGACATTTTAATGTTGTAAATAAATCTGCAGGGCGTTTTTTAAATTGAGTAAGTTTTATAATCACCCTGTCAGGAGTTAGTCACAACACGGTAAAGCTTGAGCAGTCAACAGTTACATGAGCAAAAAGCAATAAGCAAGTAATTACTAGTTGAACATTTCTAGGCATAAAAGTCTGTTCTTGGCCATAAATCAGGACCAAATGACAGTCCTCAGGAGCTATGCATTTAGCACTGACCAAATGAATAGAATTTGAATTGTGTTATAATTACAGCTCTGGGTCACAAATTCAGCTGTTTAAAATGCACCCTGTTACTCACCATTTTGGAAACATTTTGTCCCTGTTCTTTAATTAGAGCAACAACACATGTTCTCGCAACTGTCACTCCTGTAGCATTTTAACTCAATCAAAGCAATTATATAAAGAATGCATACATTTATTATTAAGACTATGCGAGTCTATTATTAATTCTATAGGAAGATTGTAAAGCTGAAGTGTCCACATGCACATTCATAAATAGTAGCAACAAAGTCAAATCCCTGAGCGCAAACGAAGTAAGTCTAAGATTATGTTTGTGGCACAACTTTACTTACCTTCTTTATGTTATCTTGTACCGGATGTAACTGGTAACTGCCAAAGGTTTCCACCATGAAACCCATTCTTTAAATGCAGATCCATATTAACTGTCACCAAATCAGAAATCACTCTTCCCCAGGTCCTTTGTATGTATTTGTAAACACATTTCTAGTTAGATTAATAGCAAACGTTGTATTAAAAAAACGTAATAGTGCAGATTGGCAGCCTTGCCTCTGTCAGTTTACCTCCGTGCAAGGCAGCTGTGGCTACAGAGGGTTCAATGTCACTTTTTTCATACTAACAGGTACATTTTGTTTTGCAGTGAGTCAGCCCATTCATTCACTCACTCACATACTGTATCTGTAGATCTGTGTGAAAAGAGACAACAGTGGACTGTGCAGGCCAAACTAAATAAAACCCTCAATAAAACAATAGGAGTGAAGAATGAAGAATTTAAAATTGTAAAGCAACTTTGAAGGAATGGAGATAAGACTAATGCATTATTATATTCTATTGCAGTGGCGGTCTAATTCTGTATTCACCCATGTTAACTTTTTAACTCTAACATAATGACATTGTTGAATCGCTCACATTTATACTGTACATTTCAAGTACATTTAAAAGTGACTATTAAAAAACTTGAGAAACTTGCTTGAGTCTTGTGTACTATATTATGCCCTTGTTTCTTTACTTTTCATATTAAAATCTATTCACCACCTACTATGTTTACATAAGCTTAAAGCAACCCTAACATAAAACAGCTTACTTTTTGCAGAAGTCAGTGATAAGAATTCTTTACCAACTGTTTACAAAGAAACAAAAGCTCTAGCTGGTGGGAGGAAACCAAATCCAATTGTTATTTCGATTTTATACCTGTGAGAGAAATGAAAAGATCAAAACAACAACAACACCAACCCAGCAATCCACTACAATATGGGCCTATGCCACCTTACAACAATGAGTTAAGAAACATTTATATTATCAGTGGACTCACAAAAGAGTCTGAAATAGTGAAAGAAACTCACAACCCACGCAAGCAATGCTAAACAGTCTTTTACTATGCTAATATTTCATCTCATCTGTCCTATTGCAGGAGATAGAAGAGCGTAGCAAAGCCCTTCAGGATAAAACTGACAATCTGAGAAAAGAGCTCGCTGAAAGACAACTTGAAATCAGGTATTGTGTTGTCCTTGGATGTGCGCAATGTTAGGCAGTTTTTTTTATATGGGTTTTTACTCCGGCAGAAACATTTTGTCAATCATGCTCCCGGTGAATGTGTCTCCTTTGCCTCCCCTCACAGAAGTCTGACGGAGGATGTGTCTAACCATGAAATGCAGATAGTGAAAGAACAGAAAGAGCTGGAGGACACAAAGGAGATCTTAGAGCTCATAGCGGTGGGTATTTGTGTGTCTGCGTGCGTGTATGGGTGTATTGTGTGTGTGGGGAGGATGTGGCTCATCAGTAAAGTAAAAAATCATCTGGTTTCACATATTTATGTCAGCCATGTTTGTGTGTCTCGCCAGGCTGAGAAAGCACAGCTCATCAACGTACCTGACCAGATTTTTAAGGAGATGGAGAGAAAACATGCCAAAAAGGAGTGAGTATATTCTGATTTTAAGACACTTTTTTTCGGGCATTGAGTATGAAACTATAACATACACAGATTATTATTTTACATTTTGTTCATTGAAAATCGTAATATTAGTTTTAAGCGGATCAATGATAAAACAGGACCATTGATGTTTAAAACCGCAGAACTGAAACGCCCTCCTCGTAGTGGCATTTCATCGCAACAAGCAGTAGACTTATAATTACTTCTTTTTATTGCTGGAAAATAGTTTTGAGACATTTTGTATGACCCAGGGTTGAATTTCTAAATTACTTGAATAATCAAAAGTAAGAATAATAAATTGGGAATGGATAGGGATTAGGTGGAACAGACATTTTCTGAGCACTCAAACCTCAAATGTCAGGCCAAAGATATGACTCAATCAAAATACTACTTTAAGCTTATGGGGATGGAACATTGTTATAACATGGTTTAAAGCTCATAAATGTAGAATTTTACATAATATGTCTCATTTAAATAAAAAAGGAAGAGAAACCTGGAGATTGAAGAAGTTAGTTAAGCAAGAAGGTATCAGCTGCTTTACAAAGGTAAGTGCCCTTTGGTTTGCAAATGTGTTCTCATACAGCTGCAAAATCTTGCTGTGATCTCTTCCTTTGCATGGAGTTGTGAATTTAAGAGGATATGATCTCATTTAAAGTAGAAAAGTTTTCATAATACTCAAGCAATGCCAACTACCTTCTTTAATTTGACTCAGGGTAAACCTTGGTTACACCTCAGCAAGTAGCTACAGAAATGTGCAAGAAACCTGGGGGTAGACTAATTATATTTTTCAATTTTTGGTAAAACACACTTGTTGCTTGGTTTCGCATCTCCTAGTTATGTTTCTGGTCTACTTCTCCTTCTTATTTACAGCAGACTTTCTGGTGCTGTGAAAATGAAACTTTTACAGCAAAAAAGGAAGTTTATTTGAGATGCCTCTGTTCACACGAAATGATTGCAAAAATCTTTGGAAACCAAATGATGACCAGAGACCCAAGCAACAGTGTATCCGCCATTATTCATGTATTCAAATAACCCTTCTCGCCATGGGAATATCTTGCTTTTGGTTTTAGTGCAGTCTCTTTAATGTTTACTTCAGATTAATATTTGACATAGAAGCAATGTTGCGGAAATTTTCTATAGCCACGAGAGCTAGGAGGACTGCTAATTTGGAATTCACAAAGCAGAGAGCGTACTGCTGGCTGTGTGTAAAAGATAGATGGTTGTGCTGTTATGCCCGGTGCAGTGCAAGGTTACAGTTATGAGTCTCTCCCGGTCATATAATTACACTCTTACTGCATATGTTTTATTTTTTACCCATAATCCCTCTACATGTTCCACCCAAGAGCCGCACTACAGAAGATGGAGTCCCTAAATGCAGAGATATCCATAATGGGGCAGCAAGTGAAAGAGGTGGATGAGCACAACTCCTCCCTTTTGAGGGAGAAGAAGAAGGTAATGAAAGAATTGGAGCTTGTTCGGGCCCAAGTAGAAGCCAGTCAAAGGAAGTACAGACAGAAGCTGAAAGAGCAAGAGCTCCTGAAGGAGGAGCAGATGGAGATCACTGGGGAAAGGTAGACATGGCCTTTTAAAAAAAAGTTTCCACCAATCTGAGTCCTCCATTGAAGTTATTCAGAATATGTTTTTGTCATTTGCAGAGGTATCTTGGAAATGAAGCTCCAAAGCATCATGGCTGACAGAAAACAACTGTACAAGCACCAAGCTGCTCAGCAAAGAGAAATACATAGGTACCACTTGAAGTGGCCTACTCCAAATTATATGACAATCAAATTGTATTATAAGGTGTCTTAAAAGTAGTGTATGTAGCATGCACTACTGAAAAATGTACTACCATTACAACTCAACATGGGATGTCATTAGTTGCCAATACCTGCTGTGTATGCTGTATATATGAGATACAAGCACTGTAGAATCTAGCAATCTGAAGCAATTATTTTTCTGATTTCACATAAAGTAAAAAAGAATTCTAAGTATGTATGCTTCAGTGTACACACAGATGGTTAATATTTATAAAATTAAAAATAAAACATTCTTGTAAATCTTGATAACATGCAAATGCAGATCACTGCATGCTGCATGCATGTTAGCTTCTGTGAAGAAGGAAGGATGTCCACTTTTGGTTTGCAGAACTCTATCAAATAAATAGTCACACTTCTTAAAAGATATGTTCTGAAGCTTGCATACTTTGACAGGAACTCAGAAATCCATATGTAATTAGCCCAGACTAATAATTCCTTGAAGCAGTGGAGCTGAAAAGTGTAATCCCAGCCTTATCATGATATTATAAATATTTAAGAAGGCTTCGTGCTTGTTCCCAGGCAGATGCAATACCTCAAAAGGACGGAGCATGGACTGGCCATAGCTACTGAGCAGCTCAAGCACACGCAATCAATCTACAATGAGCTAAAGGCGCAGGTAGGAGGAGAGAGCTGGGCATGTTTAAATTTGGCAGTGCTGACTAAAATCTGTACTGACGCAATTTGTAAAAGTTTAACATTCTTTTTAGGCTACTTCCACTAACAGAATACTTAGAATTCTGTTAGTCGTCATTACAGTGGAACGTGCTTCATGTTGTGACTTATTCCTTGATTTTTTTTCAGTGGAAAGTAGTGACACTAAACTTCATTTTTCCTTTTTGGGAAGTGCGTCAGCATATCTCTCACAAATTTACAACACAAATGAAAACCACAATGACACGCAAGGGAATTGGTGTATTTCAAGGCATGTATTTTAAAGGCATCAGGCAGTTTTATTAATTATTGCACAATAAAAGATTTGTAATAAAAGCTGTTATTCATAACGATGTACAAAGATTTGTTTTACAAACATTTATCTTTCCCAGTTTGATAGATGAGTGTCATGTTGTTTAATTCACGCTGTTTTGTCCAAACTTTAGTCAGTATGGAGCCTAAGATTTTGAATAGTAAGAGTGTGTATATTTCGCTATTGAAATCTGCCTTGCTTTAATTACAAGCTGTAATGATCATTATTGCTCACATCTAGTTCCAATTATAGGAGCGACGTGACTTCTAGCGGCACAGTTCACAGCACTGGACTGGCAGGCCCGTGGAGAGGGGCAATCCCAGTGCCTACAGCCATACATTTTTAATTAGTTTCACTGAACAGGCTCAGCGTCACCCAATGCTCAGTCCCTAGAGGAAAACCCTGATATATAGTATTAATTATTTCTCCATCAATGTTTAATATGTGATTGAATATGCTCTGATTCTATACAAAGCTGGCTCATCTTTGTGTCACTTTTACTTGTTCTTTTCCTCATTTATCTGTGAAATCTGAAGCACCAAAATTGAACAAAGTGGAAAGCACTGACAGCAATTTATGAAAAAGAATTATTTAAATTACACTATAGGATTTTGACTTTGTTGCATTTGATTTTTGTTCCAGTTGGACGCAGTGCCAAAGAGAGAGGCTTGTATTCAACAGCAGATGGATCTTCAGACAGAAGTGGATGCTCTGAAAGTCAGTTTTGAAAAACAGGTGCGACTCTGAACTTTGAAAGAGATCCACAGAGGCAATAGATTCAAGCGCTCCTCATTGTATTGTTTGTGTTGAAATGGCTAAAGCAAATACATTCAAGCTTTTTTATAGATTGTCTGTCCTGAGGTGTAATGGTACTTCTCCACAGCAATTAACCAGTGCAGAGGAGAGCCACAAGAAGCAGCAGTATGCAGTGGTAGAAGACTTAGTGCAGGAATCAAACAGCCTGAGAGAGGAACTGCATAACCTAAGATGTCTGACCCAGATTAAAGCCGAGGAGAGGGGCCAGAAGCACAGAGAGATGCTCCGGGCCGAGGTGCACCAGATAACAATACACATATAGCCATACTTTGTTTTGAGCTTTGGATGGATTCTGACTTAATACATACTATAAACACTTTGAAGATTGTAAGACCTCTCTCTCCCCTGTGTTAATGTATGGATTTGACTATGGATGCATTTTTAGCAGTCTTCTTAACTGTGTGGTTCAATTTCAGAACACTATACTAGCTAAATAAGAAAATCATGTTGGAAGATGGTTTTTAATTTGTTATAATTTGACACATATAAATTACCAAATACAAAAATACTTGTACTTGACTTGTATGGCACACAGAAAAGTTCCATACTGCACCTTTAAAGGCAGTTATTTTAATTGGAAGGTAAAGTGTAAACAGAAATTACAAATTGCAAATTATATAGACATATACTTGGACTATAAACTGTATTGATCCACAAGAGAAACTATTTGGACACAGTAGCTCACCCACTACAATATATTATAATAACAAAGAGCAAAAAAATATAAATGGTAATGATAAATTCACATAAGTAGCAAACATAACTAATAATAATTATATCTCTTTTAATCAAAGATCTTAAAAAGCAATTTCCTGAACTTAGAATATTAGTAACTTACGCCATGTTTGTTCTTGTAAGCACTTGGCAATGTCCATATGAATTCAAATGGTGCTTCTAGTTATTACCTGCAGTCATGATGTTTATTTATTGCACAACCTCAGACAATAACTAATGCAAATCTATCCACACTCCACAGCACATGAAACACCACATGGACCAGGAACTGAAAGAGAAAGAGCTTATCATCATGGACCACAACAAGCTCAATACTATGCTACAGCGCAGGTGCATTTTTATTTCTGCATTTCCTGCATTTGCACACAATCCACTGCTCGGACCATTTTCACGTTTGCTAATCGTCAATCCTCTTGTTGTTTCCTTGGTCCCTGTCACATCTGTGCATGTAGCAGCTGAGAAAACATTTAATCTGCGAATGTTGTCTGGGCAGGAAACCTTGTCTTGTTAATTGGTCATACTTCAGTGTTCGAATGTAGCCTAATGTGTCTGGTACCTCACGCATAAACCATAGACAGACTGTGACTAGAATATTTTATGTCCCAAAAGCAACGCAAGTGACAAATGAAATATGTACCATTTGAAAGTGCGTGTAGATTTATACTTAAAGGTTAGTCTATGATATTTTGCAGCTGATGTCATCAACATTCCCTGGGGGTGTGAAGCTAACTGAAAACACTGCTCTGTCTGAAGCTCTGTTACTCTGTTCTGAGCTTCATTTTGACACAATCTGGTCTAAAGAGCTGACTTAGTTGGTTCTCTGTGGTTGACTCATTCTTCTCCAGGGCAGTACTTACCATTTTCCCTAAGCTCTATCTCGCCTAGTGTTTCTGAAAATGTTTTGAAAAAAGGATTATATGTTCCCACTGCCCTGTTAGTAAATTTGTAACCCTCCACCCTAATTTTGAAGCTAATTTCAACCATAATTTCACAACTAACTAGCTAATTTCAAAATAACATAACAAGCCTAACCCTCAGCTACAACAAGGCTCTAAGCTTAACCATTATCATACAAAAAGGTTCTCAAGTTACCCACAACCTTATTCATGGGTTTCAAGCTATTGCAGTGCTCTGTCGCCATAAGCCAGTCAAAAATAAATATTATATCCTTTGTATTGGGTAAAGACTTCAACAGAAAACAAATCAGGAAGGTATTATTTGCCTGAAACTCTTAAATAGGCACCATTTTGAGGACCTTTGGCCATTTAATAGATATAATAATTTGTTCTGAATTGCTATTCGTCGTGGGAACTGTCCTAGTTTTTTCCCATGGATTGCAGGGCCCCGACCTTTACTAAAACCCTTTCACAAGGCTTTATCTATTCCCAAAATTGGATAGAGTTCTGAAACATGTCATGTGGGAGTGAGAATAAATGCCTAAACTCCGCCCAGAACCACATTTCAAATAGAGCTGCTAAACTAAGCTGTGCCTGCTGACTTAAAAGAAAAAAAAGAGTGAGGGAAGAAGAGAGGTGGGGTCTGGACATAGGAGGAGCAGTGGGATTGTGAAGTGTGATCTGATCCACACTTCAGACTCTGCTCCTGCAGCCAAGTGTTTGTAATCAGAAACAACGTCAGGGCAGTCCTATGTGATGTCAACAACTACTTGAAATTGCAGAGGACACTGAAGGCAGCACACAGATTTAGATGTTTTTGACAAGAAACCACTTTAAACAAGATTTGAAGTATACAATATAATGCCAAGTTTTATCAAGGCTGGTTAAGCGATGTTATGCTAACGGCTCCAACTATCAAGTAAACCGGTGTACATACATGACAGATGCTTGGGTGTTGCTTCTCTTTCTAGAATTTCACAGTACAGAAAATTGTGTGATACGATCATGGAGGAGAGAAATAAGTGCATCAGACTGAAGCAGGCGACTTCACAAACAATCACAGAGCTGAAGGAACAGTTTAAAGTGCTGGAAAATGAGACAGAGATTCAACGCACAGTTGTCATCAGCAAAGACAGGTGCGTGGTTCATGTGTTCTTTTGACTCCTGTTCAGACAAACTTGTCATCAAATTAATTTAGAGACGGTGCCAATAAAGCCTTGTAAAAATGTTGGTCTTAGACTGTTTTGTTTTTGTTGATTCCAGGTTGGTCACAAAAGCACGCATGAAGATCTCCCATAGCTGCAAAGTGAGAGACAAGTTACGCAATGACATCTCCAAGGTACACATTCAAAAAACTGCTTGTACTTTTGTCAATAAGACTTGTGTAAATAGGATTGTATAAATAATTGAGAAGTCATGCAGAAAGTCTACAAAATGAAGCGTAATAGGCTGCTTTATAATTTATCACTAATTGCTAATATGCTTATTTAATTCAAAGCAATGGTGAGGTTCAACGGATAAATATGTAAGTAATTTCCTACACAATATGCAAATGCAGTGCACTCCTCAGACTTATATTGCAGCTCTGATTAACTTTTGCCAAATTGCTTGTGTGATAATATATTCATGACATTTTTAACACTTACTGACTGACATTTTAACTGAGTGTGGCACTTGTTTGAGCAACCATTTATCCAGTGATTATTTGGCTTAGTTTTAGTGTACAGGCATAAAAATCTACTTCAGCTTGTGCACTCATCTGGAGCCTGCGGACACTGCACAGCACATCACAAACACACACGCTCCAAGTGCGTGGCAAATCCGCAACAGTGTGCGCCCTTGCGTACCAGTGTGTATCAAATGGGCAGGTTAAACTTTTTAAAACATCCTACCTGTCCATCTGCCTCACGTCAGCGCCTTTTCATGCACTTTCTCCTCCCCACATATAGCACACATAGTTCGCGCTGTTTAGAAGGGAAAGACGAAACGCGAAGCAAAAACTAATCATAATTTATGTTACAGTGTAAGCACAGCAGGCCTAATGCGATATGTGGGCTAAAGTTTGCCTAAGAAAATGCCAAATAAATCTGTGTTTGTCATGATGTGCGTTTGCCATTGTAAAACCAGTAAGATAATGTAACTCCAGTTAGGAATTTGAAAAAACTGGTTTAAAAATCCTACCCACTTTATTCACAGTGCCAGTGGAAGTTAGAGAAGGGGTTCTCAAACTGTGGATGAGGGTCCAAAAAAGGGACGCAGAGTGTTTAAGTGCAGTACAGTTTGCTTGGCTTATATTATGCCTAAATTAACATTAATCAGATAAAATGGAGATAGATTTATAAGAACATTGATATATAGGTGCCAAAATAACTGTAAAATACAAATAAATGTAGAAAATGACAAAGATGGTTTCAATTAACTAAAAAACACTAAAAAACATGCACCAGGGACTACAGGTGGAAATTAGTTCTGGTGCTACAACCTGGTACAATGCATTTCTCTTGTTAAGGTTAATGTAGATTGTGCACTGTCCCTGTCTCATAAATAAACTAAATAAATAAATAAAATTTGGTCTCGATGGGCCATGGTCTCGGTCTTGTCTCGGTCTCGACCTTTAAAAGTCTTGGTCTTGTCTCGGTCTCGACCCTCAGAGGTCTTGGTCTTGTCCTGGTTATTATTTAAATTTATCTCAAAATCATGCAAAAAGCTAAAAATGAGTCAAACTTTATTTCTGCACATTTTTGGGATTTGTAGTATAGTCATTTCGCTTCACATTTGTCTCATACTTAAAACCCAAATAGTACATTTAAAGACAGGCTTTAGTTGCAATCTGTTTGACTGCTAAAATATCTTCTGTTTATTGTTCTCGAAATACTAAAAAAAAAAAAAAAAGAATTGTTCTTTCATTTGTGTCAATATCTCCAACCCTTTGTTTCCAAATGACAAAAAACCACAATTGAAAGCAAAAGAATATCTCATATAACCAAATGTTGTTTCATTTTTATATATTTCAGGTTGCCTGGAAGCTTCGGCAAATCAATCAGGAGTTTGACAACAACAAACTGGAACTGGCGAAACTCACACAATCGATCAGCCTCCAGGAAAAAGCACTTCTGGAGCTCAGCAAGAGCCATGAATTGGCTATTCAGCGCCGCGATTCACTGTGTGTTGAGTTACCGCCTGTAATTAGGTCTAAACAGGGCATTGTTGATTGTTCTGTAATAAATATGCCTCCCTCCTCAGGGGCATAGAACTGCTGGAGCATGACGAGGTGCTTCTGGGCTACTATGAAAAGGTTAATGTACAAGAGGCGGACATTAACAAAGGGAACATGGCCATAGAAGCAGTGGAGAAGGAGAGGATGGACTTGGAGCTGCAGATTAAAGAGGAGAAGCGTTTAGTGGACCTGAGACTGAAGGAGGTGCCTCTCAGAAAACAGCTGGAGGAGGAGATTACCATGCTACAGATACAGGTGGGAGCATCTCACAGTAATATATTCACATCACATCGTATAGTACCTCCTATAACAGTAGCAACAAACTCCACAGCCCAAAAGTACTACAAACTTCCAGGCTGGAGCAGTAATTACTTGTAAAAGTTGTGGGCGTAACGATGTGTCTGCACTTTAGGTAATGATTTTCTTTAACTCCAGTCAGTGTGAGACATGTCTGGTGGAAGTCCTTCATTAAAATGTGTTCAGTTATGCTGGATAAACAGTGACACTGCAGCGGTCTGGATAACACCCACTTCTTTTAACGCATTCTCACTTTCTTGGCAAGAAATCAAGAGCAAAGAGTTTCAGTGTTATATTTTTGCCTGTTATAATGAATATATTAGTTCCCCAAAGGCACATATCCAAATACGCTTTGAAAACCGCATGCTTTTACTCATTATTATCAAGTGGCAAAGTAAAGCATTGGTGCACAACAAGCAAGCCCATACAAAAAAATTACATTTTTAGAAATATTTTTAATCCTTCATTCAAATATTTGCTTATCTTATATTTGCAGTTTGCTTATCTTATATACATTATAGTATCTTTTCAAAGTACTACATATTGAAAGTCTTAATGATTTTTTTTTTTTTTTTTTTTTTTTTTTCGTTCTACTTGAATACCCTAACAAATACAGTAACTAAAATGTTTTGTTTGGCGCTGGAGGGCATCTTAGAATGTTTCTTTTAATATTTAATTTGTTTTGATTTTGAAAATACTGAGTTTTTGACCTGGAATATGACCAATATCTGTTTATTTATTCAGCCTATCCAAATGAAACAAAAAGTTCCACATTGTCTCTGTACAAAAGAACAAAGGGCAATATTTTTCTAAGTAGCTTCAAAAAGTGGTAGCAGTGTTCAATCATAAATATGTTATAAGTGGAAAGGATGTATATTAATAGTGCAAATTTGTGAACCCAATAACAAACAATAAGTTTTATCATTTGTGGATATTTGGATGTTTCTTTCAAATAGGCCTGTCACGATAATTACCATATTTACTTACTATATTCTTGTCGCTCAGTATATGAAAGCTGGAACAGTATATTTTGGGGCTCAGTATTTATTGTGGGTACATTTTCTTCGCAAAAGTGGGGAGATTTTTGTTATTTTTGTTGTAACACGATAAGATTTGCGCCATAGTCAGCTGAATAAGTAATTTCTATGGTTAATTATTAGTTCATTCTGCTATTTATTTGCTGCAGCTTATGCCTTTTAATGATACTGTATATTTAAAAATGGTTTACTGGGATTATCCTGCTTTATTTTTCTTGTGTCACTGGAATAAATAATAGTTAATAATAATAGTTTCAATCGTCTATCATAATATTTATCTGTAGCAACATATTGTGCTTCAAAATGTGTTATAGTGACAGTCCTACTTTCAAATCTGTGACTATCCAAGGCCCCTGCCCTCCGTCTGAAATTAATCTAACTCTAGAATGTTGTGACATCGACCAATTACTGTCCACATTCTCACCATCACATAAGGGCCTGTCCATGGGGAGTCGTAAAATCTACTCAAGTATTTAGCGCTGTCATTTAGGGCCTCCTGCTGCTTAGATGTAATGGTACACATCTGGCCACAACAAGTTAGACAAAGTTTTAGAGTATTTTTGGCAGCTTGTGTGGGTCCATTTTTTGTATGCATGACAGCTAGTGCGATTGTCCAAAAGTGCTCCAGGCTATTGTCCAACTGTGAGTGTCCCTGTAGTTCCTCTGCTATCATTTCAGACATTTATGTGATTTATTATTTGAATTCACAGCGTACATCTCAGAGGGACAGGCTCTTGATGCTGTGAACTCCAGTCCAGGGTGTTGTACTCCAGTGTTCATTATGATGTCAGTCATAGCCCAAAAGAAAGACATTTTTTAATACTAGACATTTATTTTGCATAATCCGATAACACAGCAGTTGTTTCAAAGATCATCGCATAATGCACAAGGCAGCAATACTTGTTTTGCAACTTTTTGATTAAATTAGAAAATAGAAAATTACAAGGCCTCAGGAAGAATACACTTCCACGATGGACAGGGTCTACCACACCACAATGCATCTGTCGAGTATTCATTGATTTTAGCTTCCTGCTTATAGGTGCCATTTTGAGAACCTTTTCACAGTATGAAAGATATTTTTTGTGAAGTGTTGATTGCTATGGCAACAGTGGCAATTTTCCATCACTCTGAAAGTTATGCATTCAAAATTCTTTAATGGAAACAACTGGAGGCAAAATGAAGTCGAGCATAAAACATGTTCAATTACAAACTGACGTCTGATCTAAATGATAATGATTTAAGTCTTTATAGCAAAAATAAGCAACAGGGACTTTTCAGGGTAGAAATGGGTACTTTTTCTTTGCTTTTCTAGTGCAAAGGATGGAAACACACTGTTTTTAAAGTCCAATTTGAGCTTCACAGAAACAAAAAAATGTGGTGAAGGTTGTAACATGCACTATATTGCCAAAAGTATTCACTCACCCATCCAAATAAACAAAATCAGGTGTTCCGATCACTTCCATGGCCTCAGGTGGATAAAATCAAGCACCTTGGCCTGCAGACTGTTTCTACAAACATTTGTGAAAGAATGGGTCGCTCTCAGGAGCTCAGTGAATTCCAGCATGGTACTGTGATAGGATGCCACCTGTGCAAGTCCACAGTCCAGTCATGATATTTCCTCGGTCCTAAATATTCCACAGTCAACTGTCAGTGGGATTATAACAAAGTGGAAGTGATTGGGAACGACAGGAACTCTGCCACAAAGTGGTAGGCCACGTAAACTGACGGGGCGAGGCCAGCGGATGCTGAGGCTCATAGTGCGCAGAGGTCGCCAACTTTCAGCAGGCAGCAGCAGGCTTTCGCTACAGGCCTCCAAATTTCATGTGGCCTTCAGATTAGCTCAAGAACAGTGCATAGAGAGCTTCATGGAATGGGTTTCCATGGCCGAGCAGCTGCATCCAAGCCACACATCACCAAGTGCAATGCAAAGCACTCTGCCACTGGAGCAGTGGAGACGCATTCTCTGGAGTGACGAATTGAGCGTCTCCATCTGGCAATCTGATGGATGAGTCTGGGTTTGGCGGTTGCCAGGAGAACAGTCCTTGTCTGACTGCATTGTGCCAAGTGTAAAGTTTGGTGGAGGGGGGATTATGGTGTGGGGTTGTTTTTCAGGAGATCGGCTTGGCCCCTTAGTTCCAGTGAAAGGAACTCTGAATGCTTCAGCATATCAAGAGATTTTGGACAATTCCATGCTCCCAACTTTGTGGGAACAGTTTGGAGATGGCCCCTTCCTCTTCAACATGACTGTGCACCAGTGCACAAAGCAAAGTCCCTAAAGACATGGATGAGAGAGTTTGGAGTGGATGAACTTGACTGGCCTGCACAGAGTCCTGACCTCAACCTGATAGAACACCTTTGGGATGAATTAGAGCAGAGACAGAGAGCCAGGCCTTCTCGTCCAACATTAGTGTGTGACCTCACAAATGCGCTTCTGGAAGAGTGGTCAAAAATTCCCATAAACACACTCCTAAACCTTGTGGACAGCCTTCCCAGAAGAGTTGAAGCTGTTATAGCTGCAAAGGGTGGACTGACATCGTATTAAACCCTATGGATTAAGAATGGGACGTCACTTAAGTTCATATGTGAGTCAAGGCAGGTGAGCGAATACTTTTGGCAATATAGTATATTTGTAGATAACTGAAAAAAACAAACAAAAAAACAACAACAATGTTGTCTAGTAAAACCCAAACTCACTCACCCTTTGATAATGTCTTATACCATAATCAAATAATGCAAAATACAATTGTGAATGTCTTCAAACCCTGCTCTGATATCACTTACACCTATGTGAATGGATATCTTTTGCCGAACCTGTTTTCTGTATTCTGTGGTTAGTCACAATTTTTCTGTTGAAATCACAGAATGTTCCACTTCAACCCCAATTGCTACCATTCTGGAGTTTAGAATGTAGAACGTATTTACCAACTTTAAAAAATATGTATAAATGTATGTATTAAAAAAACAAACAAACAAACATAGAACTATACTTGTTTTTCTAAAGGCAGTCTAGATTTGGGCACGCACACAGCACGTATGAGCCTGTCGCTATGATTAAACCTCATAAACTTCAACATATCTTCACATTAAAAAGGAGAGCTCAAGATAGACAAAAAGGCTTGGGTCTATTCAAATGATTTCTATTCATTTTTGGTGTGCAACCAATTATGAATTTGTTTTCTCAAACAGACACTGAATTCATTTCCTTATATTTGTCAGTTTGTTTTTCTGTGGACATTGCACCCGCTGGGCAGCATGGTTTTCCAATAACAAAGAACAGGCACAAGCTGAACTCTAACTCTGGAAGATTGTTTTTTATATGAATTATGTCAATGTCAAATGCTTTTCTATTCAATTAAATTCAAATGTATTCCAAACTCACCATCCATTATTAAATAAATGAAGTACAAAGTGGCAAAGGTTAAACTCAAGTAACCTATTTTAAAAATTCATTTTAAAGGTGCATTGTGTAGGTCTGTCAAATGCTTGTCTCCATGGAGATGTTATTGTTTTGTTTGGAATGTTTCACAGTATGGCATTTAACCTTTATATCATCAAAGAGACCAAACCAGAACAAGCTACACATCAAATCTGTAGAGAGGCAACTCCACTCACAGTCAGGATGCCTGTTTTTCTAGGTATTTTTGAGCTACAAAACCACCTGTAATTGAATAAATGTGAGGTAGAGCTGTTTAATGTCATACTGTGGAACATTCTAGGCAGAGCAATAACATATCCTTAAAAACAAGCAGGTGGCAGGCCCCCAACCAAAAAGTTGTATAGAGCACCTTTAAGTTAGAATGCAGGTATAGGAGCTGTACGTTTAGTTTACAGCATTTTGTTTTTGACATGATACAAAAGCTCCCCTCAAGCTAAAAAACACTGGCAGGACATAACATACATCCAAAGCTGCTAAATTTAAAGGGAACGATTTTGTGGATGCTACACTGTTGTGTCTGTAAGCTAGCTTTGATCACTCATCAAAGGCAGTACATTTTTAAGCTTCATTTTGCACCATTTTGTTGAGATGAACTGACTGCAGGATAAAAAACAAACAGCTTCGACTAACCTGAAACTAACTTCACATGATACCCACAAATAAATTACATAAAATAAAAACATAAACCACTTTGTATTGCAGAGAGAGTGACAGATGGAAAAGGTGAGAATAGAGACATATTTGAACACATAGCTGGGTTGTTTGCCAGTGATGTTGCCGTGTGGAGCAGAATGGCTGTGTGGTGCTCTGTTGGACTTGTCTCATAGAAGTCTTCGGATAAATTCAGTGTTGGGACTCCGTGTGCTGCTTTGAAAAGTTCCTCTTCCTCCGTCTGTCTTCTGTTGCTGGGGTTTGTAACAATAGGCCTAAGTGGTGCATGTTGTTCCCACATAGATTTACTGTGCGAGTGAGTGGTACTGTTCTGGTACTAAAGTGTAGGCAGTGATAGAGAGATATGGGGAGGATTGTAGTAGGTGGGAGTCCACAGCTTGCAATGGTAAAAATATTGTTAAAGAGCCCATATTATCCGATTTCCTATTTATGTTATAATGTTGTTTCCTCATCACAAACATACCGTACTTGGAGTTGTGTTTTGTTTCATTCACACATGTTTAACACACGAATCCTGCATATTTAGGCTCCATACACCATCACTAGAATCATTTGGATAATTTCAGATCTGGAATTGCCTATCACACTAAATTCAAGGTAAAATGTAGCTGTTAACATGAATACTGCAGCTTCATGACATCACAAGGTGGAACAGAGCATTTTAAGCTTTTGAGAAAACACAACTCCAGGTATGTTTTTGAGAGAGTAACAACATTCTAACATGGCTTAAAGCTCACAACAGTCAATTTTGTATAATTTAGGAATTTAAGCAAGACATTTTCTAGTTCAGGGCTTCCTACACTACACTGTTTTACCCACCCAGGAGCATTAACAATTGAAGACAGAAATAGTAACAGCTAAAAACTAAAAACATGCAATTTTAAACAAGTTTGTGGAAACCTAAACTACAGTGTTGGCATGTTATGTACATAATAGGATCCAATAAAAGGGCTGGAACCCAATTTGTCTCCATGTATTTAAGCAAAATACTGTCTGGATATAATTATAAACAGTTTTATTGTATAATCAGGAGGTGCGCCTTAGCTTTACCATGATGGGAAAACCCCCTATGGTCTCTGAGAGTTATGAAAAGCTCATCACAGTGAAACATTATGATGCCCAGAATGCATAAAGTGAGGAATAACATTTATTATACAAAATTTGGATTTTCTTTTGACTAATTTAACTGTGCTGCGATATGTGCGATTATAATTATACTACAAATATTGACATTGATGTGTAAGGGCAGAAAGTAATCATTTATTAATTAAAAATTGTAAATATTAATAGTAGTTTCGTGCTTCTCAGCCGTTATCATATTTATAGCTGTAATTAACCTTCAAGTGAAAGCACAAACTTTCCTCTCAGTTTTATTTTAAGGCATAAGAATAATTTTAAAGACGTTTAAAGCTGTTTGACCCAAATACCCCTTTCCTCCTACTTGATATAGCCTCTTACGTTGCCATTTCAAATTGATAAAGTTGTCAGTTTTGTTAGTTATAGAGGTTGCTTTTAGAGAATTCATACTTTGCAGCTGATGTCCCTGGAGGTGTGAAGCTAACTGTAGGTACTGCTCTGTTTTAAGCTTTGTTAGACTTTGCTCTGAGTTTTATTTAAACACAATGTGATCAGAAAGAGTTGACTTAGCTGGAACTACAACAGATGAGATGATTTGTTAAACAAGTCTCTCAAATATTAAATTACAGTCACAAGCTTGTTAGCATTAGCCAACCATTTTTCAGTTAGTCACTCTCACCTTTTTTATTGAAAATCAAATACTTAAACAGGACTAGAGTGTGGATCGGGCTGAATTTTTCTGTCCGAGCCCGGCCCGTCTCCAACAGAGCAGTGATCGAATCCGACCCGAGCCCGATAGGCATTAGGATATTTGTGTCCGAACCCGACCGAAACCGACACAATTAAAATCACACTATTTTCATAGACTTACTAATGACACACGTAGGCCTATGTGTTAGAGGCCACAGAGACAGGCGACTTTATTACTCACCAGTGGTAAATTTAAACTGCAGCATCTCATCCACATTGTCCATAGAAATTGTCCTACGCAAATAATGACATCCAGTCCACAAACCCGCACTGTTAATCCAATTTGAGGCATTATTTAAAAGTAAAAAGGCGAAGGTAGTTCACGTGTGTCAGTTTACATCCACACAGCACACGGATCGAGGTGAAGCTGCAGATTATTATTCACCAATCTTTTATGCTTTAAAAATCATGTATCTGAAGTGTTGCAGCACATTTCAGAAATAATAACACAGTTTCGACTTGTATCTAAACTCGAGGTGCAGTGCTCTGATCTTTTGAACAATTTAAGAGTCTCAAAGCGAGTGGTTTTACTGTTGACTGGAAACAGCTGACATGCTGATGTGTCCGAGTCTGACCCGAGCCCGAACATAAGTTCTAAATATTTGTCCCGTCGGACTTCGGTCGGGTTTCCATTCTCTAAACACGACCATGAAGGCTTGTATTGATCGCAAGCTTCTGAAAATGTGTTGTTTGAATTCGTTTTGTATTTTTAAGACTTTTTGACCTATTAATATGTGCATTGTGTCACCATTGTAACTGCTGAACATTCACCAGCATTATGTCACTGCAAAGTAGCAAGTGTCCTTCATGTCTTTTTAAGCTGCTTTGCACACGCTCAAAGTTAATACTAAAATACCCATATTAATGTGAAGCTTTTGGATAGATGATAAAACTTAGTGTAGAGATAACAGGAAGCCTTTTGTGGAATTTGATACATGAGGTTTTTTCTTTTGTCTGACATTTTTCTATCTTCCTCAGTGTCACACGTCTCTCATTTTTGTTACAGCAGCACTAACTTCATCTATTTCTTGGATGCCCCCTTCCATCTCCCTTTTCCATTTCCACTTTTCTGCTTGTGTCTGCGCTCACATCTCTCTCTCTCTCTCTCTGCGATTGACCGTACAATTGGCTGAACATTCGGAACTGTAAATTCCTCCCTTATGCCCTTACTTTTTTGGATCTGCATCTCATTTAGAACCTTTGAGGAAACTCTTGCTTACATTTGCTATTAGAGCATTATGTTATCCATCCATCCCTCCATCCACTCATTTACCCTGTCGCTCCAAATTTCTCTCTTTTCCTCTCTGTGTAAATTGCAAATCATCTGCCAAATGAGTTGTTTTTCCGCGCATTGCCATGTTGCTCCCCTGGGCACCAAAAGTGAATCGCGCGGGTCTGCCCTTATGCGCAGGGCTTGCCAACTTCATTCACTCCACAAATTCATTCTTTATGCGAAATTCAATCTCTGTGCTACTGTCTTGCTGTCGATTTATCATATATATTGTGTATCTGTATTCATCTGTGACCGGTTTATCTGTTCATAGCAGACACAGCCCCCCCTTCCTTTGATGGGAATTTTTGACAAAGACGGATCACGCCATCTGTGAGACTATTGAAGTTCAATATACTCAGAGGCTTTCATTTGCTCAGAGGAATTTTAATTGCTCACAAATAAACTGCAGTTGGATTCTGATTTTAGTACCTGTTTACGAGTGGCTGGCACATCGGCACCTTGGGCACGTGCGCAGGGTGAAGCTGGTATAATGTTATTCAAACAACCCTCTAATGACTACTTGTGCCAAATGTCAGTGCTAGCTCAGTATCGCCCTCCCAGTCAGATGCACATATATTTTTAGATGTTACGCTTTTTACAATTGTGATTTTGATTTAAAATGTTTGTTTAATTCAGATCATAGTGCACATTTCACACACCCAGAAGCATTCACATTTGGGAGAAGACTGAAATATTAACAGCTAAAAACTATGCATGCGATTTTAAAGTTTGTGGAAACCTAAATTACAGTTGGTTTTTCTTGTTTGATTTTCATTTTCCTGTGATACAATCTTAGTCAACCATACAGAACATCAACATAACAATAAACACAAATAAAAAACAATAACGATATTCAATAAAAAATGAGAACCAAAGATTAAACCATATTGACAAAAGTAAAGCAAAATATAACAAAAAACTGGACAAACATAATTCATAAAAAGACAAAACAGACAAAAACACACAGACGGAACAGACTGAACACAGACAGAGCGAACAAAACACAGACAGGACAGACAAAACAGACAGGACACATGTAGCAACAAGACACACAGAAATAGATTGGACACAACAGAAGAAAAAACTACTAACGCTAAACTACAGGGTTAGCATGTTACGTACATAATAAGATCCAGTGAAGACAGAGTTTGTATGTGCCTGTACACAATTTTTCTCCATACATTTAAACAAAAACTGTCTTGCCCCAGTGCTGATATACAGTATTATATAAGCAGCACTTTAGGTCAAACTAAGTCAGCTGCGTACTGTCTAATTGTTAAAAGTTTTATTGTCCGATAATCAGGAAGTGCACGTTAGCATGCTCATTGTTAGCTTTACCGTGTCTATGAGTGGCTGGCACATTGGCACCTTGGGCACTTGAGCAGGTTGAAGCTGGTATAATGTTATTCAAACAACCCTCTAATGACTACTTGTGCCAAATGTTAGAGCTAGCTCAGTATTGCCTGCACAGTCAGACACACATATTTTTAGATGTTACACTTCACGGCTTTGGAGATTTATAACCGCGCGGAGATGGTGACATTCGGCACTGTCCCAAAGGCAGTGAGTCATTGTGTGTCTGTTCATATCTGAAATCCTGGTCCAGTCTGTTTACAATGCACTACACACAATACACAGAAAAACCCACTTACACTTCAGTACCAGTGATTGACTGTTGAAGTTAGAAGAGTACTCAACCTTATTATAGCTACTCTTCTGAGGGCCTTCATAACGCACAAAGAAAGTGTTAATTCATAAAGAACAAACATTTTACTAACAATGATTCAGGGTCAGCAATTATTTAATGTATATCCTGACCCTAACCTTTGACCCTAACCTCTTATTAGTTACTAAGCCTGAATCATTCTTAATAAACTATTTGTTCAATATGAGTGACATTTTTGTTCATTCACATTTAGTTAAGGTGAATATAAAGTTATTATAAAGTGATACTTTTGAAATGATATAGACCCAGAGCAATGACAGCAAGGTCAAAAGTGAAAAATAACCATGACAGTCTAAACAAATGCAAAAAATAAAAGCAATATCTGCAATCTGGAAATAAAAAGTAAGAAAAACAATGCAATAAATATATATTTTTTGTGTTCAATGTATGTTAGTTTGTTGTTTCATTGTTATAAATCAGTAGATCATCCTTGAAACTGGAATGAGAGAAAATAAACTGTAAACAAATGGAAATTAGAAGAAATATCTATGTAGATGTCTTTTTCTTTTTGATAATTCTCTCTTTGTGTGATTGTGGTCATTCAAGGACAACTCATGGGGATATAATCTTTTTTGAGGACATGCGTCCTTCCTGTTTGACTCTGTGGCCTTTCGTTCCTTTGTGTAAAACACTTTCAACAGAAGTTGCATATTCCCCTCAGGTATCCATTTGGATGGCAATGGCTTTATTAAAATCATTTCTGCAGACTGTGGACACATGGCTGTGCTGGTGGGGGGTATTCTGGTCAAGCTTCTAAAACTGATGTTCTCTGTAACAAAACATGGCCAAATTCACAATTCTCTACAAATTCAGAAATAGAGTATTAAAATTCATACTTGCTTTAGTCACTGCATGTATGTTCAGGGTGCTATTAATACCTTCTGTAAATAGTTAAATAACTTGAACCTTATGGAGAAAAATGCCATATTTTGACATGATTAATCAGTATAACAACAAATGCTTGAAACATGTGTTATAATAGGGAACATTAATGATCTATTTCATCCTTTTGTTTGGAGACTTCAATGGACTCAACTCAAAATCTCTTGTTGTCTCCAGTTTTAAGTCTAGTGAATGTTTTATCTGAGGAGCAGGAACAGTGTGTTCTACCTTTACTCCAAACTTAAATTACTTTCACCATTATTATTACTATTTTTAAAAAGCTAGCATTTTTTTTTAACCTCTTTCAACTTTACACAACCAATATGACATGTTTTTGTGAAGACGTGTGACTCATCCTTGTTTTCAACATTACAAAGAAAACATCATCTTCTTTATTGACATGCT
The DNA here is from genome assembly GCA_029959045.1 of Taenioides sp. WSHXM2023. NCBI lineage: Eukaryota > Metazoa > Chordata > Actinopteri > Gobiiformes > Gobiidae > Taenioides > Taenioides sp. WSHXM2023. The sequence goes on from CM057085.1 coordinate 12,895,547, forward strand.
CGGATAATTACCTTGGCTAACCTTATTATCACTCTTAGTGTATTAACCTTTCTGCTATACCGATCTGTCCCACTCTTTCATGCCCTTTTAATTGGTGAGCACTTTTTAACCTTCTTTTAAAAACCGTTACACAAATAAAGTCATAATTTCTCTTTATTATGATTCCCTTCTCTCTAATAAGCTGTTAAGTCGCTAATAAGTGAGGTGAAATTATGCAAAGTGTATTCAATTATGCAAATGTTATTCTTGTGAGGATGCCGAGGATGGCGTTTTTTTTTTCCTTTAACTTTTATGGGGTCCGTGAGGCAAGAAAGCAGGCATTCTTTGCGACTGTTGGATGAAGTGAGCAGAGGTAGAACACACAAGTTGTCACGGAGACGGATGGCTACAAAAAAACGACAAACAGCTCTGAGAAAGAAGGAAGGAAAGAGGAACGAGAACAACAAGAACGCTACAGCCGCAGACACAAAAGATGGGTGAAAGAGATTGATTGAGAAGTGGAAAACGGAGAGTGACAAAGACTCACTGTAGCCGATCCATCACGAGCAGTTAAAATGGTTTAGGATTGTCATGAGAGAGACGAGGCACAGGAAGTACAGAGGAAGCTTTGGTATAAATAGACTTGTAGTTCATATCGAGGGGAAGTCGTTTGGAGAATAGAAAGGAGCAAAGTGGAAGAGTTGAAAAGTGAAGTGATCATTTCGAGTTATCAAACTTAAAGTTGCTGTATTTGATAGATAATGTATAGATTGTATGTGTGAAAGAGAAGGTATAGGAGAGGAATGGGGATAGAGGGGGCTGAGAAAGAGCGAAATGTGAGTGTGTAAGTGTGTAATATTTTGATATGTATATATTTTTTATCCTGTTGACAAATTCACTGTTATTTATTACTTTTTCTATAAATAATGCCACTGCTTTTTAGTGAATTGTTGACAACCCTTCTGGGGACCGGTGTCGCAAATTAACCTAAGCTATAAACAATGTGATACCTGCAAAAGATTACTTATTTGTTAATCTATGTTTGTTGTATCTGTCCATATTCAAATAAACATTAAATAAATAATACAATGTCTAAAAAAAAAAATTGTGAAACATTTTAAATGGTTTGCAGTGGTCCAATGTTACTCCTTACTTCCATAATGCATTCTGAGCATCCTAATTATTCACCATGACGAGTTTATAACCAGTTTTTACTTTCAGAGAGAGCGGAGTTTGCCATCTCATTAATGCTAACAACAACTAGCATGCTATAAACATGCACTTCCTGAATCCTGGACAAGAAGACGCTTTAGTTTAGATGCAGACAGCACACAGCAGACTTATCTGGACCTCAAGAGGTGTTTATAGAATATATCTGAACTGAGGCAAGACAAATTTGGCTGAAATACATGAAGAAATTGTGTGGTTAGCAGAAAATGATGTTATAATATAAAATAGCCAACATGCCTTGTATAAGTGTTGATGGGGATAAATGGAGCAGAGCCATGCAGGTCTCACTGTGAACTTTAGACTGAGGTCCATATTATTGATGACTAAGAAAGTTCAGGCATGTCATGTTTTTGCACTCCTTTGACAAATGAAATTACCACTATGCATCGATTTAGTGTTTTGGGACTGAACTATTGGTTATTTTTAAAGTTGTTTGTTTGGGGAATTTCAAATCGGAACTGAGCCCAGATGAATTCAGCCCAGTATTGTGATTTGGCGGAAATGTTGCAAACCAGCAGTGGCTCAATTATTTTGCTTGTAAATCTTTTGTGCCCATATTTCCACCCAGCTTGTTAGCTTGTTTTGGAGAGGTTGGCCTGCTGTGTTGAAATTTGCAAATGTTCAATTTCTAAGTTTGTTATTTTGAATTATATATTTAAACAAGCTTGATATGTTTGGTCTTTGCCTATTTAAAATGTTGGTGCACTTTTCCTCCAAACCCTGTTCATTTTGTTCATAATTGGTACTCTTCTACACTATTACAAAGACATATAAATGATATCAAATGAATACTTTTCAGCTGATGTCATCATTTGTAAGTGTGACGCTAACTGTAGGCTCTGCTTTGTCTGCGGCTGTATTAGACTTTAATCTGTGCTTTAAACACATTTTAACCATAAAGAACTGATTTCGCTGGGACTATAACATGTGAGCTGATTGTTGAACAAGTTACTCACACATAAAATTACACTCACAAGCTAGCTAGCATTAGCTAACAGTTTTTCAGTTTGTCAAGCTCGTCTTTTTTGTTGAAAATCAAGCACCTAAATGAGGCCATGAACTTTGTGAAAATGTGCTGTTTAAATCCATTTTGTATTTTTTCATGAGTTTTCAGATGATCTTAAAACGTTTTTGACAGTGTTTACTAATGTGTGCATTGTGTCACCATGGTAACTCCTAAACATTCCACCATTAGAGATACATGTAGGACACCCCCAGCTTGATGTCACTGCCAAGTATCAATAGCTGATATACATTTTTGTCGCTTGTAGGTCATGGTAAACATATGTCATAAATGTCTTTCAAATCATTTTTCCAGTCAGGTTTATATGTTTTATTTTTATGTAAACAAAAACTAGTTTCTGGGTATTCTTAAGATACCAGATAATAATAAGATAAGATAAATCACTATTGAACTTAGTTTAGAAACTAGATACTCACTGAAAAAAATATATATGAAGAAAAGTTAGAACCTAAAAAAAATCTATTTTAGACATAAGATTACATGGTATTATTTGGATAACTACTATTATGCTGCATTGAAAATTGCATTCTACTCTCCTATAAAGTGTGTTTAATTGTAATTATAGTATCAAAATTCGTATAGAGCCCTTTCTATATCAAAATGTCCAAATCATGACATGTGTTCTAAACCTACCCCCCATCACCAGCGTCTCCCCCTCAGTTTGCCCCATGACTTGTTTAAAGCTGAAATCACATGACATGAGTCGGAAGTTTGAATGAGCGGAACTCTCTGTCTCCTCTAATTAAGCCTGCTGCCCGTTTGCATAATCTCATCCGTGAACGCCAGAGCCAAATGGGAAATATCACTTTGTTCTACACCGTCTTTGACTCCTGAACTCACGCATGTGGATGAGAAGAGACAGGATTTCGTAACACAGGTCATTTAAGGCCAGAAAAAACTGTATTGAGTAATGAACTGCACCTGAGATACCTCCACATGCTTCTTATCTCAGAGTCTTTGTTTACATTTTTAAACATCTATTAATATTTTGGATTTTAGTGGCCTCCCAGACTTCTGTTTTATCTCTACACTTTCTGTGAGCATTTGATCATGGCACAAACATATACTTTTAAATGAGACTGATGTGCGTTGTTTTGCAGTAATGGGGCAACCAGGAACGATTGTCTTTTGCGACCCTAATATTCAGCCATTGTAGTTAAAGCACCCATATAACACAAAAGTGGCTGTTGTGAGCTTAAAACCATGAATGCTGTTACCTCCTCAAAAACATAACATAGAATTATGTTGTTGTTTTTTTCATTCACACATGTTTGAGTAATCCTTGGGGTTTCTACTTCTCCATAGCACAAAATGCTCTGTTCCACCTTGTGATGTCATGAAGCTGTAATTTTCAAGTTAACAGCTCCTTTTACCTTTTGTTCAGCTGACGATGGAAATTCCAAATGATTCTGGTGCAGGTGTAAGGAGTTTAAAAACACAATGGAGCACCTCCTCTCTTACCACATGACATCACAAGGGGGAACAGAATGTTTTATGCAGGTTTTGTGTGTTAAACATGTGTGAATGAAACAGAACACAACTCCAGGTATGTCTGTGACAAGGAAACGGCATACAACATAACATAGATCAGAAAATAGCATAATATGGGTCCTTTAACAACACAATCTTACAGTCTTTGTTTTGCTTCTTGAGCTTTCTTTCTCTAGTCATAAAGGATGGCGTAAACGTAGAGATGACTTTACTCTGCTACTCAGTAAAGATATAAGTTTTACTTGTGAGACATGTTTGATCACAAAAGACACTGTGAGATTTCTGACTTGAAAGTTGAGCAGACAAACAGGTGGTGTGTGTGTGCTCATTCGTACTACCAAAGCCCAAACCTAAACCCAGTGTCACTGTTGTTCATCATGGGTGATGAGTGTGATAGTAAACACTTTTACACACACAGTACAATCTGCCGAGAGCACTGACTGGAAAGCAAGACTAGATTAGCAATTCAACTGTGTCAAGCCAAAGCTGAGAGGAAACAAGCTGCTAACAAGCTGTAGTGATTTCAGGCGTCCATGCATGTGTCCTGTATTGTGTATAGTATTTGAGCTCCAGTCCCACCTGGAAAAAGTGAAGACCAGGTGAGAAAGCATCACGTCAAACCAAGGTTAACTCTTCATTCACTTAGTCAAAGTCAAACCTTCACTTGACCTTATACCAGTCAACTTAAAGGTGCATTGTGTAACTTTTATGGTGGCGGGTCTGTCACCTGCTTGTTTCTATGGATATGTCATTGCTTTGCCTGGAATGTTCCACAGTATGACAATAAACAGCTACACCTTACATTTATTCAATCACAGCTGGTTTTAAAGCTATTTTTTTTTATTAAAGACAATACAGTATAACATTTAACAAAATACAATAATAAATATAAAAACAAAACACAAAAACATAGAACAATACCTACAACAAATGTAAAACAACAAAAACTGCCCACCCCTTCTCCCCAAACACACACACACACACACACACACAAATTTAATTAAATAAAAATAATGTGGTAGTGCAGCATAACCACACTGCTAGGCCCTCTTATATTTATATGTTGGCCAATTTATAATTTAATTTTCCCTTATAGATAAAAAGGTTTAATACCATACTGTGAAACAGTCCAGACAAAGCAATAACATTTCCATGGAGAAAAGCATTTGACAGACCCTCTACCTGGAAAGTTATGCAATGCACCTTGAATTCACAATTTTTGAATTTTTTCTTACACTCACGTCATAATATATAATTTAGTCCAGCCTGTGCAGGACTCCCATTGGGATGAACAGGTGTCCTAGAAAGGCAAAGGGAAGTGCGGCGATCCAATCTCAAAATGTTCCACCCATACCGTTGTCTACTCTTCCCTTGGGCCAAGTCACTCCCCATAAAGATATTACTTTTTTATAGTAATTTCCACATAGTAACATAGCTGTGTTGAGCTATAAACTCTGCTTTATTTCCTGTATGATTTTTATGTTTTTAATTTTTTTTTTTTTTTGCATGTGGACAATGAAAGGCCAAGGTCGCAGTCACAGCAACCTTGTAAGCCATAATACAGTTTTATGTGTGGAGTGATAAAACAGAGGCGTACTAATCTTTTATTTCAGAAAGGCCAAACACTAATTTTCTTGTAAGCTGCTAATGTTGTGATTATTACTCGGAAAGTTAGTTCTTGTTAAAGCCAAGGCCCTGTACCCAATTTTACCTTATGTATTTGAGCAAAATGTATCTTGCCCCAGTACAGATATATGGCACAGATATATTGTATAAGCAGCTCTTGAGGTCAAAATATGTCTGCTGCCTGCTGCTTCATCTAATAAAGTGTTTTATTGTCCAATTATCAGGAAATGCATGTTAGCCTGCTAGTTGTGAGCTTTGTAAGAGGAAAATTCTGCTTTGGTCTCTGAAAGTTCTGAAAAGTGCTTATAAGCTCTGTGTAGTGAATAATTAGGATATCAGAATGTGTAAGGTAAGTGAAGAATAACTTTGGACCATTGCAAACCAAGTTAAGTTTTGTTTTTCACGTTTTTAAGACGGTAATAATCAGGTCCAGCGCCTTTAAGTAAGATTGTAAAATGAACAGGTTTAAAATATCCCAGGTGGAGTTAGAAGACTGAATACTGTGTAGACCTATTTGTAAAGGCTCTTTATTGAAGCACCTTTATTTAGAGCGATGCATTTTATGGCCCAGTGCTTTTCAGGTACCTATCCTTCCAGGGAGTGGAAATAGTCAGAGACACTTTATTCTTGTTGGTCCTTGCGCTCCATTTTCTTTGCTTAACCCGACCGCTTTTATTCCTTAAATTGGCTTGAGGGCACTAAAGCGACGTGCTGTCGTTTTGTAAGTGACCCATATTTCCCATCAGCGCATTGACTTTCTGTTGAGCCAGTGTAAATTATGTCCATCAAAGACGCTATCAAAATGAGTAAGCCCTCGAGCCCCGTACACACTGTTGCTGTTTAGCTGTGTGTGTGCTAGCGAAGGCCCTGAATTTTAATACTTTTTGTCTCAATAGTATTTTCCTCTGACTTTGTACCTTCAACTCTGCTTCTACATGTCTGGAAGTACCCCCAAAACCTCGTGTCTCGAAGGGTTCCAGTGGCGTTTTGAATTTTTGCTTTCTCTTATCACACTTTGCCAGGGACTTGTCACCTTGCAGTAGCTCTTATAGGCAGTACATTTTGCTGAGAAATGGGTTAGGTGTTTTTTAATCCCCAGTGTAATTCGTATCTGAGACAACCGCAGGGCAAGGCCGACAGAGGCAGACTAATTCTTCAGCTCTGCTCCCACACTGATATTATTTACTCATCTTGTTATGTCATGTGTCCTATGGGAAATTACCTGTATTGTTTTCATTAAGGCAGTCTGGCTTTGAAATGACAACTATAAAAATGCAGTTACTTTTGCCACCGTAGTTTGGTTCGTCAATAGTTGTAAAGTTTAGTTTAGTTTCTGAGTCTTACTCTGAGCTGCTCTATGAGCCTTAGAACAAAATGTGAAACTTCAATATTTCAGAATTAGTTGTGGAATTTCTTATTTGGTCCAGTGGATTTGATAAGATTTTATTTGAGATTGAAATTTAGTCATTTCTAATTGTCAGTGATTGATGTGCTTGGATCATTATAATCGAGAGGTCTACCGCCAAATCTATAAACGTATGTGGTTTGAAGCAGATTTCCAACTTTGGTGAGGAAATTAAAAAAGCTATTTCACTGGTTCTAAGACAGACAGAATAAAATCAAATTGAAAATCATAATTCATCAGTATGAGGAAAAGAATTATCATATTGCCCTAGTCCAGATTTAACCCCCGTCTCTTTTTTATGGTTTTCTGACACTTCTCCAAATCTCGATTATAGTTCTTGATCATCGAGTGATTAGCTGGAGGAACAGCCTATTTTGCATGTCGATGGAGGAAAGTGGAGCACCTGGAGTATAGTTAAACTTGTCAGAAAGTATCATAATATTCTCATTCAGTTTGCAATTGTCAACATATAGTAAGAATACTTTGAAAATGTATTTAGTTACAGAATGTTGAATATTCAAAGTGAACTGTATTTGTAATGTAATGTACGGTCCAATCAGAGTACTGTATTCTGAATATTTGGAATACTTTTAAACCGAGTTGCATTATATATTTGTAATAATATAACTACATTGTATTACAAACTGCTGTTGCTGTTTACTATTCATTAGAAACTGTACCTGAATAGAGTTACTCAAAATTAGTGTTCAGAATATGTATTTTCAGTACATGTATTCAGTTACTTCCCCACACTGGTTATATTGTTATAACATATCGCATTTTACACTGTTTGCAAGACTCATAAAAAGACTGTAATGTAATGATAGATATATTAGTTGGGGTCATAAAGAACCAAATATTCATTGTATCAGAGTCAATAGCTACCAGGAGAACAATAGTGCATTCTTATGGAGATGATTATTGCCTGAACTTGCCTCTCCACCACCAGTTCTGTCCACTCCTGCATATTTCATATCTATGAGACTTGAGCTATGCCTTGGAGGTTTTGTGGGCTCCTGAGTGCTTGTGCTTTTTGATGTTTATGTAACTTTTGCGTGTGTGTCTTTCAGTTGTCCGAAGCTCGAGACAAGACTCTGCAAGGCCTGGATCGAACTGTGGATTACAAAGAGCTCAGAGGCAAAGACCCCACTGCAGCTGAACTGGTGAAGAAGATGGAACAGGTGAAACACACTGCGCATTGGGCTGCTTTTTATTCAGGACACTTATTTTTGGCATTTTAGTAGAAAACATTTTGTCCTAAAAGCTGTGATCCAAGACGGTAATGATTGCGTGTGCACGTGTAGCTGGAGGTGAGGCTAGCCGAGCGTGAGAGACAGTTCCTGGAAAAAGGACTCCTCGTGGACCAAGTGAGCCGCCTTATAACGCCCCTGAGAGCGCGCACGGACAACTGCAGAGAGGACGGGCTCACGCTGGCTAAGAAGGTAATGTTATGTATTGGTTAGAAACATAGATATTCAATAAGAAGAAATTCAAGTTTAAAGGTGCACTGTCTAACTTTTCTTGTTTCCATGGAGCTGTTATTGCTTTGCCTAGGATGTTCCACAGCGAAACTCAAAATGTTATAAATCCTGGCAACAAATAGCTTATGTTGTAATCTTTCAACCAAGGGCGTTGATACTTTGCAGAGACATCACCTAGGGGCATTCTACATGCATCTGTATGAGGGAATGTTCAGCAGTTACCATGGTGACACAATGCACACATTAGTAAATTTGTCAAAAAGTTTTAATATAGTCTGGAAACTCAAGAAAAACAAAAGGGAAGAACAAAATGGATTGGAAACAACAAAGGTGAGAGAGAAAACCTGTTGGAAAACCTAGCTAGCTTGTGACTGTAATTCTGTGTGTGATGATTAACTGCACAAATCATCTGACATGTTGTAATTCCAACTAAAAATAAGATATAATATAATAATAGAGCTTCTGACAGAGCAGTGCCTCCAGTTAGCATCACACCCTCAGGGAATGTTGATGACATCAGCTGCAAAGTATGAAGAATAATATTTCTGCGTTTTTTAGGTAACGTCACAGTCCTTTCACATTTGTCCAATACTTAAATCTCAGCTAATGCGTTTAAGGTAAATTTTTTAATTCACTTAGATTGCCAAAGTATTATTCTCCCAGCATTATTGGGAGAATAGTCATAAAAAGAGACACAGTTTTACAATATCACCCACCCCTAAACAAGTTTTACATGTACATTATATTTATTATGCGCATTATTGTATGGCCTTCATCAGTTTGTCACAGGGATATGTTGTACTTGTGGCCTGTGAGAGAGGGATTGGGGCCAAATAAAAGTGAAAAACAAATGACATTTTTGCTACAACATTGCATTGTGGACTAGGCTGCCCACGAACAGCCCACGAAAGTTTGACTGTTAAATTTTTATTGTTATAAATATTGTTTTATTTCATCAAGCTCCACAAACCCTGCATACATTAATGAATTTTAAAAACTAGAGCTGGAAGTTCTGTAATTAAAGGCACATTGTGTAACTTTTCTAGTGGAGGGTCCGTCAAATGCTTTTCTCCACTGAGATGGTATTAAACCTATCCTCATTTTTTTAATTATGAAAACCACCTGTAATTGAATAAATGTAAGGTAGAGCTGTTTAATGTCATATTGTGGAACATTCCAGGCAGAGTAATGACATCTCCATAGAAACAAGCAGGTGACAGACCCCCAGCCAAAAAGTTACTGCATCTTTGATCCTTGGCAAACGTATCAAACACATAAACAACAGCCACTTTTCTTTCACTGTCCTATTGAAATGAATGGGATAGAACGTTAATATCCAAGCTGTGTGCGCAGCAATTCCAAACACGTCACTCCTGAAGGGTCTATTGCTTTCTGACATTTGTTCATTCTCAAGCTTCTTTTCTTTTTATTTTATTCTTTTGCAAAGTCAAAGTCAAAGCTCCATGTGAGAAGCCCTGTAGAGCGGGCATTAAGGAGTTCACTGAGCATTACAAATTACAAGAACTTGCACTTATCTTTCACTTGGACTATAAATAGCTTTCAGACATAGCACATGTAACTTCCTGCAACGTGAGCCTGGGAGTGAGCAGCTCTAAACATACAGGTGGTAGTTAGCCCACCTGTTTTACTGTTAAAAGTGCACTGTGTAACTTTTGGTTGTGGTTTCATCACCTTCTTGTTTCTATGGAGATGTGATTGTTCTGCCTAAAATGTTCTAAAGTATGACAACAGCTCTACCTTAAATTTATTAAATTACTTGTGGTTTTATAGCTCAGAAATACCTAGAAAAACAGGCATTCTGACTGTGAGTTGCCTATCTACAGATCTGACCTGTAACTTTGGTCTCCATGAAGATAGAAAGGTTTAATACCATACTGTGAAACATTCTAGACAAAGCAATAATATCTCCATGGAGAAAAGCATTTGATGGACCCTCTACCAGAAAAGTTACACAATGCACCTTTGATATCCATCCATCCATCCATCCATTTTCTTCCGCTTATCTGGGGCCAGGTCGTGGGGGCAGCAGTTAAAGCAGGGACTCCCAGACTTCCTTCACCCCAGACACTTCCTTCAACTCCTCCGGGATCTTGTTCTTTCGGTCATTACCCAAAGCTCATGACCATAGGTGAGGATAGGAATGTAGATTGACCGGTAAATCGAGAGCTTTGCCTTTCCGCTCCTTTAATAGACTACATTTAACTATAATGAACATTTTTAATTATTGCTTTTCTGTTACATAGTATTTACAATTTATTATGGTTGCAAATTAGTCATTATTTCTGCAAATTAACTGATGTATTGATTTTTTTTTCAGTTAATTAATACACATTGAGATAGTAAAAGTAAGGCAAGGCAAGTTTTTATTTGTATTTGTAAAGGTGTACTGTGTAACTTTTCTGGTGGAGGGCCCGCTATCTGCTTGTAACCATGGAGATGTTATTGCTTTGCCTGGAATGATCTACAATATGGCATTAAAATTGTCTAACTCCGTGGAAACAAGTTGTTACAGGTCAGATCTGTGGAGTGGTGACTTCGCTCACAGTAAGAAGAATGTGACATTTAAACACATCTAATTGTATAACCACATGATAGATAAATTTCACGTCACACTGTGTAACATTCCACAGCAAAACAATTACATCTCCAAGCAGTTTGTGGACTCCACACTCCAAAGTTGCATAGTGCATCTTTAAAATCACAATACAAACAAATCTAAACATAAATAATCATCATAAAATTAACATTAAGTGTGTTTATTTTTCATCAAAACTACAAAATTGTTATTCTTGTACTGTTCTGGCTCAGTTGCTGCTTGTGGTGTTAATAAAACTTCTTTCTTTTAGCACACAAGATGGTTTATCATCTGTGTATCCTTCAGCTAACTACTGTTGATGACTAAGTTCAGAATTACTTCAATAATTTATCAATCTTGTTCAGTCTGGTTAGTTTTTGCAATTCTAAAATATATGAAATCTACCACTAATATCTCCATGTTTGTTTTCGTTGCAGTTGAATGAGACACGAGCTAACATCCTCAACATTAATCACAAACTGATGGCGACCTCGGCTCTCCTGGCCATGAGGCAGGCTCTGGTCCTCAGTCTGCAGCAGGAGATCAAAGACAAAGAGCTGCAGGTGCACTACACACATGATCCAAGATGCAGTGTTTGGTTTGGTTTTCAGTAATAACTTCGCTGTTTTGCTGGGGGTAACTATGACGACACACTGCACACACTGTACAAACATGGGGAAACAGAACAGCGCAAGTTTTGTAGATGGTCTGAAAACTCAAGAAAAATAATATGGGTTTAAACAGCAAATTATATCAGGGCTGTTTTTCCTGTGTTGTTTTCTCTGGGCATGTTTTATTTTAGATAACAAGCCCATCAAAACATTTGATCTAATTTTATGTTATGTTAATTTTAATGTTATTTTTATGTATCTCTGATGGTCTTGTTATTGTTTCTCATCTCTTGCCTGGAATTGAAGATGAAAAGTAATGATACAAAGAAGGACAGTTAAAAATAAAAAACTATCAGTACTAATTAAGAAATACTTATCATATGAAGACAAGTTGTAAATGTAAATTATTATAAAGTGGTATCTATGACAACCATGTACATATGTAAACAGTTTAATTATAGCTAATGTTAAAATAACCTTGGATAAAAAGCTAAATCTTCACTATACCAGCATTTATAGATGAATTCTAAGGTAGGCTTCTTCATTTAAAATTGACTTTAATTAAGTTGTTTCAAGGAACAATAATTGTTAATAATCTTTGACCCAGTGTTTTATTTATAACAGTCTATTATTTCAACTTGCTCTTTTATAAAACAAAGTTAAATAATAATACCTACAATTAAAAGTAAATTTTATGATGGATACAAAGCTTCAGCGGTAAGAAACATGTTTTTTAGAAAATAACGTTTAGTCAGTTCAGTAGAGACCGCGGTTGTGTTACCTCACCTCATATGATTTTCAATTAGCCTAATGATACACCAAGGTAGATTTTAAGATGATTTAAGATTTGGCTTTAATTCAGAAGTACTCTGTCTCTGTATACTGATAAATATATTAATCAGCAGTGATCCAACTGCTTATCGGGTTGTTTCACTTTTTTATGGATATATGACACATCTTGCTACCAGCATGGGTTCAAAATGATGAGCAATTAAGAGCATTGCCATTGCGATTAACAACAAAATAGTATATCTTTTGAATGGGAAAAGTTCTCAAAATGTTGCATAGAAACCCAAAATCCATAAATTCTAATACTTCTAATGCATATAATATTCATACCTTGAATGTTTTACACAAAAGATGGAAGTATAGTATCTAGAATAAACTATATTCGTTATTAAATAGTTATTAAAATGTTTTAAAGTGACAAATAGTATATCCTCCCTATAGTCACCTCTCCTCACGTAAATATTGCAGCTCACTCTTGGTGTAACCCTAGGACGCCCTGCAGGCGCTGTTTGCCTGCAGCCTGCTCCATCTCGCTCTAAATCCAACATATTTAGAGACATAACTTCACCACCACCATCACCAATGCCACCATCTGTTTTTTGGAGTGCAGACACAAATAAAGTGGGCCTGTGTGGTGGTGTGGAGAGCTCCCAGTGACGAGAATACAAAGTGAATGCTGTGTCTCTCTTTGGCCCCGTGTGGGTTTTCAGATGGACAGGTGCCAGAGGCGGCTGGAGCAGGACCTACCCCCCTGTCCTGAGATGGAGGAGGAGTGGAAGAGGATGCTACGGGACAAAAAGAGGAGGCAGAGGGACAGAGAGGAGAGAGAGAGGGTAAGTGGACATTTGTTTTATCTTGGAAATGGAAAACGGCACTCACAATCTTGCCTGCTTGATATCTGCTTGTTCTGAAATAAAGTCGTATTCATTTTTAGATTGAAAAAGCCGAGGGACTGATAGTGTCCTTGAAATGCTATGTTGTCCTAGAATTTCAGCATAATGTTTTAAGCCCTATTCGTCATAGCAAAATTATTTGATGAATTTGAACAGTACTGTGTATATTTCAGAGTTCAAACTCTCCATAGACCTGTCATGATAACACATTTTGAAGGACAATATATTGCTACAGAGAAATAATGCGATAAAAGATAATATATAAAAGTATAAAACTACTATGTCACTGATACAAAACAGGATAATTCCAGTAAACCTATTTTTAAATGTACTGTATCATTTAAAGGCCTGAGCTGCAACAAATAAATAGCAGAATGAATAATAATACAGAATAAGCCATAGAAGTTACTTATTCAACCCTTTACAGCTCAAATCCTAATTTCTTGCAGAAAAATGGCAAAAATCTCCCACTATATAAGAATATATACGAATATTTTGTCCTTTCATACGTGGTTTGAGTTATGTTTTGATTACACTTCACTATAAATTGAATTACTTACTAATGTTATTTTTTTATGTATTGTTGCTGCCTGAAAAATGAATTTCCTTCAGGATAATAAAGTATGATCTATCTATCTCTATCTATTATATTTTACAAAGCAGGTTGAACTAAACTTAGACTGGACCAACTCGGAGTTTTCTGTTTCATAAACCAGCATGAGACCATTCTGTGTTTATTCACCTTGAATTTAGCCGAGAGCAAACAATGGAGCCAAGAAAAGAGGATTCACTATAAACTAGAACAGACTCCTATTTCACAGTAGTGCTGCACGATTATGAGAAAAAATCAACATTTTTCTGGCAAATATTGCGATTGGGATTAGATTAGTGATACATGTTTAAAAAGTAGGATTTATTTATTTAACTGTGTAGTTAATAGTTGTATATTATTATTGTTATATTAGAATGTATGAATAAATAATCATATAAAACTGGCAACAGGACCAGGTTAAGTTCACAGACTGAGTTGCCGTGATAACTGACCCCAGGTTTATGGCCAACTCTCTGTGAAACTGAAACGCACTTAGCAGAGAAATCATAGTCTAAAAAAAAATCTGTTCCGCAACCGCTGAGTTAACCCCCTTAAATTGTTTTGAAAAATGACAAGTTTAAAACACTGGGTGCACTACTACAACTTGTATTGCCCTCAGTATAGAGACACAAAATGGAGGTGTTTTCTCCTTGAATAGTTCACGATCAGTGGAGTGGAGGGGCAGACGCACTGAAACATAACACAACACATGACAGAAAGTAGAAAACAGATACAGATGCAGATCAGTACCTCCTCACCTGTCTCGTATCGCCATTCACACCTGCCCAAAACACAACAGAATACTCCTCTTTACTCAAACAAGAACTATCAAATCAATTCTGCACATAGTTGTTAAGTTGTTTTTTTTTTCTGTTTATGCCATTAATTTATAACAAGCTATTTTCTGATCTATTTCAAAATGTTTCCTCATCAGAAACAAAAACACTCTATTCCACCTTGTGATGTCATGTGGTAATACAAGAAATGCTCCATTGTGTTTTTAAACTCGATACACCTTCACTAGAATCATCCGGATGAGTTCAGCCCTGGATTTGTAAATCTTCAGAATAAAATATAAAAGGTAGCTGTTAACTTGAAAACTACCTCTTCATGACATCACAAGGTGCAACAGAGTATTTTGAGAGATTTTAGACAGACTAATAATGCAGGATTACTCAAACATGTATGAATTAACAAAACACAATTCTGGGGATGTTTTTGATGCGGTAACAACATTATAACATGGCTAAAAGCTCACAAGAGTCAATTTTGCATAATATAGGACTTTTATATATTATTTGGCATTAGTCCAACACATAACGTGGATCTTCCAATTCACTAACGAGTCCCTGCACGCACCTCATACAAGCTGATAACAGCGGCCTCAAATCCATATTGAAATAGGATGTCATGCAAATTTTTTAAGCTCCTTATTTTCATTTGTTGTTATTGGAGGGGTGTATCCTGAGTTAGTCTTGTTGTGTTTTCATTATAAGTGATGATTTTGTGTGACCGTGAAGACAAAGTGGTCAGAAGGTTCTAATTCAAAACATGCATGGATAGAAACTGTATTCACAGGATCATCTCCATATGCAAATGTTTTAAGCTTCTTATTTTTCACATATTTGTTAGTATTGGTGGCGTTTTTTACCTACGCCAAGGTATGTTTTCGCCTGAGTCTGTCCGTTTGTTTGTTTGTTTGTTAGTTAGCAAGATAACTCAAAAAGTTATGGACGGATCTTGATGAAATTTTCAGGAAATGTTCCTAATGGTAAATCCAACAGATGATTAAATTTTGGTGATGATCCAGAAGAAATCCTGGATTCTGGATCACTTTGAAAACTGAGCTGCTTGGCGGAGGTCTGCGCTCTCTGAGTGCTTTTCTAGTTTTTTTTTTTTTTTTTTTTTGCGTCTTGTCTTGTTTTTTTTTTTTTTTTATTAAGTTAGGTCAATTATTTGAGTATTTTATAATGCTTATAGATACATTTAATCAAAAAAGTGCCCAAACATTTAAAGTGCAGAATTTCTTACCTGCTTGTCTCCATAGAAATGTTACTGGTTTTACTCAAGTTCCACACTATGGCATTAAATATCTTTCTCCATGGAGACTAGCAGATGGAGGCATCAGGGCAAGTTACAGGTGAGCTCTTTTCAGCAATAAAAACACTTGAATAAATGCAAGATAGATACATTTAATACCATAGTGTGGAACATTCCAAGCTAAGCACTATCATTTCCATGGAGACAAGCAGGTGCTGGGCCCTCTTCCAGAAACGTTATAGAGCCAAGACAAAACAGGACACCCTCAAGTCAAGTATAATTGCTCAGTTTGGAGCCAAAACTCCAAATGTAATGATTTTTTTTTCTACTGACCCCTTGTGGCTATAGATGTACATATCTCTGCGCCTTAGACTTGCTTAGACTTTGACAAACTTTATTGATCCACAAGGGAAATTATTTGGACACAGTAGCTCACTATATTATAATAACAAAGAGCAACAATATAAATGGCAATAATAAATTCAAAATAAGTAGAGACTGGTGCTTAAGGCATAGTTATACAAAAGTATACAAGTAAAGTAAACTATAGAAATATAGAAATGAGCTTAAAAAAAACATTTCCTCACCTATTTTAAGGTGGTAAACACAGGTCAATCATTCATTGCTAAAACAGTCTGCACAAAATCAAACTGAATACAAATGTTAATCTCTTTCCTTGTTACAAATCTGTTGCTTCTGAAGATCCATATTTTCTTGTTTATTTATGTGCTCGTCCTCTCTGTGCTTTCAAGATCTATTATTATTTGTGTTTCGCTCAGTGCTCAGATCACATGCCAGTGGATAAACTGTTCATATGCATGAGGAAACGGCCCCCTCTTTGAAGCCTGCGCGTGCTTTAGCCACACTTCATTTGCATGCCGTCGCGGGGT
Organism: Taenioides sp. WSHXM2023; assembly: GCA_029959045.1. Lineage (NCBI taxonomy): Eukaryota > Metazoa > Chordata > Actinopteri > Gobiiformes > Gobiidae > Taenioides > Taenioides sp. WSHXM2023. The sequence goes on from CM057085.1 coordinate 12,912,194, forward strand.
GGAAGTCAAAGGCAAAGCGCTACATTTCCAGATGTTATTTTCTCAGCAGTTCGTCGACATGGGCCCATCAAACACACTGGGATCACATAAGGTTGTCAAGATGTCCTCAAAAGTTTCACTGTTTCGGTTTGGGCAAAACTAGACAAAAATGAACACCATTGAGTGAGTCAGTCCTTATCGCAATTATGCATCATCTGATTGCTTTCCCGTAGACTCTGCAGTATTCATGAATAAACTAGATTTGAACCCAACAGAAAATATTCCAAATTGTCTCAGACAGTAGGGTGCGAATCTCTGGCACCAAATTCTGCTTCATTAGATTGAAAATTGATTTTTGAATAGCCCACCCTGTTAGAATAATTATTAGATTTCATTCTGTTTGATAATGCTAATGCTTACAGAGAGTGTCATGCAACAAGAACGACAAAACATGTATTTATTTTTCTTTCTAATTCTGGTTTCAAGTCCTTTTTACAAAAATCACATATAAATGTGTTGGTTGAAAATACAAAGGAAAAGCTGAAATAATGTAATTTAAACATTTTTGGGGAGCATTGTGAGACTAGAAATCCTCTTTATTCCTACATATACTCGGTATATAATCATTTCAATAAATTTGAACATAAATAGTGCTCCTTAAACAGAATTATCAAGCTCCAGTTTATCATTATCTATTTATAAATTTAGTTGGATCTATATTGGTGTCTGCTATATTCAAGTATGTATGCACTTACATTACCACTAGAGCAGCAGAAGTGATGATGTTACTTCCAAACCCCATCAGAAACAGCTGATTTCTAACTGTTGTCCAGTTGACAAATTAAATTTCTCCCTTTGCTCTAACTGTTTTTGTTCATTATTCATCAAACAAGAGATAGTTGCTTTTCAAAAAGTGTTTGTAACCACAAATTGTATCAAATGTGGTAATAATGTAGTAATAATCTAACATAACATAGGATTGATCACATTTTTATATAGCACTTTTCCACATTCAAGGCACTCAGAGCGCTTTACATCAAGGAACCACTCACCCATTCACACACACTTTCATACACCAGAGTACGCAGACACGGGGGGGTGAGGCAGGTTAAGTGTCTTGCCCAAGGACACAATGACAGAATTCATATTTCATCTGTGGGAGCTGGAATCGCACTGTAAACCTTTGGGTCACTGGATCTGACCGCTCTACCAATAATGTTTATGTCAAGAGTGGGAATCAAACCGCCAACCATCATATTAGTGGTCAAACATAGATCCATGCTTATAACAACCACGTCATCGCTAACAAAAAGTGGAAATTATAAACCTCTCTACTGTATATTGTAATTGAATCACAAGTTACTGGAAATGTGACATCACACCTTACAAAAAACACTGAATACATTAGCATTTTGAAACATGTAAAACAGTAGTATGTTAAAACTTACACTTACAGAAATAGCTCTATAGTTTGTTTCACAGTGAAATAAGCCCGGCGGTCATCCTGGGCTCCACCTGAGTCATCCTCTCCAGATCCATCCATCCACATCAGTAATAATTTAGTAGACATCCATTTGCCCTTGAATGACTGACTGCTAAAGCCATACAAGTTTATTTTTTACTCTGTGCATTCTTAAACCAGCTGTGATTTGACAAGCCCTGGAAAATAATGAAGAATAAAGGCGTGGAGTAAAAATAAGCTTGCATACTGAAGTCAAGACGTGTTAACTGGAGGAAGTCTTTGCAATGTGAAATATTGCTAATGCTAAAAGCTCTTTGCATTGAATTGCCTTTGAATAGTCTCTGTATCTCATAGCTATCCATGGGTTTCAGAATGATGAAAAAGTAAGATTGTTTTCATAACGATAAACAATTTGAAACTAAATATTACATCTTTTGAATGGGGAAAAGTGAAACCCCATGAATATATATTGTTAGTGGAGCATGTTAAAATTGCAAACCAAAAGCAACAAGTAGAAAATAGAACATTTAATACTTAATATTATTTATGTAGCTTCTCAATACCTCTACCTCCTTGCAGGCAATTTTGCTGTATAAAACAATTGTTAGAGAGTCATAATGCAACTCGGTTTAAAGGTGCACTGTGTAACTTTTCTGGTAAAGGGCAAAGCAATAGCATCTCCATGGTAGGGGACCCCTAACCTGAAAAGTTACACAATGCACCTTTAAAATTATGACTTGTCTAGCTAAAGAACACTGAAGTATGAGAAATTCTAAAGAAAATCCCACAATATAGTTCATATGTATAGATTTAGAGTGACATTCTCCGCATAGCTTTCAAAAGAACTGTGAAATATTCAGATAAGACATACACCAGCTTGATTTTGCCCTGACACAGACGCTGCTTTTTCTGTCAAGATGTTTTTCAAAGTCTGACTCTATCTTTTCTACCGCTTATCTCTTAAACGTTGTTTTTTTTTTTTTTAACCGGAAATAAAATATATATTCATCCTGTTCCTCTTTATGTAACATTTTTACATGATTACTCAAGACATCAATATGCTGAGGTCTACAAAAAATGCACATTTATTTCACTTTGAATTGATAATCTCCCCAATGTTAAAATCTTGCATTACACAACCAGTTCTTTTGAACAATATATTTTGCTTTACGAGTATCACCAAATGACTGAAATGGATCCAAAAAACTAAAAAACTGTTGTAGCCCTAATTATTAAAAGTTACTAAAAGTTCTATATTACACAAAATTGACTCTTGTGAGCTTTTAGTCATGTTAAAACGTTTTTACCTTATCAAAAACATACCTGGAGTTGTGTTGTTTCATTCACACATGTTTGAGTAACCCTGCATTATTAGTCTGTCTGCATCTCCAAAGCTCAACCTCGTGATGTCATGAAGTGGTTGTTTCCAAGTTAATAGCTCCTTTTACCTTTGGTTGAGTAGAGATTGGCAATTCCAGATCTGAAATCATCCAAATGATTCTAGTGAAGGTGTATGGACTTTAGAAACACAGTGGAGCACTTCTTGTATTACCACATGACATCACAAGGTGGAACAGAGTGTGAATGAAACAAAACAAAACTCCATGTTGGTGATGAGGATTTTCTGAGACTGGTTGGCTCTAAATTGTGAAATAATAAATACAATATGTTCAAATGTGGTGCCGTTTTACCTTTCTCACAAATTATCTTCTAAAATTGCTGTTATCTTATTTTAGTTGGCCCTAGAGGATGAGTGGAAGCAGTTACCCAATGGAGAGTTCACCACCGCCCCTCGCCGTCCAGACGCCTACATCCCCGAGGGGTCGGAGCTGCCTGTGCCCAGACCCTACGGAGCCCTGGCCCCCTTCAAACCCGCGTCCTCCGGAGCCAACATGAGGCACATCCGCAAACCGGCACCCAAACCTCTGGAGATATAATAAAGAACATGTATACTCACAGGTAACAGGTCTGAGGAGCACGGACATGTTTGAGTAAAGTTCACTGCTTGTACAGTTCTCAGAAATGAAACCAAACACTGTACTCAGGTCCAGTTATCAGCAGTGTAAAAAAAATAATAAACAGTTAAAAATATTGTATATAAAATTGATAACTTTGCAGATGATGATGTCAACATTCCCTGGGGGTGTGATACTAACTGTAAGCACTCCTCTGTCTGAAGCTCTGTTACTTAAATTAGACTTTAATCTGAGTTTTAATTAACGCGCTCTGACCAGAAGGAGATTAGTTGGAATTAAATTATAGTCACAAGCTATCTAGCATTAGCCAACAGCTTTTCAGTTAGTCTCTCAACTTTTTTATTAACATCAGACATATTAACAGGACCATAAATGCTCACATTGATCACAGACCCCTGAAATGTGTTGTTTAAATCCATTTTGTGTTTTTTCTTGAGTTTTTAGGTGATATTAAAACTTTTTTTGACAGTGTTTGCTAATGTGTGCATTGCTGAACAAACCAATTATCAGAACTATCAAGAATACCAGAAATGGGGACCAATTCTAAAGAGAAAACTATTTAAACAGTAAGTATTGATCATAAAATCTTTCACATGATATCACAATTTAACAATATTTGGAATTAATCTCACAAATTACACTAGCTATAACTTACAATGGGAACAACAAAGATGCAATTTCAGTCAAACTGTGTCACATTATATTAAATTACCCTCCTCTAGTTCTATCAATCTATATTTCAGTTTTTATTAGTATCAAACCCTATGCAGAAAGTATGATTTTAAAAAGTTCACTGGTATATACTGTCACAGAACAAAGAGGATGGCTGTCCAGACTATAAAATTGAAATAACAACTTGGACTATTTGAAGGAGCCCATAATTGCAGCTACTTACCTCTATGGCGGTGTATTTTTGCACTGTTGGTAGTTAGTGTAATTTGAATGGCAAGTGTCTGAGAATAACATCAGCTTTTGTACGTATTTATTTTATTTTTACAAGTTGAAATGACACTTTTTTCATACTTTTCTGCTCCTACTGAGAAAAGTGAGTTCTTGAATACATTTTGAGAGCTTTGTGTGTTTTTAATTCCTTTTGTTTGATTTTTGGCAAGCGTTTGTTTACACTTAAAGTCAAATTGAATAGTCCAGAAGGGTATCGGGAGGATTATGAGTAAGAGAGCATACAAATTCCCCAAACATTCCTGTATTTTGCCCAGAAACCTGCTATAATCAAAGTGTCCCAACCCCCTTAAGGACACTAATGTATTTATGCCATGCTTTTATAATGTTGCCTCGAGTGAATAAATTGTGGAGGACTTAAGCTCCGAGCCAGACCGTAGAGTGGATGTAAATGTAAATAGAGATTGGGAGAGTGTGCAAGGCTATGAAAGAGCATAGAGAATGACAAAGAGAGAATTTAAATGGAGAGCAGGCTGTGAGCAGAGGAGGAAGTCAAATGCATGAAAGGGTTAGGGCTAAATATGGCGCTGCTGCGGAGTTTACTGCTGGTTACCACTGACCGGAAAAGACTGCATTTCCAAGTGCTTTTGAGGGAAGAAAAGGGCTACTGTGTTGGTATTTGAGGTCCATGTGAGGAGCATTGCTTTGCTTTGTTCACTCAAATCTGATACTTCTCTATTCATGAGTGATGATATGCAACATTTTGACTTTTTAGAAATCAGAAGACATACTATTTTGGTTTAAAGGTCCTATATTACACAAAATGGACTCCTGTGAGCTTTAAATCATGTTATAATGTTTTTACCGCATCACAAACATAACTGGAGTAATGTTTTGTTTCATGCACACATTATTAGTCTGTCTACATCTCCAAAGCACCGTTTGATGTCATGTAGTGGTAGATTCCACGTTAACGGCTAACTTTAGTTTCAGTTCAGTTGAGATGATTCTAGTGAAGGTGTTTAGAGTTTAAAAACACAGTGAAGCACTTAATGTACTACCATATAACATCACCAGTTGGCTCTATTGTGTTTTCTGTTTAAGAACTCAGCCTAAATATGCAGGATTTGTGTGTTAGACATGTGTGTGAATGATACAAAACTCCGGGGATGTTTTCGATGTGGAATCAACATTATAACATAGATCAGAGAACAGCCAGTATGGGCCCTTTAAATTGTTAATCACTATGGCAATGGCTCAAAATTGTCATCATTCAGAAACCCTCCTATATACTTGTGTGTAATTAGTAATGTGTAAAAAGTGGTCATTTTTCTTAGTCAGTGGTGAGTCCCAGTGGATTTACAAAGTTTCTTGGATGAGAGAACAAAAATCTCTACTTTAAAACATAGTCCAGCTGACCTCCTGTCACTATAGTTTTGACTGAGTTTCACTGATCCCGGTGAGGTCGTGGTCTTGGCCTTGTACATTTCTGACTTAAAACTATATTCCAGTTATAGTTGCTAGTGCTCATGGTCTAGCTGCTCCTATGCAGATTTACACGTCTACTTTGTATTCAGCAGCTTAGGCCTTCTACATAAAATTTTTTCTTGTATTAAAAAGAGATATTTATCGCATATATGAAAAATAATATTGGGACATACAGTTTTGTCCATATCACTAAGCTCTGTTCAAAATGCTTGCTTGAAATGGTATGGATAGATGAGTGCTTCTCTGTGACCCTGTCAAATACACAGTACAGTACATTGTAATAAGTATTACAGGCAGCCCCCAAGTAACCCACTAAAAATATGTGCCGTACTTGCCGCATATTAAAGGTGCATTGCGTAACTTTTCTACTGGAGGGTCCGCCATCTGCTTGTCTCTATGGTGATGTTATCATTTTGCCTGGGATGTTCTGCGTTATCGCGTTAAGCATTTATTCAATTAGGGAGTAGTTTTATGTTTCTCAGAACTACCACAAAAACATACAATCTTACGTGAGCAGGCCCTCTTCTCCACAGAGCTGACCTGTAACTTGGCCTGGTCATGTAGCTGCTTGTCTCCATGGAGATAGTTAAATTAAATGCCATACTGAAGAACGTTCCAGGAAAAAACAATAACGTCTATATTGAATCAAGCAAGTGGGAGACCCTCTACCAGAAAAGTTACGCAATGCACCTTTAAGTGTAAACAGGGTATTAGGTGTAATGCTACTTCTTTCTCCTCCAAAACACACATACATAGATCATATAAAAAGTAATACTGCCAAATACTCTATAGTAAAGTATTAATAATAATCAAGGTGAAGCATTCCTATAAATAGTCCTGATCAGTCGTATACTCTGCCCTGACTCGTTTCTGTTTTTAAAATGTGATCCATTTTCTTTTTAGTCTAGGGCCAGACATTTCCAATATTGTGTGTTGGCGTTGAGGTTCACATTGGGGTCACCGCTTCTATTTGCTCTGTTGTCTGGTCGTGCAGCAAGTCAAGCTTTTAAAAGGTACGAGGAGGAGGCAGGAGTAGCAGTTAAATCCACCAGCCTCCTATAGACAGAATATGTGTGTAAGAGTGTGTAGAACTGTGATCAGAGTGTCAGATTAAGTTAGCCCCTGACTGTTCAATGCCAATTAGCTCACTACACAACACCAGCTGCATAACAGAAAGTAGATGAGGGATTTGGTCATGTTTACGGGAAGGAGGAATTCCCAGGAAAAAGGGAGGATTTAGGGGAACAAGTTGGCAAGAAGATTGTGTAATGTGTTGATAATTATGTAATATGGCCCCAAAAACTGTGGGTGCGTCAGCGCGTGATGACTCCTGCGAGGAGAATTTCCTGGAATCACCACATGCGGCACTTTCAGACGCACTTCACTCGCTCTGACTTCTTCTTGAGTTTGATGGTGGGCGGCACTTTCAGTGGTCTATTATAATGTCACCTTCTGTGTAGCTTTAGTATTTGTGCTGTGTAAATGTTATGACAGTGTTACAATAAAATATAAAGTCTCCTCCATTTTATACTAGTGTCTTTATACAGTTAGCCGGCTGTAAAAATCTCTCTCTCAGCATCTGGTCTAAATCTCCATCAGTGATATTCGCTTGAACAAATGTCAAAAACTGTCGCCAGTATTAATAGTTTTATAATCACTCATTTTCATGCTATTTCATAAAGACGCTTGATGAGTGTTCATAGTACACATCCAGATCAGCCTTATTACATCATTTCACCGTGAGTAAAAAAAGGTCAAATGCAGGCCTACCTTTAGTCCTCCAGGTACTAAGTTAGCATTTATTTATTTGAAATGTGGTTGTGGGCAGAGTTTATGTCTTTAACAAATTAACTCTTTTGGATGAGAATCAGAAATCACACTTGTGGTAATTTTGTAAAGGGGCACTGTGTACATTTTTGTTTTTCTCCATGGAGAGTTTATTGCTTTGCCTGGAATCCACAGTATCACTAAGATAAGCTTATCTATCTGCATTTATTCGATTGCCGGCATTTTAGTGCTCAAAAAACATGCATTCTCACTCTCTCTAAAATGCAAAGTTGCTTCTCCACATTTATATCTGACCTGTAACTTTGCCTAATTGCATCACCCGCTTGTCTCCATGGAGATACACAAGTTTAATGTTATACTGTGGAGCATTCTAGACAAAGGCAAAAGTCTCAATAGAGCCAAAGTTACATAGTGCACTACTTGACATGACAACAGAAAATGCTGCGACTGTTTGTACATATCTTTTATTTATGTTTTACATGAATATGTAAAAACAAAACATGGTTGATTAAAAATTCCCATTTAGCATCACAAAATAAACTTTTGGTATTCAGTTTTATAAAAAGCAGCAGTAGATTCCAGACCGACAGGTTTCCAGTAAAATTAAAACCAACAATTAGCAATAGCAGCATTAGTGTGAAAATTAGTTGGTTCCATAAAACAAAAATACTGATTTTTCCTCAACCCCAGATTCAGTGAAATACATTTTAGTACAGCCCCAAATAACTGAGATGGGGCATGAAACCAGAGCAGATGTGCAGTATTTCCCACTCTTCATCTTGTTTTGTCTTGTTTAAAAATGCATAATGGGACATAACAAAGCCATCTGATTCACTGAAGTTCTGTTGGTTAAATCAACGATCTTGTTAAGTCCTGCAAGACGACTGCTGTTTGGGCTTTACAAAAATAAACTGAAAAAGTGAAAATTAAGTGTATTCCTAAATGCAAAAAAAGGAGAGAGAAGTTACTGAAGTTGTTGTGTTTTTGCCTGCAAACTATTTTATAATATGAGTGTACACAAGGACATTTTTGATCTAAATGAAGTGCTAAATGAGGCGGCATTTATAATTAATAATTGGATTATATGTATTACAATAACCACAATGTTATTAATAAAATAGATTCAAGTTAAAATTCAATTACAACTGTATACCATAAAGGATTATTTGTTGAGAATTTGTGACTGGATATTATCGTATTATAAACACTGACAAAAGGGACTACTGTTCTTGTGTCTGCTATATAGTACCCAACGGGAGCTAACGTCACCGTAAACATCACTAGAGTTTTTTCATTTGTACCAAAATGACTACGCTACACTTCTGAATCCTACGCATATCATAGATCAAGAAAATAAAATTGGAGAATGAAGTACAGAGCAAAGGGTCTATGCTGGTGTTGGTCGACAAAATGGCAATTAAAGCGATTAAAGACTCCTCAAACAAGCATGAATCACTCCAAATACAACGTTGGGTGAGTAAATGGTGAGGCTAAACAACGATCAACTACCATCTAAAAAAGTCTGTTTTGTGTAATATGTCTGATTTAAGTTATCAGATGTAATTCTCTCATTGATCAATACTGCATGATCATCAAAGCCCCATAGAAAGAGATCCACTGACTAAAATACTAGGTGACCAGATTATTAAAAATGACAGTGATTAATCTATACAGACAAAACACATTTTCAGCAGATTTGGAGTCTTGTATTTCAAACAGATGAGTTGTATTTTTGCTGTATTAACTGTCACATAAGCCTCTCTCAGCTCAGTGTCATTGTATAATATAATATCTCACCTCTTTGTAAATCCGGTGAATACGAGAGGTGTTTAAAATGGCTGCCGCTGTTGAGTGTATCAGGTTCAGTGTGTTCAAAGCTCTTGTCAGCATGTAATCAAAGTGATGGGGTGCAGAGTTACAGGAAGCATAGAGGGACAAACAAGTGCGTTTGATTTATAATAATGCTCTGCTGTTTTTGACGTCGGTGTCTATAAATTATTGGAAAAGCTGTGGGACGTTATGGAGTATTGTTTGAACGGTACACAAGGGGTTTAGTGTAAAATACTTTTGGAATATATTAGTTTAGATGGCTTTTGTTGATACAGTAAACAGAATTAAATATTTATATTTATCTCTTGTGTTTTAAAATTAACTTTTGTTGACTTTCCACATGATTCCACGTAACAGAATTTCATAGTTTGTTTGTTTGTTTGTTTTATTTTATGGAAATGTTTGGAACAGTAGTTATAATCATGATCCCTAAAAATCACTTTGCACACTTGGATTAAAAATACCAACAGTCACAATTGTTTATCTCAGTATTGCTTGATTCGTAATCCCTGTATGATACATTTTCTTGTTCTTAATTCTTAAAGGGTACATATTATGCTATTTTCTGATCTATGTTATAATTTTGTTTCTCATCAACACGTCCATAGTTTTGTTTTGTTTCATTCGGACACAAATCCTACATATTTAGGCTGAGTTGTTCTCCCAAACAGAAAACACTCTGGTCCACCTTGTAAAGTTAAATGGCAATACAGGAAGTTAAACTCCACATATCTTCACTATAATCATTTGGACCATTTCTACTTAACAAAAGTTAACTTGAAAACTACCGCTTCATGACATCACAAGGTGGAACAGAGCATTTTAAGCTTTCGAGATGTAGGCAGCTTAAACACGTTTGAATGAAACAAAACACAACTCCAGGTATGTTTTTGATGAGGTAAAACTTGACTTAAAGCTCACAAGAGTCAATTTTGCGTAATATAAAAAAAGTGTATTACTTAAATCCACTTTTATAGCGTCCTGCATTTTATAGACTTCCAGTTTTATTCCGGGTGCTCTGGCAGTGGTAAAAATAAGATCCTAAAACATCATTCCACATCATCTCACTGGCTGCTACTTTATGACGATGTTCTGATGAAGAGACAAGGACATAAACAGCCCTCTGTTGATAGGCCCAGTAATAATAAAGCAAATGGGCATATGCACTGTGATGATACTGCCAGGTGGTCCCACTATTACTTGTAGGGCGTAGTAAAAATTAAACAGAGATCTAGTCATTAGAGGCAAACAAGATATTGTAGAGGAGTCCATATTTCATAAAATTGCAGTTTACGAGTTTAAAAGTGTATGTGACAGGTTTCAAGAAGGGAATATTGTGTTTCTTGTTTTCTTAATACAGTTATTTGGTTGATTTATCAATATGACTGAAGCTGTTATCTTGTCCTACTACTACTTGTGAGCTTTAAGCCATGTTATAATGCCGTAAACTTACCAAAAACATACCTGGAGTTGAATTGAATGAAAAAAATCTGACCATAAAAACTGATTTAGCTGGAACTACAACAGAGAGATTTGTGCTGTTAAATAAGTCCTTCTCAAATAACATTACACTCACAAGCTCTTTCAGTATAGTCACTCTCACCTTTTTGTTGAAAATCAAACACCTAAACAGGACCATGAATGCTCATATTGCTCACAGGCTCCTGAAAATGTGTTGTTTTTTGTATTTTGTATTTTTCGTAGCGTTTTCTATCGTGAAACTTACTTGGCAGTGTTTGCTAATGTGTGCATTGTGTCTCCATGGTAACTGGTGAACATGCCCAGTTCGGTCAGGATGGAGATGATAGCTCAAACGCAATCTAACTGACATACCAGATTTTACAAACAATTACCCCACAATTGTCATCTCCCTTTGCATTGTGGTCATTGTGTACCAGCATCCACTGCAAAAATTAGATGTCTTTTCTTCAGTCTGCGTCAAATATATCTTCCTGCCACTTCTATTCCCCCCTCACGTCCCATTTATCCAAGCAGCCCGCCTTAATTTGTCATCTAATCGTCACAGCTTGTTTATGGGCCCTGTGCCTTTAGACGCTCTGCATTCATCTTTTTGGTCCTGGGTTTCCGTCATTCTTCCAGCCGTTACTTGTCCTCCAGGCCCAAAGTCGATGGCGTCGCGTTCAAACACATTTTCCCCTTGAGCTGTTTCTGTCCATCCATCTCTCCATCTGCTCCACGGCCGCAGCATCGTCCCCATTGCCACATTTGTTACTCACTTTTCCTCAAAACCGAGAAGAATGAACGTCTGTTTTAGTGCAGTTTCTTCCACAAATTTGGCATCCACATTTTCTTGTTCTTCAAATGGGTTTGTGCCTAAAAAAAATGTAAGATTTTGTTCAGGGAATTTAGTCAAATATGTTTATTGAGAAAATCAAAGTATATATATTTAAGAGTTCAATATTTTCTCAATTACAGACTGTCTACAGGCATCATTTTGAGCACTTTTCAACATTCAAAACATAGAATATTTAGTGTTCAGTTGTTAATTGCCATGGCAACAGTGCAAATTTCAGAAACCCATGGACAGTGTTGTCACAATACTAAAATTTCAAACTCGATTTTCATATTAAGAAATAGACTTGATACACATACTGATTTTGATACCACAATGATGATAAAACACTTTTTTTTAGACAAAAGACAACAGAATATGATTTTTAACATTAAATATTAGTACTTTCTTTTATATTACCATTACCTTATATCTGTATAATCCTTCAGTTGTCCAGGTAGGTTCCATAGTGCTCCATACTTGTACTTATACTTGTTCTGATACAGCTCAAGATCATTCTAAAGCTATTCAGTTTTTTTAGTATCAATATCTGTTCATATGAGTATCTAGTTTCAATGCTAGTTTTAGTATTGATTAGTATCTGATTTTTTACTCTTTACTTTTGACAACCCTAATGAAAAATTTGTTCAACGGCGTCATTTATTTATTTATTTACAATTATGTTTAATCAGGATTCAGTTTTTGATTTACTGTGAGGAATTCCCTGAAGAGTTTGGACTAAAAATATAGTGGTGACAGTGGAGCCAGTAGAAACACCATTCTTAGAAACTTATTTAAAGTGAACTCTGTTACTTTCACTTTTAAGTAGCAGTCCTTGAATGCACATTTTGACTTATTTTTCCATCCCTGAAAACAGAATCTTTTTTTATCGATGAAACACCAAACAGAATTTTTCTTCCTAGACATTTTCCCCAAACTTGTTCTAAATCTCTGTAGTAATCCCTGTGGGTGCACATGTATCCGAACATCTAAAAACACAAAGTTTAGTCTTGCCTTCACACACAGGACCGTACCTTGCTCCTCGATATCAGAGAGCATCTTTGCCAGGTAGGTGAGAGGAAGGAACTCAGGTCTGAAGCCAGACCTCTCTCTGCCGCTCAGTGCGAATCCCTGAGGACCACAGACACGCTGCATATCACAATGAATTCTCAAGGATGTATTCCATCAAGACAAATCTACAGCAAAACCCCCATAACTATTCACCCCAGCTCCACATTTAATACACTTCCAGCACTTAGGCGACTTTGCAGGAACTTTTCACAGCTATTTATACTTGATTATGGTTCTCGTCACATACTCTGGTTTCCGCGACGATACGCTCACAGAAACAATGTCCTATAAAGAAAATGTACTGTTTCTGGTACACTTTAAAGGTCACTGTGTTTGTGTCTAACAAAGGGGTTTCACTGCAGCACATTTCTTGCTAATTAGTACGTCGTGATTTCCTTAAAAATAATGTTGGCACTCACAAAAGTAACTGAAATGTCATATTTAATTCCCAACCAATAAATAACATACAATTCCGACAGTTCAGTGCCACAGCCATTTTCATTAGCTTTTAATATTATAATAGTCATTCTGTAGTTGCATAAATAAACACAATCATCTAAATTAACTTGAGACTTATTTTGAGGTCACATTGTCGTTTTGCTGCAGTAAAGATTTAAACACCATTGTCCAATCTTCTCTCATTTAACTGCATCCTTTTCAATTTGTAGAAAAAATATATAAATATCTTAAACAATACTTGAGTACTTCAGCTTTCATTATTCTTTTTGTCTATCTCAGATGCTATTGTTTTATGAGCAAATGTTACTCTCAGATGTAAAAAATAGCAATATGAGCATAGACTGTATAAAGAAGTGGTCTAAGGGAGTGTGACGTCACCCATAGAGTTCAGTTCCAGTCAAATGAAGCTCATGATGCTAGCAGTTACAAGAGCAAATTTGGAGCCAGGTCCATATTAGCAACACAAATTTATTCACATACAAAATACCAAAACAAAAACACCAGGGCGGGTTAATACGAACATTTTAAGACCAGTCACTGCAGCTGTTATAGAGAGAGGGGAGACAATTTTCCAATGTTAAGTCAATTGGAAAAAGAGTTGATGGAGCCAGAAGCACCCCCATGAATACTTCCCATTTGTATGCAGTGGCTAGCGGGTTAGCGATGTCCATTTATATACACAGTCTATGGATGTGAGTGACAAAATATCCAGATGCCAAATATTGTTCTTTGAAATATAATTATGAATACTATTATTATGTAGTGATTTTGTAATATATTTGGATAAAGTAATCTATATTATGAAGTATTTGTTATATATTGTATTGTGATTTCCCCTGTATTTCCCAGTCCTCGTCAGAAGGTTCGCCTGATTTGACTTTATAATTATATTGATCATAAAGAGTGAGTTACTGTACTGTCTTGATAGGGCAATAGCAGTATTACTTCTTATGCATTTTAATGCATTTTGTCTTATAAATTATAACATGTGTAGGTAATTTACATTTAGTTCCTTTTAAACTGCAATACTGATTTAAACAGACTTAATAATAGAAAAAGGTTAATTCTAGAAGTGATTCTCTTCTTCATAGTGCCATTTCACCATAGCAAGCAGCAGATTTTCTTTTATGGCACGTTTAATTTTTAAAAATGATCATACAACATTTGTGTGTGACCTGGAGTCTGGAGAACAAAACAGGATTACTCAAACATGCAAGAATCAATCTAAATACAGTGTTAATTAATATAATAATGACGGAAAACTAATAGAATAAAATTAAAAGATTGTACAGGATCATTTTCATAGTGTTTTAAGGGATAGTGTGTATTCTGTATGTATTCTAATGGTGCTTTTCTTACCTTTGTTTTGTTGTGTTTCTCCAGCAGTGTATGAACATAATCTCTGGATATTGAGGCTGAGGTGATGGGGTGGTCCCACATGTGGACGATAGTCTGCTCCATGGGCTGAGAGAGACAGACGGAGAGGGAGAGACACACACAGAGGAAGAGACAGAGAGAGAAAGGGAAAGAGGGAGAATGAGAGAGGGAGAAAGACAGGAGAGAGAGAAAGGGAGATAGAGAGGGAGAATGAGAGGGAGACAGTGAGAGACAGAGGGGGGCAGAGAGAGAGAAACAGGGAGAAACAGAGATACAGAGGGAGAGAGAGAGACAAAAAGAGAGAGAAAGAGGGAGAGAGATATGATCATCACTTCACGCACAGCCAAGCTCAGCACTGACACAACTTTATGGAGATGACTGCTAATGACAGCCTGCTGGTGAAGGCCCTCTCAGTGTGGTGAGGAGTGCACTGTGCTCAATGGCACAGCATTCAGCGGTGCAGCTGCGACGCACCAGGGCCCACGGCACTTTGAGGGCCCATTGCGGGCTAGGATTGGACCCACTCACCAGTACAGACTCAGTATAAATGACTGTCCACATAAATGACACACAACTGCAAATTATACTATATCTCATTAACTGATTGCTATTTATGTACTTCACCATCTTTTACAACATGGTCATGGCGACACCTACGCCATTCCCCAGTTCTTATACTTTCTCCTACTTTTCTTATCATTTTGATTTCAGTAATGACTTGCACCGGGACCTTGCGCCACTACGCTACGTCACTGACTGTGCTCCTGTGAATAATGCAGTAGGGTGGGTTCATGCAACTTCACAACATTCAAACAGGCCTATGTTTAAAATTGAGCTGGATGGTACGTATAAACTCTACAGTGGAATTTGCCTTTTAAGATTGTAGATTTGTTGGTCTGGTTTATAGGCCACGATAATTACTACAAATACTTATCGTTCAGTATATGACAGCTCAAACAATATATTTTGGGGCTCAATATTTATGGTGGGTACATTTTTTTGCAATAGTGGGGAGATTTTTGCCATTTTTATGTAATAATGTAAGATTTGAGATGTAGAGAGTAGAATAAACAACTTCAATACTTCAACATACAGTAATACATACAGGTGTGGATCAATGACTGTCAAGAGGTTGCAGTATACAAACTGAATATGTATATTATGGGTTCATAATTTTACTATTCTTATTTGTCAAGGCTTGTCTATGGCCCATTTTTTCTGCTATCTGTGTAGATTGTAACTGTAAGAAAGTAAGGTGCATTGTGTAACTTTTCTGGTGGAGGATGCGTCAAATGCTTTTCTCCTTGGAGATGTTATTGCTTTGTCTGGAATGTTTCAAAGTATGGTATTAAATCTTTCTATCTTCATGGACACCAAACTAGACGTTACAGTTACAGGTCAGATCTGTGGAGAGGCGACCCCGCTCACAGTCAGAATGCCTGTTTTGCTAGGTATTTTATAGAGCTATATAACCACCTGTAATTGAATAAATGCTAAGTAAAGCAGTTTAATGTCATACTGTGGAACATTCGAAGCAGAGCAATGACATATCCATAGAAACAAAGCAGGTGACGGACCCCAACCAAAAAGTTATCTTTAAATAAAGTTTAATGGCATTGAGTAATTTAAGGAAAATTGCTTCTTTTCAACCACATAAGGGCCATGTTCTGTCAAAATGTCTTTTTGTCTTTAAATAATATAATGGGAAATAATGATTTTTTTTTATTTTTTTTTAATTAATTTTGATTCTCACTCAGTACAATGACTTTATGTTTAACTTCAGAACCCAAATGTTATGCACTCAATACATTTGACAGAGATTATCTATGACCCCTCATTTAGCATCATTAAATCTGCTCAGGTTGTACTTAGGTCATTCTTGAATAAATGGTAATGTCATGAAATATTAAACCTTCCCCATGAAAATGTCAAGTTGTTAAAGAGACATTTACTTAAATTGCCCTTTTCATTGAAGACATTTTAAGTGATACGAATATTTTCCATTATAAAAGGTCTCATTCTGCACTCATTTGACTCTTTCTTTTTCATTTCAGATTTCTTAACATCAGGATGTGCATTTCATGTTATGGGGATATTGCGATACAGTCACAGTGCTTTCAACACCAACAGTTTCCTTCTTGTTTTGAGAATAAGGCATCTTTTTATTACAAAAAGATAAGCTCAGTCGATATTCCCCAAATTTTCGATCCAAAAATTTTTGTCCAGTTGACAGAATTTAATTTCTCCTTTGCTATCCCAAATTATATAATTAAAATTTATTTCAAACTCACCCACAGCCCTTTTTTTGTGTTCAAATACATTCTTTCTGTATTTGTATTCTTTCGGCAGCAGGTCGACCCAAACAAAATGTGCTAGAAAGTGCAAATATCAGCCAACCGATATATCGGTTAGTAGTATGCTAGTATTAACAGTATCTAACAGAATAAACAAAATGTCACTAGATTGTAATAATATATTGACATTTTTGGAGACTATTTCTCCTGTGCTCATTTCTTCCTTTTAAGAGAGAATCAAACTTGTCCACACACATTCACAGTTGCACACATCACATCAATATTGGGAATAAACTATAGGACTACATCTGAAACTAAACCAAGTCTAAACCTGGAATCAAATCTGGATCGAACCAAGACAAATATGAATGCAACCACTGATGGACGCTTTCAAATTCATTCACTAGAAGCAACTAGTTCTTTCTCAAGGTTAGTGTAATAAAAAAGCTTTCTTGCCACAGCCACCTCTATAGTTATTTCAGATGATTACGCTCACAGGGCCACCACACAAACAAATACAGAAATGGTGGAGAAAAATCCACTTTTTAGTGAAGGTTCTGGGCCACTACTGTTTGCTGCCAAATCCACCAAACAAAAGGCTAATGGGCAGAAGCTGAAAAGGCTAAAACTCTTCAGATCTCACTGAGAACAAAACAAACACACTCCTCTCACATACAAGGCTGGAGAGGCAAGTTGGACAAAATACAATATTAATGGCAAAACTACTGAATTATATTTTTGCAGTCTTACCATCTTTTAATTTAGTAGTTCTACCCAAGATAATATTCAGCTTTTTGAGTATCACCAGGTTTAAACCCAGACTCTAATATGACTAAGCATGATCTAAAATGTGTTACCATGAGTCAAAAACGTACTTTCTAACATTTGCTTGTGTTGTACTAACTTAAACTTTAACATTTGTATGTGTTATCTGTTTTGTTCCCTGCTTAAGGCCTGCAAATGTAAATTAGCTTGGTAGTTATAATCATATTTACATTTGTTTAATCCAGATGCTCATTAATGTGCATTGTCTATCAAATAAATAACTTAAATACACTACCAGTCAAAAGTTTGGACACACTTTTTCGTGTATTTTCTCATTTATTTCTACAATTATTGACACTGTAGATTCTCACCGAAGGCATCAAAACTATGAATTAATACATATGGAATCTAGCACGCAAAAAATAAACTCAAAATAATATTTTTAAAAAAAATTTCGTTGAATTATCTCACTTTTTTTTTCTGCTATACAATTCCATGCATCTCACTTCATATATTTGATGTCTTCCCTATAAATACTAACAAAACAAAAAACAAAATAACACTGAATTAAACTTTTGTCTGGCAGTGTACATAAGACTAAACCTAAAGAATAATTAAACCTAAGAATGATTAACCCAAAGAAAAACAAAAACATGAGTAGATTAGTCTCTATATTAAACAATTACTCAAACTACAAAGGCTCCCGTGAACACACCACAGGTTGACAAACACTGGCTTTGTTCAAATGCACACCAAAATCTGATGATAATCTGATTTATGGACCTTTAAGATTATTTAAATGACACGCAAACTGCAAAATATGACGTGAGTATTCAGATGGATCATGATCAGAAAGAAATTTGATCATTTTACACATAATTTGTATAGTCCTATAATCTTTTTGAGAATAACCACAGCTACTGTACTGTTTTTACTTCACACAACACAATTCAGGCAGTACTTTTTGTTTCCAATTTTCTGTTATTAAATTTAAACAGCACCTAAAATTGCACTACTCATTCAATCCATACTTGGAAGTAAGCTACTATTTTAGTCACAGCTGCCCTGGGGTAGACTGACAAAAACAAGTCTGCCAAGTTGTACCATCAGCTCCTCAGACTACCACCAATCACACACACATGCGCACACACACACACACACACGCACACACTATATTCATACTAGGCAATGTGGGTGAAGTGTCTTGCCTAAGGACACAACAATAGTATGCACTAGAGCCACTGCGTTCCACTGTGGCACGTGGTATTCCCAGCTGTCTCCCATCCGAGCACTAACCAGGCCCATCCCTGCTTATCTTCAAAGATCAAATGAGACTCAACATTCTCAAGCTTGTATGGCTGCCAACTTCTACTTTTGATAAATGGGACTGATATTTCAATTGTAACACATTGTTTCTATGATTATTTTATGGTCCAGTGTCAATAAAACTGCTTGGTACTTCCACATACACTACTACACTACATGCAGTACAGTAACATATGCTTAAAAACGTACTTCAACTTCTAGTAAATGGGACTGGTATTTCAACTGTAACACATTGTTTGTATGGTTATGATGCTCCTACTACTCCTACTACTCCTACTACTCCTACTACTCCTACTACTACTCCTACTACTACTACTACATGCTGTAACAGTACAGTAACATATGCCTAGAAACTGTGACTAGCAGCTCCAGACCCTCTCCCCGCTGCAGCCAATTACACCAGTGCTCCAAGGGCTCCAGGGGGCTACAGGGAGATGAGCCTGAAAATAACTTCAAACTACTAATTGGACCAGTGTGGGGACTTGGGCAAGCTCCAAACTCCACAAATAGATAGCATTATAATAGCGTCATATATTGTATAACTGCTGATAGTGTGTGTGCATAGACATCCCAGATCTTGTTTAGGATTTCCAGTGGATGTAAAATGAGCTTGTTTGGACACTGCAGAGGTACCTGAGGCAGTCTCTTGAGGATGCTGAATTTCAGTTTCTCATTGGCGTTACTGTTGTCCAAATCTAGGCAAAAAAACAACACAAAATAAGCTCAGAAAACATAGTCAAAAACAACATGTTGTCTTCGTTTTGGTTGCTATGGAGTTTGAGACAGTGGTGCGAACTAACTTGTGCAGCCCTGTCTCTAACATTCTTCCTGTGAATTCACACCCTTCCAGCTGCTTCTGAGAGTTTTCAAAATACCAAACCTCACATCATGGTAGTATAAGATGCAATATGCACCAGTGTAAAACATAAGTGTAATTTAATCTCATCATAGCCAACACATAATAATAATAATTGGTATCTGTATAATTTTGAAAACCCAAAGGAGACCCACCTAGACAAAGGCAGAAGAAGTAAATTTTACAAAAAGGGCCTGACATAAAGCCTGTGAGGATCAGAACAGTAAATATATCTACAAGTAATGGTGGTTGCGAACACAGAAGAGTCTTATATGTGATAACCTATACCAGATAGATAGATAGATCGATCATCATGGACAAAATGGGTGAAGTGTCTTGCCCATGGAGACAACAATAGTATGTACTAAACTAGAGCTACTGCTGCCCCACTAATAATTTCATTAGCATGAGAAAACAACTGCACATCAAAATGAGAACAATATGGAAGGCATTTAAAGGTCCTATATTACACACAGTTGACTCTTGTGAGCTTTAATCCATGTAATAGCATTGTTGCCTCATCAAAAACAGACCTGGAGTTGTGTTTTCTTTCATTTACACATGTTTGAGTAATCCTTTATTATTACTCTTTCTACATTTCCAAAGCTTAAAATGCTCTGTTTCACCATGTAGTGGTAGTTCACAAGGTAACAGCTACCTTTTACGGCTGAAATTATCCAAATCATTCTAGTGAAAATTCATGGAGTTAAAAAACACAGTGGAGCACTCCCTGTATTACCACATGACATCACAATGTAGAATGAAGTGCTTTCTGTTTGAGAGAAGTCAGCCTAAACATGCAGGATTTTAACATTATATATCTGGTCTAATGTACTTAACAGGCACCACTTTATTGGCTGTTATTAGACTGGCTCCAAACAGACGAGCTACTATTTAGTCTAGATTCACAACTCAATTGTGAAGTGACGCACGCTCCATCACATTTTAAATCAACAAAACACCCACTCTTTGAAGTCTTTTTAAAGGCATTTTAACAAAAAAGAAAAATCCATCTTCCTCTATAATTGTCCCGTTCATGAGAGACTGACCAAGCGTCTGTAAATATTTTGGTGCTGTTTCTGTTTGGCGAGGAATATTGTTTAGCTTGTGGACAATAGCTTCTGTCCATGTTTTAAATAAACACACTTGTATATTAACATAAGCTGTTAATGTTGTTGACAGTCTTTACGCTTTGCAAACCCTGTACATAGAGAGACAGGGGAGTAGACAGTTGAGGCTTGCTTTAAACGTGCAGCAGTGACATGTCCCACAGCGTGGCTTTAATCTCCCCAGAGCTGCAAAGTGGGTTATAAAATGTCATGTAACTACCCCATTTCTGACAGCGCAAAGCGACAAATCTGCTGCAGTAATAGCCCTGGATTCAAGACCGGAGCAAGTCATCAAATAAAGACTGTATTTGGGAGACTTGGGCTGTGATCACACTTTCCTGGTTTGGTCCTGGTTTAAAGTGAGTTTTAAGTCGTGTTAAAATGTTAGAACTTCATCAAAAACAGACCTGGAGTTGTGTTTTGTTTCATTCACACATGTTTGAGTAACTCTTCATTATTAGTATGTCTACATCTTCAAAACTCAAAATGCTCTGTTCCACCTTGCGATGTCATGAAGTGATAGTTTTCAAGGACTTGTTTATTAAATATGTGTGAATGAAACAAAACACAACTCAAGGTATGTTTGTGATGACAACATTGTAACATAGATCCGAAAATAGCGTAATATGGGCCCTTTAATTATTAATTCTTTGAACGAATGAATTAAGTCTTTTTCGTGCTTTATTAAGAACGCAAATGGTATAGTTTTTAAGTATTACCAATTATTATAATGGACGGTTAGTTACAATCTCACCCGTCATTAGCCGAGCCACGAACGTCTCTGTGAGCTGTAGCAGTTTGTGGTCAATGTACTGGAGGAAGCTGTGGTGAGGCAGGCACCGCATAGCCAACACCGCTAACAGGGTATGGAAGCCTGGAAGACCACAAAGGAAAACATTTTATTATTATTCTGGGGATAAACTTAGCCAAAACTGTTAAATTGTGCTCAGTACCAGGAGGCAGAGGCAGGCACAGGCCAACTGCAGCTTCAAGGATTCGAAACATGAAATGAAACACGGACCAGTCTTCCGAACTGCCCCGCTGGGAACTGCAGAGAGGAGATTTTAAAAGGGGTACATTATATCTGTGATATGAAACAGTGATTGTGCTGGAAGTACTGTATTACAATAACATGTAGAAGATCTTGTTAGCTATTGGTGAAACTAATGAGGAGTTCATACTATTCGACCAGGAAACTAGATGAGGAAAAAAACAGGACTAAACCAAGTCTACATCACCACCAAACCAGGGCAACTGTGGACCATTTGATACTCTACAATATTATTATTTGGACCAACCACCATTTCGGTTGCAGCTCAGTTTTTAAAGGGGCCATATTGTGCTGTTTTCTGATCTATGTTACAATGTTCGTTCCTCATCAAAAACATGCCTGGAGTTGTGTTTTGTTTAACTGACACATGTTTAACGCACAAATCCTGCATATTTAGGCTGAGCTGTGTTAAACTCTGTACACCTTCAAAATCCCAGGGCAGAAACCATTTGGATCATTTCAGCCCTGGAATTGCCAATCTACTAAACAAAAGGTAAAAGTTTGGAAAACTTGGAAAACTACATGACATCACAAGCTAGAACAGAGGATTCTGAGCTATGAAGATGTAAACAAAGGATTACTCAAACATGTGTGAATGAAACAAAACACAACTACAGGTGTGTTTTTGAGGCAACATTATTACGTGGCTTAAAGCTCACAAGAGTCAATTTTGCATAATATAAGATCTTTAAAATGTTTTAAACTGGTTTATTGTTAAATATCTCCATGGTATTATTAAAACACGCAGGCACGAAATTCACTCTTATAACTGCTAGCCTCGTGAGCTTCATTTGACTGGAGCAGAAGGCTATGGGTGACGCCGCACTCCCGTCCACTGCTTAATACAGTCTATGAGTATAACATATTATAACAATACTAATATACAACACTTACAGACACAAAGCACGTGGGCCCATCTTGTATTTGAGCCAGACGGTCTCCAGCATGTGCCTGATGAGCTCCAACTAAAAACAGCAGCACATGGGAGAAGTTAGGAAAGACATGCACAATTAGACTGAAATGAGACTCAAACAGGCACCCATAGTTCAGCACGATTACACACTTCAAAGAAAGGCATTTCCAAAACAGAAACAAAACATTATAAGGGTGAGTGGTAAATGTGAGATTATGTGATTCTGCTGTGAGAGGGTGGCATGCAATGAGAAAAGCACGAGTTATTTTCGCAAAGAAGGAGCAGTGGGGAGATTGAAAAAGTCAATAATGTAGTATAGACAGGAGCAATGCCAAAATATGCAGCTAGCAACTCATAAAACTCACAAATAAGTAGAGCGGGACGATGTTCTTTTCAAAAACAATGGATTTCAATATTTCAATAAGCTATATTAATCATTGCCATTTAGTCTTCCTCCAAATTCCAATTCCAATTTCTTCCTCCAAAGTCTGCTCCAAACCCAGTGGTGGAGGAAGTACTCAATTTTGTTACTTAAGTATAGATACTGAAGCAAAAAAAAAAAAAAAAAAAAAGTAAAAATAAAAGTATCACACGAAAAATTTACTAATAGTATTAAAGTACCCATTAAAAAAAAGTAAAAAGTAAGTCTTTTGCACAGATTTTGAAGTCTAATAAAGCTTCAAATATAGTAGAAACAACTGAATCAACTGTTTTTTTCTAGCAGTTTTTATGTGTTATTTGTTCAAACTATGACTGTGTTAAAAATAAACCCCTCATTGACAATTAGACATAACTGAATCTTGATTTAAAAATGTACTAGTTGCCCAAATAAAGTAAACTGAGGGTACAATTCATACACTAGATGTGTCTCAAAATATGTCCCCAACTCCCGTTTAACTGCACAAGTTCTGTTGCATCTCAGGGTCAGAAAGTCTCTAATACTCCAAATTTACGTGCACTGCCACATATCTAAGAATATTGGAAAACTATTATTTTTTTGTACCAGATACTGTGATTTTAAATGTACAATATGTTTTCAAATCAACAAAGCACACCTTTTAAAGTCCAGGAGCAAAAACATTTGAGGGAAGGTAGAAAAGGTCAACAATGTTTTAGAAATCAAGACGTTTGGAGTTCCATCCAAAAGTGATTTTCAATTTGAGAGAAGTATATATGAAATATGACCAAAAAAAAAAAAAAAAAACATGAATCCCACACATGCCAGAACATGTTTCTGAAAGTCTAATCTTCACATGTTTTACTCATATAAAAAGACACATTGGTGTTTGCAGGGGACATTTTACTGCATAAATAATTGTAACCTTTGCATTTTGACGATTGGGACAATTAGAATTTTGATTTGATTTCAATTGTAAGTTATGCAACCCTAATCAAGGCTTTAATGGTTTTCAGCATCTGCATTATTTTCTTGTCTATTATAAGTAAAAAAAAAGAGCGTAATTTAGTTGCCCCATCTGTATTAAATATTATTGACCTATAGAATAGTGTGATGTCATCTGAAAGCAATACAGCAATACAGTAAAAAAGACCATGTCGCTTTCATAAGACACTGGCAATTTTTCTTTATTCAGGTCTACAAAGTTTAAGTCATCTTTTTGGCTAAAATGTACCAGATCTAAGCTGTGGCATTTTCTCTTGCATCAGAATAAAAGTGAAAAGACCTTGCCCATTCATATGAGTCTTCCTCTGACCACTGAGTGGGTATTTCAAACATCTTCCTCACTCTTAACATCAAAATTGACAAAAAAAAAATCTATTATGATAAGTGAAAATTACTGTTTTAAATGTGCATCTTTGAATGTGAAAAAGTGAAGTGATAACTTAACCAACTGCTTGTTTCTATGGATATGTCATTGCTCCGTCTGGAATATTCCACAGTGTGACATTAAACAGCTCTACCTTACATTTATTCAATTACAAGTGGTTTTATAGCTCAAAAATACAGAAAAATCATTATATATATATATATATATATATATATATATATATATATATATATATATATATATACATATATATATATAAAAATATAAAGAGAGAGAGAGAGAGAGAGAGAGAGAGAGAGAGAGAGAGAAACAGGCACTGTGACTGTGAGCGGGTTTAGATCTGACCAGTAACTTGGTCTACTTTCAGCTAGAGATGAGCGTGAGAGCGCTTTTCTAACGCAGGGCTGTGTTTACAGGAGACTTTTGTGGCACATCAGGCTGTATTATAAGTGCACCTGTCTGACCAGTGCACCTGTCTGACCAGTGTTAATATGTCTTCATGAATGTACATTTTGAGTAGTAAGTGCATT
Source organism: Taenioides sp. WSHXM2023 (assembly GCA_029959045.1). Taxonomy (NCBI): domain Eukaryota; kingdom Metazoa; phylum Chordata; class Actinopteri; order Gobiiformes; family Gobiidae; genus Taenioides; species Taenioides sp. WSHXM2023. The sequence goes on from CM057085.1 coordinate 12,937,448, forward strand.
ACACATGTGTAGAGTTGTCATATATCTCTCATATGTAATTATTATTATGTGTCTAGAAACCATAACAACAATAGGACTCAGGCTCAGCTGAATAAACAAATGGCCCACAAATAACCCCGTTTGTACAAACAGGGTTTCAGATACAGTCCAATATATACAAATATTAATAAACTATGTAGGTCTAGGTCTTTCTTTTTGACTCCAAAATTACTCAGTATATGTCAATTTAATATGTCAGTAAAATAAATATACACATTTGTAATGTAGTATGTATAAAAGTGGTGTTATTAAATTGTTATCGACTAAACATTAATGTCCACCCCAAGTCTGCTGCCTATCCATAAAAGTCACCACCCGCTACTGCATTACAGACAAAGCATTGACATCTCCATGGAGAAAAGCATCTGACCGACCCTCAACCAGAAAAGTTACACAATGTACCTTTAAGATAAAAAAAATATATATATATATAGTACCATATAATTGTTCCACAAAAAATAGTCTACTGAAGATTGGACAAACAAAAACATATTTCAATATTTCCCAATTTTACGTGCCTGGCAAATACGAAATTATATGATAATGGAATCATATTTTTTTTTTCAGTGATCGGCCATCTGTCATTTAACAAAAAACTGGCATTTCTCACACTTCAGATTAACAGACTCCCATATAATATATTTTTCCTTTATTTTTTCTGCTTAACTAGCCTATTTGTTTTGTAACTATTTGTTTTGATATGGGCGGAGCATCTATCATCTTTGTAATGTACTGGAGAAGTGTGTATTCTGGTCCCTGGGAACCACACCTCAATAGTATTTTAATCTGAATAAGCAACAAAACAAGTGCTTCTTCAGCCACTACCTCATAATCCCTTTGCATAGTTCCATTAAAATAAACCTTAGATTCAGCGATTTGTCCTAATGAGCCTTGTCCTGACAAAAGACTGGATTTACTCAGAGAGGTTCCCCACTGAGAGAAGAAGTTTAACAACCTTGGCTACAGCATCACTTTCCTGCTGCATAATGAAGACTACATCTGCACATTTTGATTCAGGGCGTAGTTTTTAATTCATCCACTCAATTATGGTCGCTCAGTATTAAAGGGGCATTTTTAATAATTATTTTAAACTTGGTCAGGAGTAGAATAGCTTGGCACATTTTAAACCACTGGCTCAATAAAGGGACATGGAGTCAATTTATTCTCTAGTCTAGTTGAAATAAATAGCTCTTTGTGGAGAAATGGGAAACGGAAAATAGTTACTTCTGTCAGTTTTATAGAGAAATGATTGGATGGTACGAAGGACTTTTTTTTATGCTTGGGTCTTCTAGATAGCTATAATCTATGACACCCGTAGATCATTATGTTATATTTAGCACATCTGAACTTGCAATATTCATCTAAAACAACTTAATAAAAGATTTCTGTGTTAGAAAACTGCAGTACCCAAAGGGAATCATTACCACAAAGACCCGGCAAATCCAATGGACAGCTGTAGAGCACAGTACAGAGTAGCAGATTTATTTTCATATCCTAAAATGTGCTACGTGATGCAAGTGGGAGAACGAAGTAGAGCAGTGGGGGTATGCTGGTGTCAGTGAAAATGGGGATTGATCAGCAATATGGCGTCTTGAAAATAAGCGTTTAAAGATTGCTCAAACATGCACGAATCACTCCAAATACATTGTGAGGGGAAACAACTTTAACATGGGCTGAAAAGTCGATTTTGCATAGTAGGTCTGCTTTAAATATTTTATACATTAACATCAAAAATCTGTGTTAAAGTAAACATTTTCACTTTAAAAATGTTTACTTTAACACAAGTAAACATGTGCAGCCAATCATGACTCAGTGCTAGTGCAGCCTCTGCAGCTCTGTGAGTGAATTCAGGAGGTTCTGAGCTTTCACTTTATACAGGCCTCTCCATATACTGAGAATGAGAAAGACCTGTATGTGTCCTCAATACGCAGGTTAAGGCATTTCAGGTTAGGTTGTGAATAAGTCCTTTATTAACACTGCTTTCTAGATACCCAAATATTGAGTTATGGCTATGTGTTTTCAGAAGTAGGAAGTCATTTGAAGCTATCAGAAAGACATTGCCATAGAATACCTTATTACTCAAACAGGCGCGAACGAAACAAAACAACTACAGTGCCGTTTTCAATGAGGTGCCTGCATGATACAATAACACAACAGAAAAGGTCAAAAAGCCAATTCCATAAAACACATCCCCTCACACTGGCTTGAATTAAAAACACTCACAGCACCTGGGGTTGGCAAAGGCGAATACATTACTATGACGTTAATGCAGTGTATAGGTGCAATCTATCACAGCAGAACCTCCTTGGCTTTTAAACGCTGTAATCTGTTTGAGCTCCAACTTCTCCCCAGTGTCAATGCAGCCATTAGTCTCAATAAGCAGTGACAAGAGGAGACGTTCTTTATGTGAGGAGAGAGGAGCCTTTGTCCACAACAATTCACAGGTTTAACAAACAGGATGGAGGCACCAGCATTATGTTTTCCCTTCAATGTTTTTTAATTAGGCTTTAATCTTCAGATGGAGGCATTTTGACCAAAGTTTGCTACAGCTGGAAGTGAGGCTCTTTTAGAAACAAATATTTCACGTTGTTTAATAAAAATATGGCAATTTAAAGGTCCTATATTACGCAAAATTGATTCTTGTGAGCTTTAAAGGTGCGCTGTGTAACTTTTCTGGTGGAGGCTTGTGCTATGGATATGTCATTGCTCTGCTTAGAATGTTCCACACTACTTAGACATGAAATAGTTCTACCTTATTACATTTTATAGTTTTATAGCTCAAAAATACCTAGAAAAACAGGCATTCTGACTATGATCGGGGTTGCCTCACCACAGATCTGACCTGTAACTCTGTCTGGTTTAGTCTCCATGAAGACAGAAATGTTTAGCATACTGTGAAACATTCCAGATGAAGCAATAACATCTCCATGAAAAAAACATTTGACGGACCCTCAGAAAAGTTATACAATGCACCTTTAAATCATGTTATAATGTTGTTACCTCACCAAAAACATACCTGGAATTGTGTTTTGTTTCATTCTCAGCTTTATTATTAGGCTGTTTACATCTCCAAAGATCAAAATGCTCTGTTCCACCTTGTGATGTCATGAAAGTTAACAGCTACCTTTTACCTTTTACCTTTAGTTCAGAAGAGATTACAAATTCAAGGAATGAAATCATCCAAATGATTCTAGTGAAGGTGTATGGAGTTTAAAAACGCAGTGGAGCTCTTCCTGTATTACCACATGACATCACAAGGTGGAACAGTATTTTCAGTTTGAGAGAAGAACTCAGGTATGGTTGTGATGGAAATAACATTATAACATAGATCATAAAATAGTAATAGTATATGTAGTAGTAGTAATATGGGCCCTTTAATACACTATGAAAGTATAATTTGTCTGATGGGAATACATTATAAGATATATTGATTCTAACATCATACATAAAACTAATGATCTGTGAATGAAGACTTTCCAATATTTGGGCATGTTTCCAATTATGGTTTTCATTGCCCAAGGACAGATGAGTGCGTAAGTGTAAAGTTGTGAAACTACAGCTGCTGGACATAAAAAATGACCCCTGACAAACTGTAGATCTGAGCAAGATTATGTAAGAGATAAGTATTATAATACATTTTTATTTTAAGCAATAAGCAGGGACCCCACATACAGAAATATCTAGAAAATATACCATTTCCTTTTCAGTTGTCAGAGAGCAAATCATGTGGCTCCATATTACGCTACTCGCATCCTCTGCCCTGAAACCAAATGACTTAATGTCCTCTTTGACTACATCCATAAATCTCCTCTTTGAACCTTTCTACTCCTCCTGTTTGAAGGTCATTTTATTAGTCTGACTTTGTAAAGTATTTTAGACACAGTTTCAACATTTAGAATACAATATGAGCATAAAAAACAAGCAGCAGTGGAGCCGTGGAGCTGCATGGACCTGGTGACACAGTTTAAAGGGCTCATATTACGTCTTTTTCTGATCTGTTATATGTCGTTTTCTCATCAAAAACATACCTGGAATTAGTTGTGTTTTGTTTCATTCACACATGTTTAACACACAAACCCTGCATATTTAGGCCGAGTTCTTCTTTCAAACTGAAAACAGACTGTTCCACTTTGCGATAGCATGTGGTAATACAAGAAGTGCTCCACTGTGTTTTTAAACTCCATACACCTTCAGTAGAATCATTTGGATGATTACAGCCGTGGAATTGCCAAACTCTGTTGAACTTAAGGTAAAAGCTGTTAACTTGTAAACAACCATGAAACATCCCGGTGTGAAACAGAGCATTTTGAGCTTTGCATATGTGGACAGACTAATAATAAAGGATTACTCAATCATGTGTGAATGAAACAAAACACAACTCCAGGTATGTTTTTGAGGAAGTAACACAAGTTTAATTCAAAAGTCATTTCTACATAATATTGGACCTTTAATGAATTTGATTGATTGCTCAGCTCTATTCAAATTTTTACCATGTGGTCATCAGAAAAAGCTCTGCTCAAACACATTTCAATACTAGTTTTCTGGGTATAATTTCTCGACAACCCCATACGAGCGTGTTCACAGCAATCGCTTGATTAAAATGCCTGGAGAACAAAGCAACAGAAACTTTCCTCCAATGAGCATATTTACTGAGTTTGGGTGAATAATTTTATAGTAATTTCCATTCAATTCTGCCTTTGAACCTTGGGGCATGCTGTACCAATCTTATCCACTGAGCGCTTCACCACATTGGGGCATCTAGTATTTTCTGCCAACAAATTCCCAAAAGTGCATCCTAATTTCCATTCACTCTCCGGCTCACCCTTGGCCTGTTTTAATAGCATGTTGTGTTGATATGTTCCCTGTGTCTTTTTTTGCATCAGTAGCTGGGAGTGTGAAGGGCTCTGTACCAAACAAGAATACTAAAGACCAAAACACAAGTGGCTCTATGGGGGAACAAATAAAACATGCGCACGCCGATTGGTTTGAAATCCCTACTCTGTGTGTGACGCCTGAATGCAACACAAAGCTAAAAATGGTGAGGGAAAGTAATATTTATCTGTGGAAACTGTGAATACTAGGAAATAGGATCATATGTGAACTGAGAAATCCAATTGAAAAGTCACAGTAATAATAAAATATAATGTGAACTGAAGAATGATTAATTTTGTACTATAATAAAGGTAATAAAAGTCAATTTTGCGTGATATAGAACCTTTAAATATTTAGCAGAAATATAGGTCTACATTGCTACAGTAGAGTGAAAACTATGAAATACCATTTACTAAATGAAAACCAATTTGGGTCAGTTATTTTGTATGTATTTTGTTGTTTTTAGTCTTCTTACTCTTGAATAATTAACATATTATTTGCAGATGTTATAGATTGTTATACATAGTGAACAAAGCTACATAAAAAGCAAAGGGCGGTCTCTTAAGTGTATCTTAAAATTGCTTTGTGTAGTAGTAGTAGTAGTAGTAGTAGTAGTAGTAACAGCTAAAAGCAAATGTCACTTTCCACAATGTCCCATACTTTATACTTTGTCCAAATATGGTAATCACATCAAAAGCCTCAACTTTATTCTACACCGCTGACAACAAAGTTTATCTGCCCAGGATTCTTTTATCTACTGTCTACAGAACTGCAAGTAGCTAAAACTGGACATGTTTTTTTTTCTACCTAGTCACTGTAAACACTGAGTGACACTTACAACTATTACATGAACTTTACTTCAAGTCTGGATGGTAAAATGGACTGTACTCTTACCAGTTTTGCCACATAGTTGACTACCAGTGAGTCAATTTTCTTCTTCCCCAAACGAGGGAGGTGCCTGTTGAGATGATCTCGCAGCTTGTCAACCGTCTACAATGAAGAGAAATAAAAATGCAACGTCACTATTTTATTTTAGAGTGACTTTAAGTTTGTGTATAGCTTGTAACTTTGAGGTGCACTCAGCAAGGTCAACTTAAGTTCATTTTGAAATTCTCCTGTGACTAAAAACTGTCCTTTAATTAGCCAAAAAAAAGCCGAGAAGAGGGAGAGGAAGAGATTTGGGAACCTGGAGATATAAAGTGTCAAAAAGACGATGTAATTTAGGTAGAAAGGAAAGAAGAAACAGGAGGAGTTTAAGGAGGGAGAGATGCAGAGACAAGAGGCCCGGGTCGCCCTAAGAATAGAATGAACTCTATTAAATTGAAGCTCTTTAAGTATGCTGTCTTTAGTATAAGCCGATAGGAACAGAGGTGGGAAGAGCAGTGAAAATGCATGTCTAAGTAGTTAATATGGTCAAAAATACTCAAGAAAAAGGAAAATTGCACAGGATAGTTGGTTTGGTAGTTGTGCATAGATGCATAAAACAAAACACAACTTCAGGTACGCTATTGATGAGTAAACAACATTATAACATAGATCAGAAAATAGCGTAATATGGGACCTATAACGGACCTTTTATATGTTGATAAACACATTCCACTGTTAAAACTAAATAGTAAAAAAATACGTTACTGCAGTCTGTAAATATCAAGTTGTCCATCAAAAACACACACTGTAAATCTAACACACAGAGAGAGACTTGTAGATGCCCTTTTGTTTTTAACAGTGCATCTTGGAGCGTTACACCTGGGGGCATGGGTGAAATAATCGGTCGTCAGCGTTTGTCTAAGTTGCCGTGGTCCATGGATTAGAGCGAAAGTGAAATTTGAATGGCCCATTTGGCAAGAGCCAGAGTATTGCATAAAGTTGCCAAATAATCAACTCGAGCTAGCTCTCCATCCCCTTCCAAGTAGCTTGCCGTGGGATTTCTGAATTATATGTATTCCTAGGCATCTAACTGTACCCTATCTAAAGCTTGCCATGGCTCTTCTCAGTTTCTTGGGACTGCTAAAACTAGTAGCTCTCTAGCATTTTCATTTTGTAAACGTAGCTTACTGGAGGAAAAAGGTTGGAGACTCGTGTTCTCAAATAGGGCCTATCTCACGTTTTACTGGTATTCAAAATGCTCTTATTCATAAATTAGTGTATAGTGATGGAGTGTTAATATTTTTTCTATTTCAAATACATATTATGATAGAGAGGGTGTCTTTAAAAGAAGGTGCCGTAAAACATCTTATTTTCTATTAAAGGGCCTATATTATGCAAAACTGACTTTCATTTTATAATGCTCCTCACAAAACATATCTGGAAAAACAACTCCAGGTATGTTTTTGATGAGGAAACAATATTATAACATAGATCATAGTGTAATATGGGAATATAATGAACATTTAAAGGCATTATTCAGTCTACAAACTACAAAAATTATTAGGGATTAAGAGGACTGAACATGGAAGGTCTCTCTTAACTCTTAAGATAATGCAGTGAATGAGACACATCAGGCATGTTTCCAATAAAGATGCAACATTATAAAAATAACCTTAAGTGCTGAAAAAAGTTCATTTATCATATTATAAGATCTTAACTGACAACAATATTTCTGCATGCCCCATCCTCTGACCTCTGCCAATTTCCATGTCATAATTATCCTCCTTTTCATGAACATCTCTCTCCTTCTGCTCCATAAGCTAACCTTGACTCATTCTCCGATATTACCGCCATCTTGTATTGTCTGCTAATGGGACTTGACAGAAGCGCGAGCCCGGTGTCTGCATTGATATTCACACAGTGGCTATTTGATATAATTGATGCCAGGCTTATGAGCATGCGTGTCAAGTTCACCACAGCACAATTGAAAAAAAAAAACATTTTCTTTATGACTGTGAAAGACTTTGAGCACAAGGTCAGTGGTCCATTTGAAAAAGATGGCCATCCTCCTCTGAAGCTGCTCTCGCTAATGCCAATGGACTCATTTAAGATTCTGTATCTTCTATGGAGGTTTCTAAGAATGACTGGTACATTAGTCAGACCAGTGTTGGCTGTGACTCACCAGGCCGATTAGCGCCCTCTGTTGGACATCCTCTTCTTGAAAAAGTGGCACCACCTTCTTATCTGTAACACAGCAGGATGCAGTGAGACTATGCAGTGTGGTAGATTAAACAGCACGTGTCTGAAGGAGATAATACATAAAAATGATGAAGAAAAACATTGTTCGGGTCAAATTTAATCTAAAAACTGGCTACATTATACAAATTAATTATGGTTGAACAAGTTTGGGGGAAAAAATCTTTGCATTTTTTTAAAATCTTATCCAGGACAAGACTGAAATATAGTGTTAACTGCTATTCGTGGATTTCAGCTTCCTGTTATGGGCACTATTTTGAGGACTTATTATAATTCAGAAGATAAAATTTTGCGTTAAAGAGGTAAATGCTTAATTTTTCATCATTCGGAAGCGCATGGATGTTAAAGGGACACTGTGTAACTTTTTGGTTGAGGGTGCGTCACCGTCTTGTTTCTATGGATATGTCATTGCTCTGCATAGAATGCTCCACAATGTGACATTAAACAGATCTACCTTACATTTATTCAATTACAGGTGGTTTTATTGCTCAGAAATACCTAGAAAACAAGCATTTTGACGATGTGGGGTTGCCTCTCCACAGACCTGACCTGTAACTTGGTTTGGTTTGGTCTCCATGAAGATAGAAAGGTTTAATGCCATACTGTGAAACATTCCAGACAAAGCAATAACATCTCCATAAAGAAAAGCATTTGACAGACCCTCCACCAGAAAAGTTACACAATGCACCTTCAGTGCAAGGACTCATAACTTGCTAATGCCAAACGAGGTGTAAACTACAACACTATCAAACTGTAAAGTAGGATTCATTAGAGGTGTTTCTAGAAACAGACATCTTCAGACGATTGTGGCTAGAAAATAATACAATAATAATAATAATAATAATAATAATAATAATAACCAGGCCATATTTTTACAAACCATAACAAATGTACAAAACATATCCTGTTTGAAGCATTGCCCAAAAAATGATGAAATGTAAAATTAAACCCAAAACTGCAGAAACATCACTTTATCCCTCTGTTAGGAAGATTACACAATGAGTTTCTGTTCTCTTTATTTTTATTGTCTCTCTTTGACAATTTTCTTGTAGACGTACTAGTATATGTGCTAAATCTGCATATCTTCAAATCAACAGTTTTATTTTATTACCGTATAATCATATATCACATGTTCCCTACCAAGAGGATGTGTGTCGGGACATATTAAAGGTGCACTATGTAACTTTTCTGGATGGAGATGTTAGTACTTTGCCTAGATCTTCCATAGTATGGCATTTAACTTATCTATCTCCATGGAGACAAGTAGTTGAGAGCAATCCCACTCACTGTAAAAATGTGCGTATTTTAAGGTATTTCCATTTTTGCAATTAAACATCTGTAAGTGAATAAATCAAGATAGGACAAGTTTAATGCCATACTGTGAAACATTCAGGCAAAGCAACAACATCCCATGGAGACGAGCAGATGTCGGAATTCCACTGGAAAAGTTACACAGCGCACCATCAAATAAATACGAAACAAAGCACCTTTTGATGTATTTTTGGGAACAGCTTTTAAATTCACCTAAAATCTCTAGTTGAAAAGATCTTAAATTTTTAGCAGTGAATGTGTGTAGGAGCAACGTCAGTCACAGAAAACACGCTTACTACAGACGATGCCTTTCTCCCTTGGATCCACAAATACTCGTCTTTTGATCACTTTCTCTATGCCAACATGCACCAGGCGGTTTGTTTGAAGCTATAATCAAGTCGGTGCTTTTTTTTCCTGAAATATGAAAAGATCTTAAAGAAATCGAGGAGCTGACGGCACAAAGCAGTTCAAAGATACTGCATGTTTTTGGCAGTTAGCTGATGCTCATCATATATGGGAGAACTGACGATGCGTTTACTGACATGAAGACAAACTAGGACATGTTAAAATCACTTTATAGACATTTTATATCAGTACGTTATATCAGTAACGTTGATGAGTTAAAGTTACGAGTTAAAGTGCTCATATTACGCTATTTTCTGATCTATTTTATAATGTCGTTTCCTCATCACAAACCTGGAGTTGTGTTTTGTTCATTGTCCATTCACACAAACAGAAAACACTCTCTTCCACTTTGTGATGTTATGTGGTAATACAGGAAGTGCTCTACTGTGTTTCAGCCCTGGAATTGCCAATCTCTACTGAACAAAAAGAAAAAGGTAGCTGTTAACTTGAAAACTTTTTTTTTTACATTACGCGGCTTTCAGTTGGTAGAGCAGTGGCGCAAAATTGGTAACTGCATTTCTCTCCATTATGATATTGAACACTTTTGAAAGATCATATTCCTGGATTTCTGTTGGCTTGTAGCAGAAACAAAATTATAGGCCAATGTCCAAACAAACATATGTGCTCTACTGTGAAGTACAGTAAAATTACAACATGTACAACATGTGTGATTGGCAAAAAAAATCTCCAGCTAAAGTAGTCCCAACCAGCTCTAGATCAAATGTTGTTACATTGTGTGTGTGTGTGTGTGTGTGTGTGTGTGTGTGTGTGTGTGTGTGTGTGCGTGTGTGTGTGTGCGTGTGTGTGTGCTTGTGTGTGTGTGTATATACACACCCACACACACACACCCACCCACACACACCCACCACACATTAGAAATCTGACGTTTTTTGGCAACTTTCTCCAAATTAACAACTCCTTTGATGTTTTCCAGTCAGGTTTTAAAGCCCACCACAGCACTGAGACTGTTCTTATCAAGGTGCCAAATGACATCTGCCTGAACACTGATGCAGGCAAAGTCTCAGTTCTCAGTCTTGATCCTGTTAGATCTGAGTGCTGCTTTTGACACTGTCGATCATGGGATCCTCTTACAGACACTTGAGGACTAGGTGAGCATCTCTGGTACACTGCACTAAACTGGTTCAAGTCCTATCTAGAAGACAGGAAGTACTTTGTTGAAATTGGAAACTGTCTCAGATCACATGGCCCTGACCTGTGGGGTGCCCCAGGGGTCAGTCCTGGGCCCCCTTTAATTCAATCTCTACATGCTGTCGTTAGGCCAGTTAATATGCAGCAATAATGTGTCCTACCAAAACTATGAAGACAACACTCAGATCTATGTCTCACTGGCAGCAGGGGACTATGGACCAGTGGACTCACTCTGCCACTGCATCCACTGTCTGCAGTCACCTCCAGTCTCTCTCTCTAAAACCTTCAAATCAGACAAGAAATCTGGGAGTAATAATGGACTCAGACTTGAACTTTAACAGACACATCAAATCAATAACATCTGCAGCCTTTAACCATCTAAAAACATAGCAAAAATGAAAGGTATACTGTCTAAAGCAGACTTGGAGAGACTTATCCATCTGTTTGTCTCTAGTAGGTTAGACTACTGTAATGGCCTCTCACTGGCCTCTCCAAACGAGCTGTGAGACAGCAGCAGTACATCCAGAACACTGCAGCTCGGGTCCTGACTCGAACCAGGAAGTACGAGCACATAAGTCCTGTGCTCAGGTCTCTGCACTGGCTCCTGTTACTCAGAAAATACACTTTAAAGTCTCTTCATGGCCAAGCACCAAGGTACATCTCTGGGGAGTCAGAGATTCATGCAGCTAAAACCTGGAACAGTCTTCCTGAACATGTGAGACAGGCCTCCACTTTGACTCTGTTTAAATCCAGGTTCAAAACAGATCTGTTTAGCTGTGCATAACTGAAAGGTTTTCATTCTTCACTCTTCTCTCTCATTTAATGTCTCTCTCTCTCTTTTTAATTTCATGATGATTATTTATGTTTTGATTTGTTTGTATTGTGATTTTAATGTATTTCTTATTCTGTAAAGCACTTGGAATTACTTTGTGTACGAATTGTGCTATACAAATAAACTTACCTTGCCTAGTAATCGTAAATAATAACACTGAACAATGTGTCTGATCACACAGACAGGGCTCCAGCTCCTCCCTTTATGATGTGACTCCATGTAATTCTACAGGGATCTCTGCTCAGACAAATAAACATCTTCAGACCAGTAAAAACGCATAAAAAGGTTGAACAATATGTATTGGCTTATTGAGACGCCCTGTGAACCAAAGGGATCAAAGCACAATATTGTTTTTGAGTCAGAAGTTAAACTGAGAAAGGCTGTGGCTATGAGATCATGCAAGATACTTAAAGGTGTATTACGTAACTTCTCTGGTGGAGAGCCTGTAATTTGATCTTTTTCCATAGAGATTTTATTGCTTTGTCTGAAATGTTCCACAGTAGCATTAAACTTGTCCATCTTGCATTTATTCAATTGCAGCTGTTTTTATTGCTTAAAAAACATGAGCCTGGTCGCCTCCCCACAGATCTGACGTGTATCTTGGCTCAGCGGTGTCACTTTTTTGTCTCTACAAAGGAACATTCTGGACAAGGAGGTAACGGACCCTCCATCAGAAAAGTTACACAGTGCACCTTTAAAATGTCTTTAAGCAAATGAGTAATTCCACTAACTTATATTTAAATTCTACCTATGAATTGGTGTTTATGTTCTATCTAACTTATAGTTTTGATTGTGTTGCAGTAATTGGCCAGTCCTGGTTTAGACCTGGTTTAGATGTAATTTAGTCCTTGTGCTGTGACTGGGAAACAAAGGGATCAAGTTTTGTTTTGAGTATGAAGTAAAAGAGAAAGAGTCTGAGCAGTGAGATCATGCATGAGAATGAAGTTTTAGAGGCTGACCCAACAGTAACACAGCTGCAATGGAGTCAGGAGAGATAGAGAGGGAAAGAGAGGGATGGAGAAAGAGGGAGAGAGAGTGCAGGAGAGAGAGATGAAGAGAGAGCGAGAGAGGGGGTAAGAGGGAGAGAGGGGAGAAGAGAGAGACAGAGAGAGAAACAGAGAGAGAGGCAAAGAGAGAGATAGGAAGAGAGCGAGAGACACACAGAGAGAGACAGAGAAGAGAGAGGGAGCGAAAGAGAGAGAGAGAACTGGGAAGTACCAAACTGCACGTGTTATATAATCCTCACCTTTTTGCTTTTTTCAGTTAGTTTTACTGCATTTCTACCCACTTGGCCCTCTCCCCCTCTCTCCTCTCCACTCCTCTCCTCCCTCTCTCTTTCCCCCCTCCCCGCTCCTCCCTCGCTCCCTCCTCTCCACCCCACCTCTCCCTTTCTCTCTCTATGATAAATTAGTGTGGAGCCCTTGTGCTGCCCAATTCTCCAGTGGACCAGAGGAATGCGACCTCAGAAGATCACATAAAAGCGAATACAGTGCACTGTCCCATAACACAAACATGCCTCTCCTATCTACACCAGTCCCAGGGCAATCCTCCATTCTTTATTAAGTGGTGCTGTAGCGTGCACCTGAGCGAGCAAAACAGACAGCTACACACAGATCTGACACAATATTACACCAGCCTCGATGTTCAATATTATGTACTGAATATTCAAACTAGTGTTATAGATTTAAAACTCATTCAAATCTACTGTATATCCTTGCCTTTTCACGCAACAAAATGTAACAAGAAAAGTATTGGCTGTTTAACAAAACCCAAAAACTGATGCCTCCTGCTTGTTTCCATGGAAATGTTGTTCCTTTAGTATAATTTTCTACAGTATGGTATAAAACTTAACTTTAGAAATGTATAGTGTTGGTTTAAATTATTGCAATGAGCATTTAGCAAACTTCAATATCAGCTGCTTGAAGTGATATGATGTTATTATTACCCATATAAATATGTCGCCATGGTGATTTAAAAACAATCACAAGACTTCAGGAAAATCCTTATTAGAAATGGAAGTCATAGAATCAACCCTAATGTGTTTAAAGGGCCCATATTACACTATTTTCTGATCTATGTTATAATGTTGTTTCCTCATCAGAAATGCCTGGAATTGTGTTTCGTTCCATTAAGACACATTTAACACACAAACACTGCATATTTAGACTGTGCTCGGAAAAGACATGTGGCAATACAGGATGTGCTCCACTGTGTTTTTGAATTAAATTTCAACCCTGGAATTGAGCATCTCTACTAAGCTAAACGTAAAAGGCAGCAGTTAACTTGAAAACTACCACTAGATGACATCACAAGGTGGAACAGAGCATTTTGAGTTTTGGAAATGTAGACAGACTAACAAACCAGGATTATTCAAACATGTTTAAATAAAAGAAAACGTAACTCCTGTTTTTGATGGCTTAAAGTTCAATTTTGTGTAATATAGGACCTTTAACACAAGCAAAATTGTCCGTGTGTGTCTTTCTTACCAAGACTCCATGTGTCCACCATTGATAGCACTCTAGAAAACAAAAGCACACAGATCTGTGATAAGTACAGTCTCTGCAGCCAGTATTAAAATACGAGCCTTACTTTTATGCTTGAGCATAAAATGCCCAGAGCATGGAAAGCCCCTCTACTATCCAAAAGCACAGAAAATATATCAGAAGTGTAAAAGGTAGAATGGCCTGGAGGAAGCGGATTATCCATTGAGACTTGGTTTGATGGAGGAACAAACTGGACTGAAGTTCATAGCACAGAATATAATTGGATTTTGGATGTCCTTTTAACATTAAAATTCTCCATTAAAAACATAAGAATACACTGGTACCATTTTATTTTTTCATTAGATCAATAAAATATATAATCAATTTACTGTAGTTTATAATGTTATGATTGTGTTTATCTTTATGCCAGATGCCCTTCCTTACACAAGTACAATTTTTATGGCTTGTGATTAGATTTAGATTCACTTACATGCACACCAAAATAAATAGATAGATAAAACTTATACTTATTATACATAATAAGAATAATGACATCAAGTTATATAAATGTATCGATTTATAGTGAAGATCTAGATCTGATAAAGGTCCAGAAATCGGATAATTAATATAATGTTAATTAAATAAAAAACATAAAATCTGATGCAAGTTATCAGAGAGGGACCATGGGCAGAAAGAAATAATAAAATAAAAACATAATTAAGATGTTTAAATGTCATTATAACTCTGCTCTGTGTTATTTCTATTGATGTGCATGTTTTAAATATTACTCTAAATTTGCTGTTTTATTGTGGTTAGACTCCCAACAAATATTTAGTAACATAACATGACCATTTTCTCTTTTTGTACTACATTTACTGGATAATTTGTTGGGGCCTTGGCACAGATTGTATTACTGATTCATATATGAGAAAATAAAATGTCTTCCATAGTTTAGTTGAGATTTAGGCTAATTTTAGTGCAGTGTACCTGATAGGTGGAAAACCTATTTTCTCCTTTAATTAGAGACAAAGTACTAAAGCAGATCAAAAACAAGCAATTTATGACTACATAGTTTCTATTACAGTTCATAATTCATGCACCCAAATCACAAAATCAGCTTGCAAGAAGTTGTTATGAGATGTTAAAATTACGGGACATACTTTTAACTATAATAATGATATTTTGTGGCTGTATATATGAATGGACATAGCTAACCCGCTAGCCACCGCGTTCCGACTGGAAGCGAGCATGGGGTGCTTCCGGCTCCATCGACTCTGATCCGGTTGACTTTACATTGGAAAATTGTCACCCGTCTCTCAGTAACTACTGCAGAGAGACTCATTTTGGTCTTGAAATGTTCACATTAACATGCTCTACATGATCCTAGTGTGTATTTTGCTATTTCAAATATAAGCCCCTATAACCGCTAACCTCGTGAGCTTCATTTGACTGGAGCTGAACGCTATGGGGGACGTCACACTCCATTAGTCCACTTCTTTATACAGTCTATGGTGGCTCCTCATTAGCACAGACACACCAAAGCAAAGTTGCAGTCTCTCCTGTTTAGTTTTATGTTGGTCCTAAAAAAGTATATAGTAGAAGTATAGACCTACTTCTTGGTATTCTCCTCGATGTGATTGGTGTGGCTTGAAGGTCTCCTCTCTGACTTCTGAAACAAACAACAACGTTATTGACTGGAGTTAGAAAATAAAGCTTACAAAAGAGAACAGTTTCAATATTGACTGAGTTTCAAAATGTCAAGTATTGCAGTATTGTGCTAATGTTTAGTGAGATTTGGTTTCTTATTAAACTTCAGTTACGAAAAAGGCTGGTCGTGAACTAAATGCAAAATTATATTCTTATGTGGCATATATTTATTATTAGGTATTGATTATTGTGCTATTTATTTAACCAGGATAGTCCAGAGGGAAGACTGTTGTATGTTTTAGGGACAGGGGAAATAATTTGACCACTTTTCAAAACATATATTGCCATTTTTCATAACTCTGAAACCCAAGGGCAAATGCTTCAGTAATGGGTGGATAACCTCTATAACTGCATTTACAAATGAACATGGGAACAGCTACGTTTGGGAGTTTAAATGTTCTGTGGTTAATTAAATAAAACACTACATTGTGCCATAATATGCACCATTAAGCATAACATATTTATCTAAGACCTTAGAGGCAATAATATCTCTGTGAATTACATTTCAAGGACATATTCATATTCAAATAGTAAAACATTTTGATCTGTATCGCCATGAGAGCGGGGGAAATGAGGACACGAACCAGCAGTCTGTCCCAATCGGTCTGGACATGTGAGGTCCTGTATCTCGGGTTGGGGACGGCCTCCAGGTATTTTGTCCTCTCCGTGTTCCACTGCAGCTCAGACCAAAAACCTGAGAGAACGCTGGCCTGGGATGGAGGGAGGATGGAAGAAATGAAAGAGGGAAAGAGAGGAGAAGGGGAGAGGGAGGGAAGAGAGAGGAGAGAGACAGAGAGAGAGAGGGAGCGAGGGAGAGAGACAGAGAGAGAGAGAGAAAGAGAAAGACAGGGAGGGAGGGAAGAGAGAGGAGAGGGAGGAAGGGAGAGATGAGGAAAGAGGGGTATAGATATAGAGAAGAGGGAAGAGAAAGAAGATAAGACAATAGGAGGGAGAAAGAGAGGGTTAAGGGACAAGGGAGCGGGAGGGAGATAGAGACATAGAGAGAAAGAATGGGCAGAAAAAGAGAGACGGAGAAGAAAAAAGAGAGCGAGGACAGAGACAGACAAACAGACAGACAGACAGAGTAGGGAAATAGAGGAAGTGAGAGAAGAAGTGAGACAGAGAAAGAGGAAAAGAGGGAGTGAAAAGGAAAGAGAGGGGACAAGAGAAAAAAAAAGAAAAAAACTGAGAAAAGAGAGATGGAGAGAGATAACAGGACAGAGAAGGAGGGAGAGTGTGACATAAGGGACGGGGGGGTGATAGAGAAAGGCAGAAAGAATGAGGAAGATGAAGGGAGAGATGGAGACAGTGAGAGAGATCGCAGGAAACAGAAGGAGGGAGAGTGAGACAAGAGAGAGAGGGAGAGAGAGAGAGATACAATGAAAGAGAGAGGGAGAAAGAGGGAAATATAAACAAACATCTCGGTGACACAGCAAGGACACTGCTGCAAAAACAATGACGAATAATTAAATCTGTAGAGTAGACTGTTACTTAAAGAGTGCATTTTTTGAACTCTAAAATAACAAAAGCTGCAGCCATTATCCCAAAAGGCACCTTCGAGGCACATTAAAACGCACTGCTGACTGTATATTGCTGTATTGTTTCATAAAGTCCATGCAAATTAAATGTGTTGGTTATTTGAGAAAGGGGGAAAATTACGAAATCATTGTAAAACACAGAGCAGCCTGATTAGCTAAATGATTCATATAGCAAGTCAAACATGCCTGAATATGCAGTTGTTACAGAGTTTAGGAGAATTACATGCATACAATTTGCTTCCTATGTTTTATTCCACCCAGTTTGCAAATGACTTCAGTCTTCACCAGTTACTTTGGGCTTGGGTTGGGTACAACACTGCCAATAGAAAATTAGGGGAAGTTGCATCTTTTGACAGGTGCATTACGTAACTTTTCCTGTGGAGCGTATGCAAGGTCCCCCTGCTTAAGAAGGCACATGTGCAGGCCGCCTGAAGTTTGCCAGTGAACACCTGAATGATTTAGTGAGGGATTGGGAGAAGATGCTGTGGTCAGATGAGACCAAAATCAAGCTCTTTGGCATTAACTCAACTCACCGTCCTTGGAGGGAGAGAAATGCTGCCAATGACTCCAAGAACACCATCCCCACCGTCAAACATGGAGGTGGAAACATGTTTTGTTTTTTTTTTTCCCTGCCAAGGGCACAGGGCAACTTCACCGTGTCAACGGGAGGATGTTGCCCGAGCCATGTACCATTAAAGTGACAACCTCCTTCCCTCCTCCAGGAAACTGAAAATGGGTCATTGATGGGTCTTTCAACATGACAATGACCCAAAACATACAGCCAAGGCAACAAAGGAGTGGCTCAAGAAGAGCACATTAAGGTCATGGAGTGGCCCAGCCAGTCTCCGGACCTTAACCCTTTAGAAAACCTATGGAGGGAGCTGAAGCTCCGAGTTCCCCAGCGACAGCCACAAAACCTTAATGATTTAGAGATGATCTGCAAAGAAGAGTGGACCAGAGTTACTTCTGATATGTGCACAAACCTGAACATCAACTACAAGAAACATCTGACCTCTGTGCTGCAAACAAGGGTTTTGCCACCAAGTATGGCTAGAGGGTTCAAATACTTATTTCACTCAATGAAATGCAAATCTGTTATATATTTTCTTTAAAGTTATTTTCTGGATTTTCTTTTTGATATTCTATCTCTCACTGTAAAAATAAACCTACTATTAAAATTATAGTTGTTCATTTCTTTGTCAGTGGGCAAACCTACAAAACAGCATGGGATCAAGTACTTATTTCCTCCACTGTAAATCCTAACCCAAAACTAAAACTTTATGCTATACTGATGCCATCCATCAGAAAAGTTACGCAGTGCACCTTTAATACAAGATGCTTACTGGAATAAATAGTCCAATAAATTAAACAACATACGGTCTCCTCTGGGTAAGGGGAGACATTTTTTACTTAAAACATGATTCAAAAATGCAACACGCTTAAAAAGATTTCTGGAATAAAAATATCCCACTTATTATTTATAAATAAAACTTTACAGCTACACCATTCCCACTAACATATCAATGACTGTCTATGTCTATAGTCTAGACTCTAGACTCTAGCAATCCATCAGAAATGTGTTTTAAAAAAGTAGGTCTACATGTTTAGTTGAGCTGAAGTATCACACAAATTGTGAATGGACTTTAAAACTAACCACAAAGTGCAGGAATAAAACTTAATATTTTTGTGTGGAAGATTAGACAGAGACTTTTTTGTAGCCTTTTAAATAGGCGTAATATTGATACTCTGCAGTGACATCACACTGGGGGTGTTCTACATGTATCTCTATAGTGGACACAGTGCACACAGTAGCAAACACTGTCAAAAAGATTTCAGATGGATTAAAACATAATTTGGGAGCCTTTGATCAATACGAGCGTTCATTGTCCTGTTTAGGTGTTTAATTTTCAACACAAAGGTGAGAGCGACTAACTGAAAAAAAAAAACCTGTTAGCTAGCTTGTTGCTGTAATTTTATGTGTGAGACTTGTTTAACAGCACAAATCAGCTCACCTGTTGTAGTTCCAGCTAAGTCAGTTCTTTCTGGTCAGATTGTGTGAAAACAAGGCTCAGATTAAAGTTTAACTTGAGTAACACAGCTTCAGACAGAATATGCCTACAGTTAGCATCACACATCCCAGTTGATGACATCAGCTGCAATGTATCAATAAGCGATACACCCAATATTCCCATTCTGCATATATCCAAAACAACAACTGCCTTTTTATATACCACCCACTTCTATCAACCAATCATTACAAACTTTCTGATTCAATGACCGATTCATTTTAAATGTGATTAGCACTTAAAGATAAGCATGCATTACTTTCTGACATGTGCAGAAGGTATCACTGGTTAATCAAAAAAACATAAGCATGCTTTGACTTGACTTTGAACGGAGCACCAACCCGACTCCTTCTGCCGCTGTGTGAGTGTGACTGCTAATTAGATGAAAAATATGAGTGAGGTAAGTCAACTCAATAATACAATATAGCATTTATTATTGATGATGTTGCTACCTTGATATTGAAGATAGTCTCCATATGCAGCTCAGTGGTGCATTTTACTCCAGGGATCTCCAGCAAACTCTTTGGTATGTTCTGCAACACAGCAATACTATTGGTCTCTCATCCATAAAAAATACATACAGTTTTTCAGTATTCAGGGCCATATTTTCTATATATAGTGCTCGGTATGTCCGTTTGTAGGTACCTTCTTGTCAAACACAGAGGAGTAGGGCAGGATTTTGTCCAAGTTCAGAGATTTTTCATAACAGATTCTGTACAAAGAGGCTGTGGGTGGAGAGGACAGACAATTTAAACAATCGTAAGAAAAGCAAAGTAATGCATTTTTAATCAGGACAAACATAAACGTCTTTACATAGAATGCAAAATCATTTTAATGTGCAAACTACAATTTGGGAGCAGCAAGCTAATTCTTGCATTATTCATTGATTTAATCTTATTCTTGTTAGAAGTTTAATATGACTGGAGTCTTTGCAGCAAGTGACCGTAGGTAGTTACTGTGTACACCCTGAGTAGTCGTTATGATTATTATAGAGAAATTTAATTTTCCAGTTCCCAGTAATGGTATAAGTAAGAATTAAACTACTCAGAGCAGTGCTCTCCATGGTTACATTATTATATTACATATTTTTCATCATAATAGCAGTAATGATTTTTCATCATGACAGCAGTAATGATTTAAAAACATGTTACATCATTTGTTTTGTTTTTAGTTCTTACTTTATATCTATAGGTGATATGTCACTAATTTGTGTACAGGGATCACTAGTAAGTGTGGTCGTGCATTTTATACAATTGTGAATGCAAAAGCAGTCTGCTTTGTGTACTTTCCAGTTTGTTAGTATAATCCTTTTTGCTGACATAAACCCCAAAACTTACAATCCTTCAAGCGGATTTGCATATTATATCCAACATAGTATTTCCAGGGATACACGTATTAAACTGTTTTGGGATTTGTACGTTCAGCAGGTCTGAATTCAGTGACATGGGTCCAGAACAGTAGGACATGACCACAGCAAATAATTAAGTGTACCGGTCTGCCCACATCCGTGCCAGCACAGCTCTGAGGTATTAGGATTCATTTTTTAAGGTTTGACATAAGATCTGTGGATAATTTTCATCTGAATTATCAATTCAGCATTAAAAAAAAAAGTGTAACGCACTGCTCCAAGTTGTTAAATCCAATTATACCATGGTCCCACAAACTGAAATTGTTCACTTTTAAATCTGACAACCTTTTGACTGTCCGTGAATGTTCAAAGCATTAGTTATTTCTGTTTAATTGAAGCTAGTCCCTCCTAACAGTAGTTCATTTGTTTACCCTTTGTTATGGTGATGGTCACAGTGTAGTGATATATAACTGTGATTAACTGTTGCCAGAACTACCTGTGCGGGTATACAATAATAATGCAAAGCAGTTAGCATTAGAATCCACACTGACCATGGTATAAGGTTAATTTATACTTTATTGCCCTGTAGGGATATTTGACCTCTGCGTTCGTATCCTTCAATGCCTCTGGGACAATGTGAAAGAAGCAGAGCCCATCTCCAGATCATGAACATGATTCATTGTGAGCAGTGTCTGATGATGAGTTTTCCATTGCACTGCTGTACCAAGGGCACCTCCAGCTCGACTCTTGTTGACATTTCTTTGCGGATAGCTCTATCAGAGGTTATAATACTCCCTACAATTGAAGAATGGACTTGAATGGACTTGAATGGACAATACTATCACAGCGTGTACTCCCTTCATGCGACTGCAAAAGTGTAATGAGATAGAAGGGGGTGTCATAATGGGAAAAAGAGCTTATTTGCAGAGAAAATTAAAGTATAAAGAATGAATACGTGTTAAGTCCCACAGGAGCAGTGAATGCACTCTGCAATGTGATTTGAAGGTAAGGAGCCTGTTAGTCATAGCGATGATGATAAATGAAATGCTCCACCTTAGTGTTCTCTACTCTATTTCTACAGTTTAAGAGGGGTCTAGCTGCTTTGATTGGCTGTTGTTAAGTGGTTTGCAAGAAACAATTGTAAATATAAAACGTACTGGAGCCTTATGATTTGAGGTTTTGGAACTTAACGTATATTGGACTTAAAGGTCCTCTATTATGTAAAATTGACTCTTGTGAGCTTTAAGCCATGTTATAATGTTGTTACCTCATCAAAAACATACTTGGAAGTTGTGTTTTGTTTCATCCACACATGTTTGAGTAATGCTTTATTATTAGTCTGTCTACATCTCCAAAGCTCAAAATATTCTGTTCCACCTTGTGATGTCATGTAGGGGTAGTTTTCAAGTTAACAGCTATCTGTAACTTTTCACCTTTAACCTTTTTAATCTTTGTTCAGTAAAGATTGTCAATTACAGGGCTAAATGTATCTAAATCATTCTAATGAAGGTGTATGGAGTTTAAAAACACAGTGGAGTGGATCACAAGTTGCAACGGAGTGTTTTCAGTTTGAGAGAAGCCTAAATATGCAGTGTGTGTTAAACATGCTGAATGAAACGAAACACAATTCCAGGTATGTTTTTGATGAGAAAATAACATAATAACATAGATCAGAAAACAGTGTAATATGTGACCTGAATATCCTCTAGTGTATCTAGCTGAAAAATTACCCAATTTTGCATATTTCAGGTTGATGGTGAAAATTGGAGTACCTACCTGGATACAGAAAGAAGATGCGAACAGAAAAGCCCCATTCAACCTGGGAATCAAACCCGGCTCCTTCCAGCTAACCACTCTGCTACAAGGACTAAACACAAATGTAAGTTCTTCTATATTTTCCCCACGTTTTAGGAATGCTAAGCAGGCACAGCAGGCGTAAAATAAGTCGTTATAATCCAATCTGTTTACAAGTATTCAAGGCCCAACAATAACTCCATTTTAAACTACCCTCTTTGGAGTGGAGTCGGTGATGAGAAATTTAAGAGCCAAACAAAGGCAGTAGTGGGATAAAGTTGTACAGTGAAGCTGTAAGACACATGCGGAGATAAAAAGACAGAGTCTGAAGATAGTGTGCCTCCTGTTCGGACTGACCTAGAATGAACTCCTGGATGTGATCAAAAGACTGGAAGGTGCTCACGTCGTCGCACAGCCATTCAATAATCTGGAGGAGAGAAATACATTAATAGTTTAACTGGGAAGATTAATGGTGTTCTCTATGAGCCAGAGGAAAAAGTGCTGCTCAAAGTGCAAATCAGAACAGGACAATCTTGTTACTGTAAAATATTCAAACTGAAGCAGACGAGCAAGTTTAACTGCTACTGACTGGACCATAGACTGTATAAAGAAGTGGAGGGAGGGTGACACTCACAGCATTCGGCTCCAGCCAAATAAAGCTCATCGAGGCTAGCAGTTATCGGGTTATATAGTTATTGGGACTACTAACTACTACTGAATTACTAAGTAACTACTAGGATTGGGTGATATGACAAAAAAAAAAATATATATATATATATATATATATATATATATATATATATATATATATATATATATATATATATATATATATATATATATATATATATATATATATATATATATATAATTGATTTATCAGTTTGTTTTATTAAAAAATGTGTTCAATATTAATTTCTTGAACATAAAGAACAGACTTTTATTTAAAAATAAAATAAGTCAATAGTCTGAACTCCAAACTGTGTGTTTGATTGACTGTGGACCTCTTGATTAAAAAGACCCAAGTACAATCATACTTTAACCACTATAACCTCTTCTACTACTCTTCTACTACTATTGTACTTTGCTGCTGCTGCTACCACTGTTCATACAACCACTGCAGCTACCATCACTACTACTACTTTTACTGTATAATGAATGCTATTACTAAATTAGCCCAAGAACATCATTCACTACAGACCTAGCTGTCAAATTAGAATATAAGTAACTACTGTATAGACATTAGAACTGAAACAAAAGACAGCCACAAAGTGTATTCATGTTGATGTAAAATTAAAACGTCTATTTTCACTTGTTCTTCCCAAACAACCCGATACTGAGCCCTGCTACTGATACAGTCATTTAGTACAGGCTGTGAAAGTCCACCCCATGCACATAATGAGGATACTATCAGAAGCAAAACTAAATTTGCAAAGGCGTGAGTTGGAGAGGTTCATTTACACAGCGTTTTCAAGTATCCGGCGAACAAAGCAAAATGTGCCAGTAGCAATCCTGTTTCTTTTCAAGTCACTGATTTTTAGCCACTGGCCTCATTTAGAGCTAATACAAAGGACACAAAAAGCTACACTCGATGTTCAATTTCCATAGTTCTTTCTGCACTAATATGAGCAGCAACTCACTTGACCTCTCAGTGAAGAAAATATGCGCTATCAAAGCAGCGCTAACGTCTTAGTTTCTTTTATAATGTGTTTGTGACAACAAAATAACTTCCCTGGATTGACTGTATGATGTCTAGATGTCTTATTTTTCACATTTTTAATTCTACTTCTAACTCATCATTGACCTCCACAGCATCCACAATAAAGATGAGACCCAGTAATCAAAGAAGACATAAATACAATGCAACAGATATATCCAATATGAGTCTATTGCAGTGGGATCACGCTGGGGGTGTTCAGCAGTTACCATGATGACACAACGCACACATTAGCAAACAATGACAAAAAAAAAAAAGTTTAAAGTCTAAAAACTCAAGAAAAAAAAACATAAAATGGATTTAAACAACACATTCTCAGGAGCTTAAGATCAATACAAGTGTACATGGTCCTGTTTAGGGGCCTGATTTTCACCAAAAAGTGTGGCTAACTAAAGAGTGAAAAACTGTTGGCGAATGTTAGCGAACTTGAGATTGCAATGTTATTTGAGAGAGACTTGTTTAACAGCACAAATCAACTCTCCTTCTATAGTTCCGACCAAGTTTCTGGCCAGATTGTGTTAAAATAAAGCTCAGATTAAAGTCTAACTTGAGTAACAGAGCTTCAGGCAGCGTAGTGCTTGCAGTTAGCATCACAATTAATGTCAATTACTAATTATTCTTCATTAGTTGACAGTCAATTTGTTGCCATTGTTTCATATTCATATTCCATCTACTAATAATTTGTATGTACACATCTTAGTATTACTCACCATTTGCATTTCCAATGACAAAAGCTGCTGCTACTAAATAATGATACTGTAGTACATTTGTCTTATAAAGCACTTTTTTCAGACACTCTAACTCCCTTTACAATTGTGAGTATTGTTAATTCACTCCATAACTGTTGGTGATAATATACTAAAGTCCCTACTGCAGCAACATTTATTATTAGGTTATGTGTTTAAAGTGTCTTGCCTAAAACACAACAACAGTATGCGCTAGAGCCACTGCTGCCCCCTGTGGCATGTGGTATTCCCAGCAGTATCCCATCAAAGCACTAACCAGAACCTCTTCTGACAAAACACGTTTTACTTCTGCTTGAACTTCTATTTTTTATTAAAGAGCTCATATTACACAGTTTTCTGATCTATGTTATAATGTTGTTTTCTCGTCATAAACAAACCTTCAGTTGTGTTTTGTTTCATTCACACATATTTAACACACAAATCCTGCATATTCTTCTCTCAAAACAGAAAACACTGTTCCGACTTGTGATGTCATATGGTAATACAGGAAGTGCTCCACTGTGTCTTTAAACTCCATTCACCTTCAGTAGAATCATTTGGATCATTTTAGTCTTGGCATTGCCGATCTTTACTGAACTAAAGGTAAGAGGAGCTGTTAACTTCATGACATCACAAGGTGGAAAAGAGCAATTTGAGCTTTGGAGATGTAAACATATAAATAATATAGGGTTACTCAAACATGCGTGAATGAAACATAACACAACTGCAGGTATGTTTTTGAGGAGGTAACAGCAGTCAATTTTGTATAATATAGGGCCTTTAAGGTAAATCATTCTTCATCAGTCTTCATCTTTGAAACCCCATACTCTTCGTACTTTGAACTCAACGCTGACATCTACTTGCTGCACACTGAGCTACAGGCAGACCACAGCCTTAGTCATTATCACCGCACATATCAGATCCAATGTGTGTGTAAAATCATTAGCCTGGAGGGAAAAGGCAGTACCGCTTCATCTGTCCTCCTTGATCCATGAACAAAAACATATCGATCTTGTGACGAACTTTGTTAAAAGAACTCAGCTGCACACAAACTAAGGATGGCACCAAGACCCGGGCCACTGGCAGTAAATTTCCTTAAAATGTCACTAACTCCACCTCTCCCTTCTTCCACTCTCCTCCCTCTTCTCAGTGTGTACCTTGAGTTCCAGTTTTGGGTCGTTTCCCATGTAAACCAGCAGGCAGTGAAGGGCAGCCAGGCGTGCAGGGTCAGGCTCACAGTCGGGACACCTTGGATTGGTGATGGGACAGAGAGTAAAATTTACATTTATACCACATAAGCATATAAGAAACAGTGCGGCAGAGACAGATGGTGTGGGAGAAAGGCAGTTGTCAAGAACTCAGCTATATGTGCATGAAAAGTTTAGGGAATATAAGAAATAAGGTTATGGTTAGGTTAAGGTTGAGCTCAACTTTTTCGCCTTGGTAGGGAGATTTGAAGTTTGGACTTGACCCATCTTGCAAAGCAGCTAGAATGATCTGTCAGAAGAAAGGGCAATCACACTGTAAAACCCGGGTAGGGCTGGGAGATATGACAAAAAAAGATATTGATCAATCACAATTGTCAATTCTATTTTATTTTGTCTTAATAAAAACAAATTAAATCGGCTTTCAATATTAATTTCATAAATATAAACAAAGCACACTTTAAATCTTGGGACTCTAATTTGGCCAGTTTTGTATTGAAAAGACTGGAGATGAGAGGGAGTCCAGCCCTGTCTATTTCCTAATATTTTAAGTAAATTTAATCATACATTTCTTTGCAGAAGAGCATTTTTATATGTAAAATGTCATTAGGTTTGGGGAAAAAACGTCGGGCACCCCTGCTTTAAAAAAATGCCATTTAACAACAAAAATGCCTTTATTTATTAATTTTTTCCCCAAAGTCTGAACTCTACTACTAACAAAATACTTCTACTGACAAAGAATTGGTTTTAGAACTCATGTTTAAAAAGACCCAAGTTGATCCTTGACAATTAGAAATTAGTCCAACAATTAAGACATTTCAGTGTTCCAGGAAAGTACAAAATATATATATATAAAAGATAATTCAATTCTTTTATATATATATATATATATAAAATAATTTGATTGCAATTAGATAATTTGAGAAAAATATCTAATTGCAATTTAGCTTTGCAACTGTGAGTAGAAAAGAATCTAAGTTTTTAATAGTAGGATTCTGTTCAAAGTTAACATTATAAAAGCAAAAAGAAGAACTGACAGAGATAATAAAAGTATGAACTGACAAACTAATACAAGAATCACATTTCAGAACATGTTTGTGCAGATCTAAATTGCTATGTTGACAGGTTTTAAGCTGAATATTTTGTTGTTCGAGGAGGAAATTATGGTACTTCAAAAATTGCAGCCTTTGCGATTTGCTAATTGCATCCATTCTCATTTGCAGCAACACAGAGAGAACATTCAAACTCCGCACAGAAAAGCCCTATTAGATCGAGAAAGAGATTTTTGGTTAGTAAAAGTTTTTAATTACGCTCTAACCTCCACTGACTTCTTAACAACCTTATCAAACATCAAGGTAATTAAGCACTTAAACAAAATGGTGTGCAGCGCTGAGGATTAGGGCACTCATTGACTTCTCATAGTGTCAAACTGGAAGCAGTTAGTTAGTCACAATATAAATGCATCTTGTTAGATTCATGAATATATAATTTGTCAAAAGGTTGAGAAAAGTATGAAAAAGTAGTTGATCAATTACAGTTTTCACCATCTACAACCACTTTTGTTGCCGGGTATCAAGTTTTATTTATAGACCATTTTATGAACTTACGTTTTGTTAACAAATTTGTAAACAGCAGGTATTATGATGATTACTTTAAAGGTTCTATATTATGCAAAATTGAGCTTTAAGCTATGTTATAATGTTGTTACCACCTCAAAAACATACCTAGAGTTGTGTTTTGTGTCATTCACACATGTTTGAGTAATCCTTTATTATTAGTCTGTCTACATCTCCAAACCTCAAAAAGATCTTTTCCACCTTGTGATGTCATGAAGCTGTAGTTTGCACCTTTTACCACTACCTTTTACCAATAGTTAAGCAGAGATTGACAATTCCAGGGCCGAAATTATCCAAAAGGTTCTAGTGAAATTGTATGGAGTTTAAAAACACAGTGGAGCACTTCCTGTATTGCCTCATGACATCACAAAGTGGAACAGAGTGTTTTCAGTTTGAGAGAAGAACTCAGCCTAAATTGACGTGTGTGAATGACACAAAACAAAACTCCAGGTATGTCTTTGATGAGAAAACCACGTGCCCTTTAACTTTTATGGCAAACCAATGACCACTTTCTATTAATTGAAATCACCATTAAAAACAATATGATCCACAGATGTTATGTTTAGTTTTACTATCGTGGGATAGGGCTGACATTACCTTTGTAAATTTTAGTTTAAACTGCCCTCACATTTGTACATACTTCTGTGATGTGGGACCTGTTTTATTACTGTCTAACAAAATGTGAATGAGAGTAATATTGTATCGACAAATCTTTTGTTGTTGTGTTGCCCAGAGACACAGATTAATCATTGTGAGGTAGAGCAGTTTGATCAATACATCCCCAAGCTCAAAATTATATGTTCAAAAGTTATTACACAAAACACTGTAGCAGGCACCCACATAAATATATTCCTTTAATAACTTTACATTAGATTAAAAACACACAAATATAGTATGCTCTGTAAGGTTCAACTAGACCTGTCAAGATAACACATTCTATATTGCAATTAACGATAATATTTAAGCTATTTTATCCACTGACACAAAACAGGATAATGCCAGTAAACCATTTTAAATAAACTGTAGTTGAAACAAATAAGAAGTTACTTATTCAATCCTCTATAGCTCAAGTATTACGTTCATGGGGACATATTTGCCATAAAAATAGCAAATACATCCCCACTATTGTAAACTATACACTACATGATAAATATTAAGCCTAAAAATATATATACCCCTAGAGTATTTTTGACAACTCTGATAGTTGACTGGACCATCTGATTACTGACCACTGGTTCAGCACTTTTCCACTGCCAACTGGGAATCCAAAAGAAATACAGTATGTCTACAGCAATGGTTTATAGATACTTTTCACACCAGGAAAATATTTGGCTTTCAATGTAACACCAGATCTAAACCAGATCTATAAAAGGACTAAATCAGATGTAAAAGAGGATTAAACTAATAATAACAGCACAAAGGAAAAGTTTGAACTGGTGAGTTTAAAATGGGTCTTAGATAAAACCTATCAAGGTCTATGATAGTACAAACCCTAGAGTATGATTTTAAAAAGACAAGGCTGAAAAGGTGAATAAAATCATAATTACATAAAGACAGACAGCAGTGGACCTCCCAAGGTTCCCACCCTACAGTTTGAGAATCGTTGTTGCACCACAGTGTATTGTACCTCCTTTATTTTCAACCAGTGTGCCAGCGAATACTAGTGTGCCTTGGGGGGTTGCCAGGTTTGTATTGAAAAATTGTCCACTTTGAGTTTACTCTACTGTATCACACTTGAGCATCTTGGAGTGTCCTGGACTTTTGAATGAAAAAGACTGAGTTTAGTTCAAATATAGTCCTATGTTCTAATCCTGGTTTTGTCCTGGTTTAGTTTCAGTTTAAGTCCCAAATTAAAGTTTTATATGCGCAAACGTGAACGCACAACAATTACTATTGCAAAATCCAATGAGCCAGACATAGCAACATTAATTACACCTAATTCTTTAACTAATAATGTGATAATAATTCAGTGGATGGTGTGCAGTCACATGAACTCAACAGAAACATGCGCAGTGACTCAGTTAAGGTTAAAAAAAACTATTCTACCTTACGTTTTGTACAGTATAGCGTGCATACATCTAACTTACTTTAAAGCCTTGTCAGCTCTGAGTATCTGCAGCAGGTGAGCAGCACTGAGCTCTGCAGAGTGGACCCTCCCACTGCTCAGCTCCAGCAGAGATACACTGGCCTTTTCCTCCGAATGCAGCACCATGACGTCGACCGCTCCCCACTGCAGACCCAAGTCCATGTCATGACCTTAAAGTTAACAAAGTAATGTCAAAGCTCTACTACACTGTCTACTTTAGCTAGAATATAGAGAGTTCTTGTCTTACCAGAGAGAAACAGAGAGTGGCAGAGCATCTCCTGCTGCCTGGTGTTTATGAGGTGTAGGAAATAGCCCTCCACGTACACCATAATGTAGTAACCTAAAAAAATAAAACAGATATTACTGTCAGACATTGTATCTTCATCGGTTATTGTTATTGCATGGGGAAAAAGGAGAATGAAACAGGGACTTAAAGGTCCTATATTACGCAAAATTGACTCTTGTAAGCTTTTAGCCATGTTACAATGTGGTTACCTCCTCAAAAACAGACCTGGAGTCGTGTTTTGTTTCATTCACACGTTTGAGTTACCCTTTATTATTAGTCTGTCTACATCTCCAAAGCTTAAAATGCTCTGTTCCACCTGGTGATGTCATGAAGCTGTAGTTTTCAGGTTAACAGCTCCTTTTACTTTTTGCTCTGTCTTTTTGATTGGCAATTCCAGAACTGAAATTATCCAAATAATTGTAGCAAAGGTATATGGAGTTTAAAAACAGTGGAGCACTTCCTGTATTACCGAATCATATCACAAGGTGGAACAGAGTGTTTTCTGTTTGAGAGAAGAGCTCAGCCTAAATATGCAGGGTTTGAATCATGTTTAATCTACGTTTTTACTCCCTCACTAACTTCTCCTTGCTGTTGTAGTCCCATATACATCGTAGCTTGGTCTCTTGGCTGGCTGCCACAGAGCTCTGATGGACTTTACGTGTTCATTTCAGTTGTCCATAAAAGAAACATGATTAATTTGCATCGACTTTCTCTGTTTTTCACTGCTTAAAGATGCACTATGTAACATTTTGGTGGTCCTCCATATGCTTGTCTATAATGAATAATAATACCGAGCTCTGTCTATATGAAGATATAATTACTTTGCCTTGAATATTCCTCAGTATAGCATTAAACTTATCAATCTTATTTTCATGGAGACAAGCAGGCAACAGGCTCTCCACCAGAAAAGCAACAAAAGAAGAAGTGTCCCTCTGAATTCCAGAGACAAGAGCGTAGCAACAGCAGGGACACTTCTCTTGCATCATGTTTTAATATTTTGTACACTCTGGGCATTCATTACTATTGGTTGTGTGTGTTGGCTGTGAATACAAATACAAATTACATGTGTCGTAGTGAGAGGCAGAGCCACACTGAGCACTTTGTTGAATTCATAACAACGTGAGAGAGAGAGGGATGGCGAGAGAGAGCTAGGGAGTGTGAGGGAAGGGCAGAGAGACAGAGATGGAGGGAGAGAAAATGAGAGATAGACAGAGATAGTGACAGCAAGTCAAAGAGAGAGAGAGAGACTGAAGGAGAGAGAAAGATAGAAAGAGACATAGAGACAGCAAGACAGAGAGAGAGAGAGAGAAGGAGATACAGCGAAAAGAGAGTAAGGGAGCAGGAAAGAGAGAGAGAGAGACTGTTACTATGTTTTTCTGTTTGTTCTGGACCTATGGGGATGAAGAGAGGATGGAGCTGAGCACTTCTCTCCGGTAACTCCGCACTGCCCAGAGACGCATGAAACGTTTTACTGCAGCCTGTGGAAAGGCAAAAAAACAGAGATACACAAGTCAAACAAGCACCGTGTAACAAATACACACTTTTACACACTAAGTAATAGCAGAACATGCATTTGTTTATTATGAGTGAATGAATCTGCCAATGAATGTGTTTATTACTGAATACACTGAAATTCATGTTGCTGGGATAAAATCGTAATAAGGAAGGTAGACAAGGAAAGTTTTTTTGTTAAGCACAGTTTGTACTCTACAAAGTTATTCAAAGTGCTTTACAGAACAAGAAATTTGCATTAAAATCACTATAAAAACAAATGCAAAAGTAAGTACCGGTAATCCTTTTTTAATGACTGTTTAAGAGAAGAGTGCAGAATAAAATCCAGCAGCAGAAGGCCAGTCCCAGAATGTGAACCTTTTCACCTATTCACTATTATTATTAAATGAAAATATGATTATTATTAAATATTATTAAATGTAGACTCCCAGTCAATGTCATGGTTCATGTTTTGTAGTCATTGTCGTTGCATATTTTGGTGTATCTTATTCCTTTAGTGTAGCGTGTCCTTAGTGTTTTATTTTGACATTTGTCCTGTCAGCTTGTTGCTTTTAGTTTTAATTCCTGTCTGTTGATTATTTGTGTGTTATACCTGTGTCTGTGTGCGTATATACCCCATGTTCTCCTCTGCCCTTTGTTGGTCCATTGTCATTATCAGTGTCTTGTCATGGCAGTTTCGATTTTTGGATTCTGGTCATTTTTTGTTTGTTATTAAAGAACTTTAACAGCAGTCCTGCATTTTGGGTCCTCTCTCTGTTTCTATATGACAGCCAAAGGTTTGGACTCAAGAAATATTGAGAGAGTGAGTCCAACCTTTTCGCTGGTAGTGTATGATAACGTTATTAATGTTATATGACTTCTTCTACTGAAAATGACATGAATACTATAAAACTGGCTCAAACCCTCCCATCACAGTACTTTACCTTTGTGGACCAGAGCCAGAGTGTAGACCACTTCTTTGTTGTTTTTGTTCAAAGGGTGATTGTAGCAGATGCACATGCTTCCTGCGAAAAGCAAAGTGTGTCATTAATGCAAAACAATAAAACGAGCCCTCACAAGCATGTTCAATAATTAAATACATTAGCATATAATCGACATCTGATTAAATGCAAGTGTTGCCCAAACTAAAATATGGAGAAAGCTCTACATGTTATTTTAGTTTGAACACATTTAAAAGATATGTTTTGTTTCTCAATAAGGCAGTATGTCCAGTTTATTGCACTTACAGCTATTTAAATCAAATTGCTTTAGTTTGGATAAGGCTTGCACATAGAAGTTAATCCATTATAACAACCCAAAAATCTTTTAGTAATATTCTGCTTTACTCATTACTCCTTGTTAACCAAAATTGATACTTTGCAGCTGATTTCATCAACATTCCCTGGTTAGTCACTCTCACCTTTTTCTATTTTTTTCTAGAGTTTTCAGACTATCTAAAAAAAACATAAAAATGTACATGTAGAACCCCCCAGTGTGATGTCATTGCAAAGTATCAATAAGAAAATCACACAGGAACCACAACACCAACGCTATTTGACATTTTACCCAATACATTTAAAGGTCCTATATTACACACAATTGACTCTTGTGAGCTTTAAACCGTGTTATAATGTTGTTACCTTATCAGAAACAGACCTGGAGT
Source organism: Taenioides sp. WSHXM2023 (assembly GCA_029959045.1). Lineage (NCBI taxonomy): Eukaryota > Metazoa > Chordata > Actinopteri > Gobiiformes > Gobiidae > Taenioides > Taenioides sp. WSHXM2023. Next base: position 12,970,904 of record CM057085.1, read on the forward strand.
TGTGTTTTGTTTCATTCACGCGTTTGAGTAATGCTTTATCATTAGTCTGTCTACATCTCCAAAGCTCAAAATGCTCTGTTCCACCTTGTGATGTCATTTTTCAAGTTAACAGCGACTTTTTACCTTTTGTTCAGTAGAGACTGACAATTCCAAATGATTCTAGTGAAGGTGGAAGTAGTGTGTGGAATTTAAAAACAAAGTGGAGCACTTCCTGTATAACCACATCACAAGGAGGAACAGTGCATTTTCACTGAGAAGAACTCGGCCTAAATATGCAGGGTTTGTGTGTTAAACATGTGTGAATGAAACAAAACACAACTCCGGGTGTGTTTTTGATGAGGAAACATTATAACATAGATCAGAAAATTGCATAATATGGATCCTTTAATAGAAAAAGAATGACCTTGATTAAAATACACCAACTGTACATTTAAAAGTCTGTTATGGGACTTACTTTCTTGTTTGTAGGGAGAAAAATGACACAACACATAGCATATATATTAGTAATGTACAGTAGAAGCACAGTTCGTAACCTGGGGACACATTACTTATGCATTATGCGTATGGGAAAGCAGGTTACCTATTCTGTCTGTGAACACTTCCATTTTAACAAGCTCCTGCTCCGGTTTCTCTGTGTGATAATGGTCGAAACCCAGATTCACAAACCTGTTGACCAAATACATAAATAAACAAAACAAGGGAAAATAATGATGATGAATACAGCCTGCAAAATAAACTTAACAACACCGCAGAGGAAATGTATAGGGATTAACTTGTGTTTGCCCAATCAAAAGCATTAATAATATACAGAGAAATGCAGGAAAGCTGAGACTACAGTTTTTCTATTTGTGCTGTATGCATTGGCTTACTTGACTGTTGGGAATGAATTAGCTGGCATCTCCAATGGGAGCTCCAGCTATGGAAATAAAACACAATGAATTGAACAGCAAAAAAGAACTGCATATATCTACCTAGGTGTGTTAAACGCATTCAGAATATTAACCTTTAATTGGGTAGGTTTGAACAATACAATACATTGCTTTTGTTTCAAGCTTAATTAGTTTTTAATGGAGTAATTTTAATCAAAATTAACTAGAACGTTGAAACAAGTTATCATTTAAGTAATCGTTTAGTTCACAGCAGCACAGATAAACTGACTTGAATCCAGATCAATATCTGAAATTCAGATAATTTAACCCATGTTATTACTGCAGTGTAAAAAGCACAGTGTTTTTATTGCACAAAAGAATATGATTAAAAACCTTGGAGACATACCACAGTTTCACAGTAGTGATTTGGATAGAACTGCACACATCGCAGCAGAAACTTGCCCTGTAACATATGGAAGATTTCCTGTTATTCTCAACTCTAATAATACTAGTATGTAAAATAAAAAAGAATTTAAAAAAAAAAAAAAAAGAAAGAAAAATAATGAGACTATGAATGAAGGCTGACCAATATAATTTGCTCAAGCAGATGAGCTACTTAAAGGACCTATATTACATTGTTTTCTGATCTATGTTATACTGTAGTTAATGATGTTTTTTGTTTCATTTACACATGTTTAAAACACACAAACCCTGCATATTTAGGCTGAGTTGTTTTCTCAAACAGAATATACTCTGTTCCACCTGGTGATGTCATGTGGTAACACAGAAAGTGCTCCACTGTGTTTTTAAATTCCATACACCTTCTCTTGAATCACTTTCGAGTGAAGATTTCAGCCTTGGCTTTGCGAATCTCTACTGAACAAAAGGTAAGAGGTAACTGTTAACAAAATTCATTAATCACAAGGTGGAGCATTTTGGGCTTTGGAGATGCAGACAGACTAATAATAAAGGATTACTCAAACATTTGGGAATGAAACAAAACACAACTCTAGGTATGTTTTTGATGAGGTAACAGCATCATAACATGACTAACAGTAAAATGTATGTAATATTGGACTTTTAAGCTTGAATGACCAAGAATGTTATTTTATTTTTTTATCAATATGCTGTCTTGAAATTAAGCAATTAAAGATTGCTCAAACAAGCATGAATCACACCAAAAACAACTTCGAGAGGGTAAATGAGAAGGGGGAACAACTATAACATGGTTAAAATCTCTGAAAATCTGTATTACCTTATGAGTCACATAGTAGAGTCTCTGTGTGTGCCCATCCCACTGGACCCAGCAAAGGTCCTCTACAATCCTCTCTGCGGTTCTGGTCAGTCTCTCGGGGCTCACCATCACCTGGGTCGAGTAAACACATTCAAATTCAGGTTTGCAGAGGCCCTGAATGTTTAATGCAAAGTCCTCACAAGGATAAAAGGTGCTTTGTAGTTTTAAAAGTTGGATGTGGGGAATAAAAGCATTGCGGGCCCTGTGATGAATTACTTTGTAGTAACAACTGTTTTACCCACAGGGTCTTGGGGATGAGCAAGTTTAAAGAAAGTTATGTCTTTACAAATGTCGCAAGCCTCTCATCACAAAGTAGTTATTTAGCACTTGGAACAACGCACGAATAAACTATGGCTTTATTAAAGGGTGCAGTATGTAACCGCACTCTTCTTAAAAAAGACTGCAGGTTTAAAAAAGGAACTATAATCCTAAAAAATGAAAGCTAGAGTTTCTCAGTTTATCATGGATCTGAGCCTCCAGATTCAAGATTTTACTGTAATTGTCATAGAATACAACAAAATGATGTTTAAAACATCAAATACTGTTTATTGTATTTGATGTAAAGTGCAATACCAAATGCCTCACATGAAAGCTCAGAACCTGCTCAGAGGCTGCACTAGGCAAGTGAGTCCTTTAAGGTTAAATCAACAGAATTTCAGCACTGAAACTGGCAACCCAAATGGAAGACTCATGTGAGGCTCATTCTACTTCCTGACTGGATAACTGTTTTGAGATCTAAAACACCAAATTCAACATCAACAACTTGACTGACATGACATACCGTATATATTTTCATAATTAAGAAAATCAACATTACACTTGTAATCAGTAAAAGCTATATTTGATTTGAACATGTCTACCTCGTAAGGGGGGATACAGATAGGTTTTTTTTTCATGAAATTTTAAATTAAAATCTTACATACCCTAAATATAAAAGCAATGATATTATTTAACACTTTTTGGTGAGGTTATAAAATGAAGAAGAGATGTGATTAGGAGAAGAACAAAAAGCACTGACTGGTGGTTGGTGAGGAAGCAGAATATAGTTACATCTTCCAATCTCGAACAACCACCAACCATTCACTCACACACTACATTCATAAGGATGGATGAAGTGTCTTGCACAAGGACACAAGGACAATAACCACCAATCAGAGCTAGAATTGAACCACCAAGTTGTTAGTCTTAAGGTAACTACGAAACCCGAGTCAATATATTTCTGTAACTATAACTTAGACACAATAAACATATATGCATTCAGTTATAATTTAGATTATCTTGTCTTTTTTGAACTGCAGTGGTTAACTCTAGATAGCATCATTGTGAAGAACAGAAGGACAGTCTAAAAATGGTGCCAGTCTACTTTATATGCTGTACATACTACATAGCACATGAGCATATTAAACACAGCTGAATGGGTAACTGGGGTATACTTAAACCAATGGATAAAAACCTGATTCAGTTCATTATACTCCTATGCATTACATTTTATTGGTAAAAAGAGACAGGAATACTTGCACAAAACTGAGCCAGATTGTGAACTGTAATTTGTATTTCTGCTGTGAGCTGGGATTAAGCTGTAGTGGTATAGGTTCAATGTGATACTGCTTTGGGAATGATAGATGGAAAGATTTCTAGAAATGTTACAACTTCATCATATCTTCAATCTACCATATCTTCTACTGTGTACTGGGGGATCCTGGACTCACCACTCTGTAGCCCTCCTGCCTGGTCAGCAAAATGTGGTACAGGTCTACATCTACAACAGAGAAAAGACGTTATTACACTGAGGAGTACATGTAGGTCAATGATAGACAACTGAAAGATACATTCAATAAACATGACCTAACTGTGTCCCTAAACAACTGTAATGTGTAATTCTCAAGGTAAGAATGAGCGCCACGCGAGTCTCATTTGGGTTGCCAGTTTCAGTGCTGAAATCCAGTTGGTTTAAACCTCAAAAGGACTCTCTCTCTGATCTGAATCCTCTCTGCACAAACCCCAGCACCTCCAGCCAGTCATAAATGTGTGCCTCTGCTGCAGCAATATGATGTCCATATACTGAGAAAAACTTACATGTGTCCTATATATGCAGATTTAGGCAACCCAGGTTCAGCTGTGATTATAGTATTTTTCTTTTCTACAAGAGTGCAGGCTACATGCAGTTTCTTAAAATAGATACCTCATATTAGGGATGTGTAATATGGATCAAAATCATAATGTTTTTTCATTCAGTATTTTATTTAACGTTTATATCACAACTTACTCCAGTTCCATTTAACACATAGTAAATCCCAATGTATTGATGTAAAGTTCCAACTAGACTTACAGCCATCTTCAGTGAGCAGCAGCAGGTGGCTCTCCAGCACTGATCTCCTGTCAGCCTCTTCTTGATGGAGGAACTGTGCAGAGCCGTAAGGGAACATGAGTTGGCGGTGAGCTGGGGCTGGCAGATGGAGGGTGTGCTATGCTAATTCTCTCATTTTAAAGCGGTATATCTATCCACGTGCCAATTTGTGCATCATTAAATGCAATGTGATATAGCTTTACAGGATTTGTACATTAAAGCCTGTCTACAAATAAAGTGAAGCGCTTGTAGGCAAAGGATAAGTGGGAATATATGGTAATTTGGTATATTTTCTAGTGTGAGGTAGCGTGTCTGTCAATAAGAGTTACACAGTTGTATCAGGCTAGTGCAGTGGGTCTATATAAAGTGATTCTTTCATTTACCTGCCAAGCTGCAAGAAGAATTGGTTTCAAGCTAAAATTTTCATCCAGTTTCAGATTTTTTGGTTTGTTCAGTACAGACTCATAAATAACTTTCTTTGCATTTTTTCCCTTTTTGAGTCTATCTCAACAAATATGCTTCCAAGGTTAAAGGAGTTAAAGGTCCTGTATTATGCAAAACTGATGATGAAAAGACTTTTAAATAAAAATTCCCTTTATTTACTGTATTACAGTCTATTCCTTCCAGACTTAAACTACTGTGTGGAAATATGGGGCAATACTTATAAATCAAATGTTAATAAAATGTTTCTACTCCAAAAGAGAGTTATCAGGATTATTAATCATGCAAATTACGATGCACCAACAAATCCTCTTTTTGTTAAGCCAAAAGTACTTCAGTTTTTTGATCTTGTTGACCTGAGTACAGCTGTAGTGATGTACAAGGCCTAATCATATACTTCCTCCTCCTTGTATACAGGAGTTATTCGAACAGAGAGAGTCAGTTTAAGAAGAACAGGCATCTTTAAAAAATGAAGATAAGAACTAAGAAAAAAAGTGACTGTATTTCTTTTACAGGGGTTAGTACATGGAATGATGATTTAAAAAAGTCTAACACTGTAGAAGCCTTTAAAAAAGGATATAAAGCATTATGTTTTGAAAGCTATAGAGCTCTGGAATGAATGAATTATGCATTCAGTTTTGTTTGTTTGAATTTATATTTTGTCTCTTATATATACAGTAAGTCACAAGTGAAATTGTAAATGCAAATGTGCTGTTTATACGCTGCTTTTCTTTCATGGAATATTGTTTAACAGGTTAGGCATTAAGTACTTTTTACTTCAGCCTAAACCCTTTTGGTCATGATCCATGGGGTTGTAGTCTATGTTTTGTTTTGTTGTGTTGCAAAATGACTCTCAAAATGCTCTGTTCCACCTTGTGATGTCATGAAGTGGTACTTTTCAAATTAACAGCTACCTTTTATCTTTAGTTGAGTAGAGATTGGCAATTCCAGGGCTGAAATTATCCATATCATTCTAGTGAAGGTCTAAGGATTTTAAAAACACAGTGGAGCACTTTCTGTATTACCACATGACATCACAAGGTGGAAAAGAGTGTTTGGTGTCCAGGTATGTTTGTGATGAGGAAACAACTATATAACATAGATCAGAAAATAGCGTAATATAGGCCCTTTAACACTTCTAAACAAACCACATAAAAATTGGGACTAAAATTGGACTAAACCTGGAACTAAACCTAGATTAGACCGGAGCTAAACCAGGATTAGAAAAAGACCAAGCCAGACTAAACTCTTGTCAACATTAGCTCAATAAAACCTGCATTTACCATTATACCAATCTACTGTATAAAACAACATGGGAACACAGCCAGTATAAATAAGAAGAAAAGGAGAAAATGAATGTGATGTCGTCTTGAGGCTATTGTACTTTAAACTTGTAATAAATAGAGAATGACACTGTATGATGATGGTCCAGGAGTGCATTGTCAGCTGGTGGATGTCATAAAAACAGTGAATTTGAGCAGCCATTTTATACAAAGTGTACCTGAACTTTGACCCTACAGTCCACTGCCTTCAGGACCTTTGTGTTGTTGATGGGATGGATTTCTATGAGCAGGGTGAGGCATTTGACCACTGCAAAGAAAAAGATAATGAAACACAGCGACATACATAATGCTATATCATTTTTAGACATGCAAGTAACGCTAAGACTTGGGCAGCACAATTCTATTTATTATCTGTTGGAGAAGTATAGCGCCAAGATGGGTGATTAATGTTTAAGGTTAGACAATTTATTGTTTCTTGATCTGTTTTTCCCTTAGCATAAAAGCTTTCATGTGGACACAACCAAATTGCCCACTCTGCACTGAAAGATGTTTTAATATTTAATTTAATCAACTTGCAGCCATAGAGTTATATCGAACATCTTAACTTGTGTCCCCCCGTAGGGACACAAGGATCACCCCTTAAAGTAGCACCTATATACACCAAACGTTACAGTCTTGTACTTAAGATTTTAACCACATTTACAGAAGAATTTTGTCATGTCAAATTCCAAGTCTAATTTATAAAAATAAGGCATTTATGTGTAAAAATGGCTAAAAATTACAATTTTGGGGACATTCAAAACAGAAATATGAAAAGGACCAGGTTCACATTTTTTTGCTGACTGAAAATTTACCAACAAATTCTAATTTCACCAAATTTTTTTTGGTTAAAACTTTAATTAAAAAAACATTACATGATGAAAAATGTTTTTCTCACAATGTGTGTAAACAACAGAAGTTTCAGATTTTTTTCCTCTTCACCTGCAATGTCTCACCTTAAAATGTAGAACTGCACATTGTAAAGAACCCCGAGGAGAATTAACATGTGACAGAAGACACATGAACGGATAAACTAATACTAATAATACATTACCATGGGTTTGTAGCACTCTGAACTAGAAGAGGTTTCAATAAAAGTGCAGGATATTTTGTTCTCTGCAGAGGACACACTGTTATCTAATTAGCTGCTGCCTTTGTTGCTGCCTTTGTAAGTTGATAATTTTGCCAACTCAAACAGCGATTTCGATTTGATTGTGCAGCCCTAATGGAGAAACATAGTACCTGGTCTGATCCCGCCAACTTCTGCTGTATTTTGTGCCAGACTCACAGCTGAATGGAAAAAACATACATTATGTAATAATAATAATAATAATAATAATAATAATAATAATAATAATGATAATAATAATAATAATAATGCATCAGTTTTATACAGTGCTTTTCTGGACACTCAAAGACGCTTTACAGATCATTATTCATTCACTCCACACTCGGTGATGGTAAGCTACTACTGTAGCCACAGCTGCCCTGGGGCAGACTGACGGAAGCAGTTAAATTGGACTTTTTCTTACGTTTATGTTCATAAAAGTGCTCAAACTTTATTCTCTGCCAATCTTCTAATCTAAGCTGTGTTTGAACAGTATTTACTCCAGTGTTTTTAAAGGTGCACCATGTAACTTTTTGGTGGGAGGTCCGTCACCTGCCCGTTTCTATGGATATGTCATTACTCTGTCTGGAATGTTCCACAGTATGACATTAAACTGCTCTACTTCATGTTTATTCAATTACAGTTGGTTTTATAGTTCAAAAATACTAGGAAAAACAGGCATTCTGACTGTGAGTGGGGTCGCCTCTCCACAGATCTGACATGTAACTTGGTCTGGTTTGGTCTCCATGAAGATAGAAAGGTTTAATGCCATACTATGAAACATTCCAGTCAAAGCATTAGCATCTCCATGTAGAAAAGCATTTGATGGACCTGCTTGTCTCTATGGTGATATTATTGCTTTGTCTGGAATGACCCTCAGTATGGCATTAAACTTAAATGGAGGCAAGCAGGTAGCGTCACCAGTTCAAGTTAGAGGTTAGATCTGATAGACGCACCCCGCTCATAGTAAGAATGCATGCTTTTTCAAGATTTTTTTCATTTTGAGCAATAAAAAAAAACATAATGAAAATCTAAATAAATATACTTAAAGGTGCATTGCACAACTTTTCTGGTGGAGCATCTGCCACCTGCTTGTGTCCATGGAGATGTTTTTGCTTTGAAAGTTCCATGGTATGACATTAAACATTTCCATCTAGCATTTATTAATTACGGGTGTTTCTATTGCTCAAATATACAATAATTTCTTCTGTGTGAATAGGGGCGACTCTCCACAGATCTAACTCGTAATGTAGCGTAGTGCTGTAACCTGCTTGTTTCCCTTGTGATAGCTAGGTGTAATCTATACTGTGGAATATTCTAGACAAAGCAATAACATTCCCATGGAGATAAGCAGGTGGCGGACCCTCCACTAGAAATGTTACGCAGTGCACCTTTAATGTCATATTATGGAACATTCCAGGCAGAGGCAAAAATAAGAAAAGAATAGAAAAGTTACATAGAGTACCTTTAATAGGTTTTATAACTGTAATGAGTAGCAAATATCAAGCTAAATGAATGCAAAGATCAGTTTATATTTTCCATATTAGCAGACTCACCTAACAGTGTCTCCTCCTTATTCAGAGAACAGCTGCTTACACACACCTGCTTGTCAAAGGTATACAGGAGCTGTGGAGAAAAACAAAAACAACCACAATGTATGTCTCACTATAACACACCCACATGAACATTGTGTAAAACATATTGAACACTGTATTTTAATAAATATACCTTGTTTTGTTTTGTTTTGGGATCATATTTCCCAATTCTGGTGGTTCCCGTGGCTCCCTACAGGCATGCAGAAAGTGAATGGTATTCTTTTCAAAGATCATGAATCATTAAACTGATTAAACAAGACAGACAAAAAACCCATGTAATTTTGACAGAGTTTGGGCACCAATGGCATGTGAACATTGTCATGCTTGACCTGTTCATTACTTGCCTTGACCTTTCCTTATCCTAAATTGCTTCACTTCAAGTCAGCCATCTAAGTTTTCAATGATAAAATGAAACCTTTTCAAACTATGAGAGCAAATATTTCAGTTTTGGACTCTTTTGAAACTATTCTTCAAAATGTGGTTTGTTGATTTACTATTTAGAAAGGGAATTACAGTAATATTTAGCTGTAAAATGTATTATAGGTGGCCAATTTTTTTTTTACATCTTTACTAATTTTACTGATATCCTTTGCATTTAAAAAATAAAAAAATCGAGCAAGTGTAATGCCATACTGTGGAGCATTTTAGACAAAGTAATATCTCCATGCAACAAGCAGGTAACATATCTTCACATAATGCCTTTAATGTTATTTTTCTGTTGCATTTAACATTTTACTTGGACCAAAAAAGGGCTGTTTTTTAGCTTACTAAAAAACAGGACTATCTGTGGACTTAACCTTTAAAACCCACAACTAGATTTTATGCAGCTCTGTCATTAAAAATGCATGCCGTGGACAGGTTGCAGTTGAATGGGATGCATTTCATACTCAGAGGGCCCAGGGATTTCTACAGCGCCAAAGAGGTTTAAGTCAAGCAGAAAATCAGAAGAAATATATGTACGAATAAGGTTAATGAAAACATCACTACCATGTAAAATGTGTTATCATATCAGGAAATGTGTCCACTAGGGTGTAACACTGATTATTTTTAGTTTGTACCTTCCAGGAGTAAAGGATGCCTCCATCACACTCAATGTTTAGAATACGTGCATCTACCTCTCCGGAGTATTCTGTGGAGGAACAGTAACAGATGGACACAGGTGCATGATTGTACAGCACATATTTCTTGGAGGAAAATGGTTTAAAAGTACTCAAATAAGAACGTACTGCAACTAACTCTAACTAATTGTGTGTTTCAAGTGCCTGAGGTGATAGACAAGACTAAGAATAGCAAAATTGTACTCAGATATGACCGAAGGGTTCCAGGCCTGTCACAGTAAATTATTTTTTTATCTATGTTATACATTTCCTCATCACAAACAGATCTGAAGTTGTGTTTTGTTTCATTCACATGTGTTTCACACACAAATCCTGCATATTTAGGCTGAGTTCTTCTCTGAAACGGAAAACACTCTGTTCCACCTTGTGATGTCATGATACAGGAAGTGCTCCGCTGTGTTTTTAAACTCCATACACCTTCACTAGAATCATTTGGATAATTTTAGATCTGGAATTGCCAACTGAACAAAAGGCAAAATGTAGCTGTTAATTTGGAAACTACCGCTTCATGACATCACAAGGTGGAACAGAGGTTTGGAGATGTGGACAGACTAATAATAAAGGATTACTCAAACACGCGTGAATGAAACAAAACACAATTCAAGATACAGTATGTTTTTGATGAGGTAACACAATTATAACATGGCTAAAAGCTCACAAGAGTCAATTGTAATATAGGACTTTGAAATAGTAGTTACACATTCCAAATAAGCATGGCCCAGGTACCTTCACAAAGCAGTAAGCACAGCAGCAGGGAGTATTCATATTGTCAATAGAGATTTAACCTACAATGGCTACTACTGTGTGTTGTCCATCATCCAAGTGGACACCTGCCTCACCTTTGACTCCGCAGACTGACGCTTCTTTCTTGCGCAGATCGCACACCACATCTCTGTGCAGGTCGAAAGTTCGCTTTAACTTCAGCATACGTGTATACTCCAGTTTAGCTCCTTTTGTATGCAAATACATCACAAAGTACATTTAAAAGTCCTCACAACTTGACTTGACATGGCTTCAGTAGGCACTTCCTCCATAAGAAGTGCCGCCTTGCAGTTGTCTTCTGAACCCAAATCATGTGATCCGAGAGTGGTAAAAATATCTCCTGCCTAGTAACCTCTGTCTCTTTCCTCTAAAAAAAACTCCCAAAACTTCAATTCATTTACACACGGAAATGTCACACAGTTCTTGATTCGTCCCGCCCTCGCAAGGGCTGAACGCAGACGCATTGGCCGAGAAACACATCACTCGAGCGGCCAAGAATCTCACACCGCCCCGCTAAATCCCTGCGCACTTCTCTGGCACCAGGTAGGACCACAGCGTCAGTGCGCACTGTCAAATGTTGGCTACACTATATAACAAACCCTAACTGGTAAATAAGTAGATAGATAGCATACATGTATTGATATTTTACATTTTTTTTAACTAAGAAAATAAATTATGATTGAAGACTGCAGTTATTTTCAAGTCAACACTGCCTCTTCGTGGTTTTACTGCGAAGTGCAAGAGCGGCATCTCCAAACGCAGGTGAAGTGAATGAAGAGTGTAACAAAGTAATATTTTACTGTTGACATGAGACACGTGTGTAATTTTCTTTATTTTAAGATACGATATTTGATTGTTTTAATGGTCTAACCTTGTCCTCTGTTTATCCATCTTTACGCATGTACACGATCTTTGCTTCGTTGCGTTTGGCTGCTGGGAGTCACGTGTGGATCACATGGCCGCTCGCCGAGTGGAGCCGATAGCGTCCGAAGAGAGGCCGGGGTGTGGATGACGCGAGCCCGCCCGCCTCTCGCCCCTCCCGGTTTGTCCCCCTCGTCCTTCCCCCCTGCCCCGCTCGGCTCCAGCACCGGCAGCAGCAGCAGCAGCAGCAGCACGGCGCGCAACACAACACACTACTGACAGCTGCGACTGACTCACAGCACCTACAGGAGAAAGATGGAGCGCGGAGACGCCGATTTCAATATAATGCTAGCGACCGATTCGTACAAGGTAAGCGTGTCTGTTTTGCGTTTTTGGGTGGGCGGAAGGAGAATGGATGGACATGGTTTTAAAAAGTCAAGGTGGTTTCATCATGTATCCTGAGGCCATCACAGTGCGCTCTCTGTGACCGGTGTCTGTGGGCTGCAAGCGGGGCCTAAAGCGCAGGAGGAAGAGGAGGAGAGAGCTTTTAGCAGTACACGATCCAAGCGAGGTGTTCATTCAGTACGAAAGCATCCTTATTTTGGTTAGCTAATAGCAGCACGCCGCGGTTCCAGTCATCCCCAAGGTTCCGCTATGCGCCCTGCTAGCTGAATGGGCTAGCCTGTTAGCTCGCAGTCTGAACCAACACGGGAGTTGATATTATAAAAGCTAATATTAGCCTCCTGCTAGCAAGTGCTCTGTGGTGGAACCATACACTACGCCGCACATGGTTGGAAACCCCAGCTAACTCATTCATTCACTATACCAGTCACCCTAGTGGAGCTTATTACGCATGTTTTACCATAAAACAAAACCGAAAGTAAAAAGTCCAAGCCTTGGATTGCACAACTACGTTATTTTAGTTCAGTGCATTGAATTAAATTGACCGGTCAGACGAGATAAATTACGCGTACTGGATGGTGAAGAAGGTGAGGTAAAGGTGTCCCAGTGAAGTTAAAGTCCGCCTTGTGGCTTGTGTCCTTTTGCACGTAGAGGTGTTTGCTGCTGGGACGATGCCAGGCCGGTTGCCATGTAATAAAGTCATGTGATGCTGTGAAGATGAAGGATGAGGCTCAAGAATGAATTAACTCCTTATTTCCTTACACAAAATTAGCACCATGCAGTCAGTGAAATAATATATAGAAACATATTGTAGGTTTTCCACATAAAATAATAATGTATAGGTATATAATAGAGTCATGTGATACTTTGAATGAAATGAATGAATGAAACAGGGATGCACTGATCCTGCTTTTTCAGTTCCGATACCGCTATTGATACTTTGATTTTAAGTATATACTGATACCTGATGTTAAACAATACCAGTGTAGGGATGGAAAATGACACTTATTTCCTTAAAACACAATTAACTTATTACACAAGAGATCCCGTTGTGTTATGTAACTGTTATTTATCCATCACATCACTACTGACCAGCTTCATATGAAGAAAAGTTCAAACATTAAGAGACGTTTTGGGCCAAAATCTGCCTGTAAATAAATACTCCTATTACATCCATGTAAAGGTCCAACCAGGATATCATAGAACTGATACCCGATCTAGCTAATTTGTCAGTATCAACGATATTCAATACCAGTTTTGTGTTGGTGCATCCCTTGAAAGAAATGAGGTATGAAATGCTTTTCTTTTGTGGGGCACCCTTCCAAAATTAGAGCTATGCAATCCGTGTCATAATAGAGTAATGTATACTTTGTTTATTTAGTCTATTCTCCATCACCTTAGTAAGTACAAATAATTTAAATATAGGCTATTGGTTATACATAGGGTAAAGCCTAGAAGGGAAGGTCAACTATTTTCTGTTTATGTAGGAAATCATCTAGCCACATTGCAAGTACAATTATTTTAAGTGAAGAATGGGCAGCCATACTATTCTGTGATAAATGTCTATGCCTCAGTAACATAGCAGCCTGGTAGTAGTAATAGTAGTAGTACTAGTGCTATTTTTGTTTAGCTATTTTTCACTTGTTTGAACCACTGGTGATTTTTTTCCTGTCTTTCTCTTGGTTGTTTGTATTTTGACACGTAAATTTTGAGTTTTAAAATGGCACAGTCAATTCTCTTTCTGTCTTATATTGGAGACCATATATTTTTCCTTAAAATGCTTCAGGGACTCTATATCGAGTCAAGCTGCACGTGCTGCTTTATTTGCAAAACAAAGTAATTGAGCATTAGTGATGCAGGCAAAGCAGTGAATGTCACTACAGCAAACTGGAGTTCAGAGGTGAAGCAGATGATTATGAACCTTAAACCATACCATACCATTTTGTCTGGTTTCTATATTGTTTCTATATGCATTATCTTAATGAACTGAGTAGTTACACAACTTTTTTTGACACTGTATTGATCAAATTACTTTATTTATCCCCCTAATGCAGATGGTTAGTTGGTTAGTGCAGGAAGCACCCATCATAAGACAACTAACAACTGCATGCATTTTACATTTGCTCAGAGCACCTTTTCTGTAGAGTGAATTAACCAAAACACACCCTATTACTTTCATTTATTGTATGGGTGTAAATTAAGTCTTAAAGGTGCACTGTGTAGTTCTGGTGGAGAGCCCACTATCTGCTTGTCTCCTTGGAGATGTTATTGCTTTTTCTGGAATGATCTACAATATGGCATTAAAGTTATGTAACTCCATAGAAACAAGTAGTTGATGCCACCAAGTCATGTTACAGGTCAGATCTGTGGAGTGGTGACTTCACTGACTGTAAGAAGAATGCAACGTTTAGTAATTTAAACACATTTAACACATCTGTGTAACATTCCAGAGCAAAGCAATTACATCTCCATGGTGACAAGTACTGTGCAGACCCCACACCTCAAAGTTGCATAATGCACCTTTAATATAATTTTATTTTCCAAATAAACTGATAAATACTGAACTATCTGTCATCACATATGCACATTCATTGTTTCACTCATTTTCATTTGGGAGGAGCACCCCATAATATAGATTTCAGAGTTCATGCATTTCATTTCTTTTCAGAAATTATCAGGACTCTTGCGTATTTGATTTCTGTACTACATTGGCCGCCTTGTTGTTTTTCAGAGACCACCTGAGCATGAATAAAATGTGGCGTAATATGCATGACTGCGTAATAATCTCTGTTGTGGTAGTGGCCCTTCGTGGCCCTGTACTTTGTTCACTTTACATACCAAAAACAAGTGCACCTCTTTGGCTTTGTGCTGAAGTCTGTTTGTACAGAAAAGGGGAGCCCATTCCCAAAGCCACTGTATGGAAACATGCAGTGACTGGTTCATTGTAGTGTGAGGGGACTGTCATATATGCAGCGCAATAACAGGAGGGACAGTAGATAGATGGCATCACTGAATACATTGTTATGGCTGGAGATTGACACAGTAAAACACACATGTTTTGTTAACAGCATTATTGAGTGTCCTTTGGATGTCACATACGACTTCATTTATGATGTAGCATCTCTTATGGCTTAGTTAGTTTATAGTTTAATTAAATAATCAAAAGTTGAATTTGTTACTCAGCTTTTTGTTGGACTATGAGGACCAAAATTAGACAAAAGGGTGTAACCATAGTTCTAATGATACAGTATGTGAAACACTGTAATCTTGCTTGGTCATGATGAGTCATTTTTGCTTTTTCTGTTCAACAGTACAATATAGAACAATATAGTATGACACAGTATTTATTGCAATATTTTGTAGAGGCTAACAAATTGTAAATATATTTCTTTTGCCTTTAAACATGCCTTGACAAGCCATTGGTTTTATCATAAACCAAAGAGTTAAGATTTAAAAGTGCTTTATAACAGTTATTTCATTGCGTAAACTGGACTGAAACAGAGCAAAAAATTATTGTGTATGTAGTTCCCTCTATTTCTTTTAGCTGTTGCTGCACCATAAAAATGAATTTAAGCAGAGACTTGTAATTTAGATATATTGTGATGGCCCACGATATTATTGAGAGACTTTTGACAATAGGACATCACAATATTTCGGTTATTGTTACATCCCTAGAGTTTATATTGCTAAAAAAATACCTTCAAAACCATGCATTCTTACTATGAGGGGGCTCTCCTCTCCACAGATCTGACATGCAGTTTGGTCTGGTAGAGTCACCTGCTTGTTTAATGCAACACTGTGGAACATTCCAAGCAAAGCAATGACATCAAACGTTATATAGTGCTCCTTGAAATACCAACTGTGTGTGTGTACTGCCAAGTCTACGCGTTACTATAAGTACTTGTGTATTACTAATGTGTAATGTGTATATGCATAAATATGGGTGGTGCAGCAGCGTAGTGTCATGTTGGGAGTCTATTTTGAGTCCTCGAAAGCCCAAAGGAAAGGACACGTCAGGGTCACAGCACTGAAAAAGTTCATTGACATTTCTCTCTCTTCAACTCCAAATACTTCGTGACTCATGCTACTTTTTTCTTTGGGTATTTTTAGCTCAGAATTCCAAAGTAGTCCCTATTCAAGGCTGTATAGAAAATAATGAATTAAAGTAGTTTATCTTCTAGCACAAAAGCAGTTTGACAATTAAACAATGAAACAGACATTAAAGTTGTATTGTGTAACTTTTTTGGTGGAGGTTCTATCAAATACTTGTCTCCATAGAGATGTTATTGCTTTGTCGGGAATGTTTCACAGTGTGGTATTAAACCTTTCTATGTTCATGAAGACCAAACCAGACTAAGTTACAGGTCAGATCAGTGGAGAGGCAACCCTGCTCACAAATGTAAGGCAGAGCTGTTTAATGTCATGTGGAACATTCCAGGCAGAGCAATGACATCTCCATAGAAACAAGCAGGTGAAGGACCCCCAACCAAAAAATTACATAATGCACCTTTAAATGAGACAATAGGTAAATGTCGAAAGCAATTGGAAGGTTCCAGCATGGAAAAATATGAAACCTCTCCTGGAATTTGTCATCTTTTAGACCAGTAACTTACATTAACAGTAAAAAAAATGTTGCAGTACCTGTCAAAAAGGTGTGGTCTAATGACGAGACCAGTTTTGAAGGATAACGACTATAACTGGGAAGTGCATCTGGTTTAAAACATGTCTTGTCTAAAAGAAAAGCTGGAGATGTTTTAGAAGTACTGGTCTGTCTGTTTAGAAATGCAATGAAGAATTATTTGTTGAAAATTGTTGCTTGTATGAACCATGACATGTTAAATTTCCTTGGCGGAGATCTGCATTCTCTTAATGGTTAAAGTTTTACAAATTCTTCCAAGTTCTCTAATTTTGGTTCACACTTACATAATTCCATTTAAGGTGGTTGGGGCTAAGTCACCTTTCTATGGATATGCCATTGCTCTGCCTGGAATGTTCCACAGTATGACATTAAACAGCTCCACCTTACATTTATTAAATTACAGATGGTTTCATAACTCAAAAATACCTAGAAAAACAGGCATTCTGACTGTGAGCAGGGTTGCCTCTCCACAGATCTTGGTCTCCATAAAGATGGAAACGTTTAATGCCATGAAACATTCCAAACTAAGCAACAACATCTCCATACGCACAGAGAAAAGCATTTGATGGACCTTCCACCAGAAAAGTTACACAATGCACCTTTAAGCTCAACCATTCACAAACAACGCTTTTCTTTCATATCTGGACTCTGCTGGGCTGGACTTTCCACACTTGTACTTAATAGTGAGTTTACTGTAATCACGGCTCAGCTCTAAAATGCCCCTGTGCTGCTGTGGAAATCCCTTGACTCCTTCTGGCATTTTTAATTGATAGGGTTAGGCTCCCATTGACTGTACAGGAATTACAGAAGCATGTGTGTCCAGTTTTTTCCCTCTCAGGAACATGCCCGGACATGTTTTACTGCTAGTTGGTTTATTTCAGTGTCAGTGTACTCTGTCAGCATCAGCTATCTGACGGCAGAATAGAAGATCACTATTAAAGGTGTCGTACCGGATTTTAAAGATGCACTATGTAACTTCTAAGGTGTAGGTTTTGCTATTTCCTTGTCTCCATTGAGATGTTATTTATTTGCCTGGAATGTTCCAAAGTAGGGCATTAAACATGTCTCCCTTGCATTGTTGAGTTACAAGTGTTTTATAGCTCATAAATACCTTACAGTTCTTACCATGCGCAGTCTTGCTTCTCCATAGATCTGACCATTAACCTATCTGCATTATGAATACCAAGTTTATTTCCATACTGTGGAATAATCAAGGCGCAGTAATATTGCAGAGGAGTTGAGCAAGTGGCGGACTCTCCACCAGTAAAGTTACACAGTGCACCTTTAATGGTCTTAAAAACGTGGAAAATAGAAGTAGTTCATTTTAAACGGTTTGCAGTGGTCTAATGTTATTCCTCATTTACCATATGCATTCTGATCATCCCAATTATTCAGTGAGTTTATAAGTGCTTTTCACCCCTTTCAGAGACCAGAGCGGAGTTTTGCTTTGATGGTAAAGCTAAAAACAACTAGCATGCTGACGCACACTTTCTGATTATCAGACAATAAAATGCTTCCTGATTAGATGCAGACAGCACACAGCAGACTTATTTTGACCTTAAGAGCTGCTTATACAATATATCTGTACTGGGCAAATTTTTCCCAAATACATGGGGAAAAATCGGGTGCCGGCCCTGCTGTGTATAGAGTTTACTCAAGTGTGACATTTTATTGAGTTGATCAGATTTGTAAATGTCAGGTGCTCTGTCTTTTGTTCAAATGGGTTTGTCTGCGTTGATTGCAGATAAAATTCATTTGAAAAACTGACCATGCATAGTGTTATCAAAAAGGTGTACACTGAAATCTGGAGCTTTTGTGTTGCAACTGTGAGCTACAGGGATCTTTTCAAATTGAGCAGTGCTGTTTCAACACAGAGGTTTCAACACAGACATCTCAAAAGATCTCCCAAGTTACAGATCTTTTCAGTATTATACTTTGTTAAGGCTCAGTACTTTATGTATAGCGAGTTCTGAAATGACAAACAAAAAAATATTTATAGAATATATCTTACATTCTATAAATATTTTTTGTTTGTTTAGTTTTTTTTAGTTTAGTTGTTTTGTTGAGTTATGTATTCTTTTCAGTTATTGAATATAAGCAATATCTTTTATACTTTTTAATAAGTTTTTGCTTGCCTCTTTAAAAAGCAGTTTAACTACCCTGTAATTTGCAGTTTTACTAGAATTGTTCAAATATTTCTAAATTTTCCTGTCTTCTCATTGTTCTTTACTTTTGTATTTTGCAGGTCACCCATTACAAACAGTACCCTCCCAACACAAGTAAAGTATATTCCTACTTTGAGTGTCGTGAGAAGAGGACAGACCCAAGCAAGAACAGAAAAGTCAAATATGAGAAAACGGTCTTCTATGGGCTACAATACATTCTCCACAAATATCTTAAAGGTAAGTCATGTCCATCAAGTCAACACATGCAAGTCTATGTACATGTAAATACGACAGTGATCCTATCAACATCGCAATATGGGTTGGAGATGTGTTATGTCATCTTAATCATTATTATTATGGCTTCAAGGCACACTTTGTACCCTGAAAAAATAAATAATAAAACAATAAAATAAAAATATAAACACCACTGTCCAATAAACTATTTAATCTAAAGTTGGATAACTTTTGACACCTACTGTAAGGCCACTTATAACTATGCTAGTACTAGTTATTATTCAAAGCATCACTCAAGACCAGGTGCTAAAAGTGCACTGCTTCCCATACTGCTCATGCCACAATAAATTTTATGATTAATCATCCTGATTAAAAATACACTATGTAACTTTTCTGGTTATGCACTTGTTTCTCGCCATAGTGATGTCATTGGTTTGTATGTATTACAGTTTAACATGTTGTTAAATGTCACATTTCAAGCAAAGCACCAACATCCCTATGGAGACAAGCAGTCCCATATGTACCTAAAAAAGTGCAAGAATTTGACAATGCCAGTTTTATTTTTAAGGTCTATGATTTAACTGGACAAATAGTATTGTACTTTGAGGACTGTTGCTCAAAGTACAGTTTGATATTCACATTCTAATGACTAATTTATACTTTGCAGTGACATCACACTGGGGGGTGTTGTACATGTATACAGTGCCTTGAAAAAGTATCCAACCCCCTTGAACTTTTCTACATTTTCTCACATTATGACCACAAACATAAACATATTTCATTGAACCTTTGTGTGAAAGACCAACACAAAGTTGCACACAATTGTGAAGCAGAAGGACAGTCATACATACGGTCATACATGATCTAATTTTTTTTTTACAAATAAAAAGCTGAAAAGTGGGCGTGCAAAATTATCCAACCCCCTTTGTTTCTGAGTGAAACACATTGCTTTTAGAGGCTTTAGAAGGATCCAATGTTGACCTAATGATTAAATAGAGTCCATCTGTGTGTAATCTACTCTCAGTATAAATGCAGCTGTTCTGTAAAAACCTCAGAGGTTTGTTTGAGAGTATTGGGGAGCAGTCAGCACCATGAAGTCCAGAGAACACACCATACAGGTCAGGGATAAAGTTGTGGAGAAGTATAAAGCAGGATTAGGTTATAAAAAGATTTCCAAGGCTCTAAACATCTCACGGAGCACTGTTTACACCATCATCCAAAAATGGAAGGAGTATGGAACAACTGCAAACCTACCAAGACCAGGGCGTCCACTTAAACTTACAGTCCGAACAAGGAGAGCACTGGTCAGAGATGCAGCCAAGAGGCCCATGGTGACTCTGGAGGAACTGCAAAGATCCACAGCTCAGGTTGGGGAATCTGTCAACAGGACAACTATTAGTTGTGCACTACACAAATCTGGCCTTTATGGAAGAGTGGCAAGAAGAAAGCCATTGCTGAAAGAAAGCCATAAGAAATCCCGTTTGCAGTTTGCCAAAAGCCATGTGGGGGACACAGCAACCATGTGGAAGAAGGTGCTCTGGTCAGATGAGACCAAAATTGAACTTTTTGGCCAAAATGCAAAACGCTATGTGTGGCGGAAACCTAACACTGCTCATGACTCTAAACACACCATCCCCACTGTCAAATATGGAGGTGGCAGCATCATGCTCTGGGGGTGCTTTTCTTCAGCAGGGACAGGGAATATGGTCAGAGTTGATGGGAAGATGGATGGAGCCAAATACAGGGCAATACTGGAAGAAAACCTATTGGAGTCTGCAAAACACTTGAGACTGGGGCGGAGGTTCATCTTTCAGCAGGACAACGATCCCAAACATAAAGCCAAGGCTACAATGGAATGGTTTAAAACAAAACATATTCATGTCTTAGAATGGCCCAGTCAAAGCCCAGACCTAAATCCAATCGAGAATCTGTGGCATGATCTGAAAACTGCTGTTCACAAACGCTCTCCATCTAATCTGACTGAGCTGGAGCTATTTTGCAAAGAAGAATGGGCAAAAATTTTAGTCTCAAGATGTGCAAAGCTGGTAGAGACATACCCAAAGAGACTTGCAGCTGTAATTGCAGCAAAAGGCGGTTCCACAAAATATTGACTCAGAGGGGTTGGATAATATTGCATGACATATTTTTCAGTTTTTTATTTGTAAAAAAAAAATTTACTCATGTATGACTGCCCTTCTGCTTCACAATTGTGTGCAACTTTGTGTTGGTTTTTCACATTAAAGCTCAATGAAATATATTTATGTTTGTGGTCATAATGTGAGAAATTGTGGAAAAGTTCAAGGGGGTTGGATACTTTTTCAAGGCACTGTATCTATTGGTGGAATGTTTAACAGTTACTATGCTGACACAATGCACACATTAGCAAAACTTTTCTAAATATAGTTTGGAAACTCAAGAAAAAATTTACAAAATGTGTTGATCACAAGCTCCTGAAAATGTGTTGTTTAAGTGTTCATTGTCCTGTTTAGTTTTTAACAAAAAAGGTGAGAGGGACTAACTGAAAAACTGCTAGCTACCTTGGGACAGTAATTTTACACCTGAGAGACTTGTTTAAGCTCACAGATCATCTTATCTGTTATAGTTCCACCTAGGGTTGTTCCGATGCCACGCCCCCCCCCCCCCCCCCCCCCTCGCTTTAAAAAAAAAAAAAAAATCAGAAACATGCACTGACCTTCTTTAGCTCTCATTGACCTAAAAACTTACCAGGGATTCCACGTTTAATGATCAAATCACCAATAAAACAAATATGCATTAGAGTTTAAGTCAGACATAACAATTAAAATACTGTGTGGCTACCAAAAATAAGCCTTATTCTATTATTTTCTATTATTCTATTATTTATTATTATTAGGCTACCATTATTTTCATTATTTATATCTTTAGACCAGGGGTCAGCAACCTTAAATACTCAAAGAGCCATTTGGACCGTCTCCCACAGAAAAGAAAACACCCGGAGCCACAAAACCCTTTTGACTCTAAACCAGCGCTAACCAGAGGAACTACAGGCAAAACTACAACTCCCAGAAAACGGACTACCATCCTCCACTACAGCTCATAAGCGCGAGTCTTAAGAGAATTATTTACACCTTTCAGTCTTTTCATCACAACAGTAGCAACATAAATAAAGTGCATGAGTGAAATAAAGAACTGCGCTGCACACGTACGACCTGCACACGTATAATCTCTGAAAAGTTTAACATGAACCATCTCCAACACGATAGAAGCACAGAACAGACTCACCATAGGCAGAACATCCCTCAGTCACAGAAAGAACACGCATATTCCACTGAGTCCTGCCCTTTAGTCCGACAGAAGCTGACCACATCAGCGGCACAAGGAGCGAGCTGTTTTTTCAGCGCTTCTAGTTTATGCAAATGAGACATGTGGTTTTAAGTTTCGCTTCTGTAAAACGTAAACAAATGTGCGCAAAGCTGCATTAAACACATTATTATTTGAGTCCTCCTCGTAGGAAATAAAAATCCAAACTTAAATTATCCACTGTCGTGTGTACCGCGTGTACCAGTGTCATCAGCCGTGAAAGCAAATGAATCTGCCCACGGAGCATTAAGCGTTCTGTTTTCTTCAGAAACTTTTCTTTTCTTGGATTTATCATCATTGGGCTGAAAATCATACTGCTGATGTAGGTGCCGGTAAGTCCGGGCTGCCAGTGTGTGCGGGTGGCGCACATCGGCGGCTTTGACGCATGTTTTGAGCGACAAAAATATTAAAAACGTTTTATTTAAATGTTACAAGATTACCATTATCTACAATTTTAGATTTACATTTAAAAACGAACAAACTAAAATAAAAATACAATGTAATTAAATACTCATTATTATTTTCCAAAGTCACAGGGCGCCACGACAGAACGATGAAAGAGCCACATGCGGCTCTGGAGCCGCGGGTTACCGACCCCTGCTTTAGACTATAGCTCTCCAAAAATGTGTTTATGAATTTCACCAATCAATTCCCCCGTCCGCGACGATATCATCGTCCATCGTGATGTTTCACTGTAAACATCGTCATCTGCCAATTAAGGAGACATCGCCCAACCCTAGTTCCACCCAAGTCAGCTCTTTCTGGGTCAGATTGTGTTAAAATAAAACTTGAGTAACAGAGCTTCTAGCAGAGCAGTGCTTTCAGTGAGCTTCACACCCCCAAAGATGTTTTTTTTTTTGTTTTGTTTTTTTGTAGTAGTAGTAGTAGTACTGTTATTATCCCTGTAGGGAAATTGTCCTCTGCATTTCACCCATTCCTTCAGGAGCAGTGGGCAGCACATGAGGTGCCCGGGGACCCATCTCCATGATCTTGTTGCTAGGCTTGGTCAGGACCTCAGCTGGAGGATTTTTTTACCTATGGAGCATGTTTTTGGGTTGATGGGGGAAACCAGAGTGCCCAGAAACCCACCCACACGGGAAGAACATGCAAGCACACAGAAAGGCCCGGGCAAACCTTCTGTGAGGCGTGAGTGTTAGCCAGCCAGCCTTGTTGATGATAACAAAAGCGTCAAGACATGTAATTAAATAAATAGTATTTGTCAACAAACCAAATAGCACACTTAATATTCTTTTAAATGCAGTAAATAAACCTGCACAACCTGCCTATGCCCAGAAATGCTACCGTCCAGCTCAAGTACAACATTGCATGCTGCTAATTAACTCCAGTCGGTGAAGGTGGAAGTTTTGCAGGTTGTTTTGAAAAGGCTTCAAGGAGAGGGGAAGCCAATGGCGGCAACTGCGTGAAGAAGAATGCCTGTCTCTCCTTGGTCCTAAAAGGATTTCATGGTTGTGTAGCAGAGGTGCAGGGGAGAGGGAGGAGAGGGGATGCAAGACAAAAGCACAGCTGCTCTTTGACTGTCTGAGAGGAGAAAGGCCAGCTGTCTGCGCCCGCGTCCCATGAACTCAGCAAAAAATGAAAAAAAAAAAAAAAAAAGCTTTATTTTCAAACTCCTGAAGTGATGACAAAGTTAAAACGAGGTATGCAGGTGTGAAATGAAATGCTAGATGGACCAGGTCTTTTAAGGTCGCATTGCCTGAAAGTTATGCCACATACTGTGTCTTTTACAAAAGCATAAAGACCTCCCCTACCTATTTTTACTGTATCTAAAATATATTGCTAAATGCTATTACCAAATGTTGACATATAATAATAACAAACCTATCTTTATTGCTTTTAATGGCCTGAAACAACACCACTGTAGCCACCTCATGTTTGCACAATAGTTAATTTTTAATGTGACAACAGGCACTGTTATTCATCTGTTTTATTTCGAAGTTCTTGGCCAACACTCTGCTCAAGACTCCTTTTTATGTTTAATAATATTAATAATCAATTTTCTTTATAATGTCCTTTACATTTGCGAACAAATCTCAAAGTACTACAGAACCAGTAAACATTAAAACAAAGACAAAGTTTGGAAGTGATATTACTGTAATGTTGTGAATCACTGATATTACAGCTTGTAATTTTTCTCTGATTTGCAATTCAGTTATTCATCTGCTTTCCTCACTTGGATCCTTTGTTTAAATAGGTACCTCATTAGCATTTCCAATTTGATTAAAGCAGACTACAACACAGTGGCACTACTGTCTCAAAAATATTAATGTGCTTAGTGCACCTTTAAATTATACCGTTTATGTAACATTTCTGGTGGAGATCTGACACCTACTTGTCTCCATGTTTTGCCTCAAATGTTCCAAAGCATGGTGCAAACTATATGCCCTTGGAGACATGTATGTGGCTCTACCTGTTTGAAGTGCAGGTCAGGTCATGCATGTTTTGTTTTGTTTTTTGTTCCCAGTAATACAATTCAGTAATAATATACCTGCAAAACCAAGATGTGGAACATTCCAGACAAAGCAATGACACCTCCGTGGAGACAAGCAGATGGCAGAAATGTTACATACTCTAATCACACTTATGTTATTTGTCTTTTGCAGGAAAAGTAGTGACTCCAGAGAAGATCCAGGAGGCTAAAGAGGTCTACAGAGAACATTTTCAGGATGATGTTTTCAACGAGAAGGGCTGGACCTACATTTTGGAAGTGCGTTACACTTCATTCTACCCTGAAAATTGTGGCGTTGATGCGGTTAAAGACAGGCATAACTTAAGACACTGCATTCCACAACCCAAGAGTTATTAAGAATTACTATGTTTAACTCTATATATAGTGGTTACATTTGCTCATATAAAACTCTGAAATATAACTCTAGTCTACACCAATAAAGGCTTTTACATGATATTTGAACACTAGTTGACAGATACATTGTAGAGTACTAATAATAATAGTGGCTTAGATTGACAAGCTTTTCAAATTATGAATTGCATTAGTCCATTATTCAGTCTCCACACTTGGCATGTATGGTATGAAAATTAAATACTTTTAAGTCTATAATTTGAAGTAACATGAACTGTATTATTAAGAAAAAGGCAATTTAAGCCCAGGCTCATGCATAATTTCAGCACCTTGGAGAGAGTACCTTTTTATTTGCCAACATTAGCACTTATCTTGTCCTGCTAACCAAACATTATAATTATCACAAAATTATTCCAGTCAGTCTATTATAAACTGTATTTCAGTTATTTATCTTTATCCATAAAATGTGCTCCTACTGGGTTAAAAACGTCAACAATTTTTATTTATATAGAATGCTATACCTGCCATTTATACTGAGGACACACCAGATCACCCAAAGTGAGAAGCTCATTCAGTAGGCTTGAGGAATGTGAATCTTTGAATCTTTGGAATTGTTATCAGTAAACTGTAGTACAATAGTACTATAGTATTATTGTGTAGCACAATCTTTGTTTTGATAGACAAAAAAGTTTCTCTTTTATCTTGTATACAATCAAATGGGTATGCTAATTCCGACCCATTCAAATGTATTTGCATGGAGCCTAACCAAAATGAAATCAAAACACACTGCTCTATCTTATCTTTCACTGTCATCACAGGCTCACTATACAAGATAGTTAAATGTCAGATAATAGTTTTACCTCTGAGCTTGTCTCCACAGGTTTGTAACACAGTCCTGATAGAGATCTCGACTTCCTCTTTTGATACAGACCTTGTTACTGTAGCTGTAGCTCTGAGTGTGCGTCTTTGTGCCCACAGAAACACAATGGACAGCTCCCCATAGAAATCAAGGCAGTGCCGGAGGGGAGTGTCATTCCTCGAGGAAACGTTTTGTTCACAGTGGAGAGCACAGACCCTGAGTGCTACTGGCTCACCAACTGGGTGGAGGTAAGTCCTGCTGTTTGTCCTGTCTGCAGCCACAGTCTAAACAAGCCTTCAACTCCGTGTCCAGGGACTACGGATGTCACGAACTCAAACTGTACTGTTACGAAATTTGTTAGAATAAAGATAATAACTTATAGATATTCTGTGACCAAGCAACAATGAAATCCTTCAGTTTCTTTCATTTACATTGTCTAATTATACATTACCACTCCGTAAAGGTCTTGTGTTGTATATAAAATTCACCCTCACAAGCTTTAAGTCATATTAGAATGTTGATAAGTTCTCAAAAACATACTGTACCTGTGTTTTGTTTCATTTACACGTTTGAGTAACTGTTTTATTATTAGTCTGTCTCTATCTCCAAAGCTCAAAATGCTCTTTTCCACCTTGTGATGTCATGTAGTGGTAGTTTTCAGTTAACAGCTAACATTTTCCTTTTGTTCAGTAGAGGAAATTCCAGGACTGAAATTATCCAAATGATTCTGGTGAAGGTGTATGGAGTTTAAAAAACAGTGGAGCACTTCCTGTATTGCCACATGACATCACAAGGTGGAACAGGATGTTTTCTGTTTGAGAGAAGAACTCAGCCTAAATAGGCGGGATTTATGCGTTAAACATGTGTGAATGAAACAAAACACAACTCCAGGTATGTTTGTGATGAGGAAACAACATTATAGCATAGATCGGAAAATAGCGTAATATGGGCCCTTTAAGTACATGACCAACTTCATGAAATCAAACGTTCTGAGTGAACAACTTAAACAGACAGATATGTATTAAAAAAACAACAAAAAAAAACATATGTACTCTTACTTTAGTTGGAAAAATCACAATAATTGATTAATTAAATAATCTTGACATCCCTAACCAGAATAATTCTGGAGAGGTTTTAAATTAGCTCTAGTTCTATACTAAGTGCATTACTGACATTGAATATACAGGTCTTAGTCTTTTTCTGGCTTTGGCTAAGTCAGTTGCAATGTTGTAAAATGTAGGCTGATGTTTTTCAAAAACACATTACTATTGATCTCCAAAATTAAATTATAAAGCAGGCTCTGTGCTATGGAGCTCAAATGTGCAAAATCAAACTGCAATAAATTCACATTTGGAATGCAAACCAACTGAATAAACATAAATATATGTTTAATTAACCAAACAAACAAGGTCATACAAAAATAAGGCTGTAAAAAAAAAAATTATGTAGTTAATCAGGTCTCATATAAACCTTGATAGTTTTACATGTGCAAACTGTGCTTCACGTCCTCTATAGAAAATATACATTATTCAAGATTGGCTTTTCCAGGTTTGTCAGTGGTTTAAAACTGCTTTTGTCTCTCTGCCCTTAAGTCCTCACCCCACTAAACTATCGAATAAATCCTGTCTTAAAACGGTTCATTACAGGGTATGGACCAAATACTATATGGGCTCTGTTACTTGTTCTTGTCTACAGTAAATGTGCACAATTGTGATTATTAACTTCTAACACTGAAAAACAGCCAAGAAAAACTAGAAAACAAAGTATGTCTGAAAACAGTTAGTGACCAAAATCTCATAATCTAGAAAAGTTTCAATTAGTTGTGAACCATTAACCCACAGTGTTTCTGAGTTTAAGCCTGTCACAATATCACATTTTGAAATATGATATATTGCTACAGAGAAATATTGTGATAAATTATAATATTGAAAATACTTAATGCCACTGACATAAAGGAGGATCATTCTAGTAAACACATTTAAATAGCAACAAATAAATGGCAAAATGAACCGATAATTAGCCATAGCATTTATTTATTCTACCCTCTACAGCTGAAATCTTACTTGTATTACATAAAAACTGCAAAAAATGTCCCCACTATTGCAAAGAAAAAGCACACACGATAAATATTCAGCCCCAAAATATATTGTACCAGCTTTCAGGTATTGAACAATCAGTCAGTCATTATTGGCTTACTTGAGTTAAAAGTGAAACTCAGTTATGTGGCTCAAGACCTTTGCCCAGTATTAAAGGAGCTGCTGGAACATTGCCCAAACAACACTTTATCTTATCACCCTGTATTTCCAGTGTCAAATGCTATTGCTAACTTTAGTGGGCATTTTATAGGCAGTCAATGCCAAAGGTGAGCTCATATTGGCTACATCCGTCATGTCGTAACTATATTACTATATATTTTACAATCTGATTATATAGAGACCATATTATTAAACCTGTTATCAGTAACACTATTTTAAATGACATTTATTGCATTGTACATACCTGCCAAGTAATCAAAATATATAAGATAAGATAAGATAAGATATGCCTTTATTAGTCCCACAGTGGGGAAATTCCAGATTATGAAGTGTGACTTTAAGTTACTCTTAGGCTATAGGTACAGCCTGTACTGAATCTTAAGTACGATAAGATTAACATTTGTTCCTGTTTAAGAATTATTGTATAACCAGATTTCATTCAGAGCTTTTACTCATAATAGCTAAACCTCTTTACAACATACTTAGAGCTGCTTGTGCCTCTTTCCTCACATGAATTTTAAAATGAGCCCATCACAGACTCATAAATATTAATTTCTTGGCGAGGCAACTGCATATTAAAACAACATCTAAGCTATCTGGATAAATGTCATCCTTGTTTCAAAATTTCTGAAGTGGAAAGTATAATGACTGGTTTTATCCTTTGAGTTAAATAGACCCTAGTTTTATAGACGAGTATCTCTTAATTTTATCAACTGTGACTCAGGACTTAGGGAAGGATTTTATGAACCTAATACAGCTCAGATAGATTTTCCAATGTGGTATTTTTGCTCAGATAGACTTCTGTAATTGTGTTCTGTTATTGAACTCCATTTTTTTATGTCAAGTAGGGCTGAACAATCTTTGGTAAAGGTTCATTCTGTCTTCAGTTTTAAACTTAGAATCAGCCATGGATTTTTATTTATTTTTTATTTTTTTGTAAGACAGGAGAGTTTACGCCCTCTTCTTGGACCTCGTTTGCAGATCTCGATGGCCTCTCTGATAAAAAGAATCATTAATTCTAAGGGTTGAACAATGCTGCAAAGAAAACAGCTTATTGCAAAAGAACTATTAGGTTTCTTTCTATGTTTTGAAAAGGAGATTCTATTTTCTACCTGTGCACATTTTAAACATGTCTAGGAGCACTAGCGATTGAGACAAGGATGAAATATGATCATCTAAACTAACAAGAATTATATGCATTTCAGATGATGTTTACTGCTTCAGGGTTTGCAGTTTTAATACATAACAAGATCCCATAGATAGAAGATATATTGTTCTTTGCAATGGACACTACATTGCCTAAATAATGGAGACTTTCATGGTTGGTTAAAGTCACACTGTGTAACTTTTCAGGTGTTCTGCTTGTCTCCATTGAGATAGAATTATGGAGTGTTCCACAGTATCTCCACGGAGATAGGTGACAAGACCAGGCCAAGTTAGAGGTCAGATCTGTGGAGAGGCAACCCCGCTCACAGTGGGTGCAGGGTTGCCTCAGTGGGCAGGTATTTTTAGCAACAATATCTGTGGTTGAAGTCATGCAAGATAGATTAAGTTTAATGCCTTATAGTGTAACATTCCAGGCACAGCAATAACATCTCCATGATAGCTGACCCTACATCAGAAAAGTTGCATAGTGCACCTTTAATTATGACTATTCTCACTGCAATTTCGGTTCAGTAAACATTTATCTTGCAGGTCTAATTCAACTGATTAGTCTTATGTCACCTACCACTACTAAGAGCATGGTGACAGTCTAAAGAGGCTGGGCTATTAAAAGTATAGACACATAATAAAACAGTCACGCATACACACTGTCCCTCTTTGGGGCTGATATAAATACACACAAACACTAGACATACCTCGTACTCTGCTGGGGTAAATTTAGCCTAGTGTCCTTGAACACATCACAGGTTCAAAATGCCTCTTTATTGTCTGGGGCTCGGTCATCAATCGAATATTTGTGACTAAACTACTTTCTAAAATAACTGTTGACTATAATATAATACACTGTTACATTTTACCTGAGCTATTGATACTTTGCAGCTGATGTCAACATTCTCTGGGGGTGTGATGCTAACTGTAAGCACTGCTCTATCTGAGGCTTTGTTTGACTTTAATCTGAGCTTTATTTTAAGACAATCTGACATAAAGAACTGACTTGGTTGGAACTACAACAGGTGAGATGATTTTGTACTGTTAAACAAGTCTCTCTCAAAAACTCCTAAAACTCCTAAAGAGGACCACGAACACTCATATTGATGACAGCCTCCTGAAAATGTGTTGTTTAAGTCCATTTTGTATTGTTTCCATAGCAACTGGTCAACATACTGCCAATACACAACACCCCCAGTGTGATCTCACTACAAAAAAAAAGTATCAATAAAGACTCACATGCCAACTATATTTGACAACAAAGATAGTGAAATCATAAAAAAAATAAACAAATAATATTTAATTTTTTTGTAAATATAAACCCTGGAATTAGGGATGTACCGATCCAGCTGGTTCTGTTCCAATATCGATGTCGATACTTTGGCTTTAAGTTTCTGTCGATACCCAATATCAGCTGATACTAGGGCTGAGACTGAAAATATAGTTTTTATTTTCTTTGCACATAAATGGCATATGGTTAAATATTACCTAAATGTATTTTGTAACTTTGTTAATTATCATTTAAAGTGACTACAGCTTTGTTTTCAAGTTCAATAATACAAGGTGTTCTGGGCCAGCATTGGTCAGTAATTAGTCGTATTACACCAGTTTATTGACTAAGATGAGATATCAACTGTCCGATATCTTAGAATCGATATCCAGTATCAGCTCTGATATCTGATACTGATATTGTATTGTGCATCCCTACCTGAGATAAAACATCAGTGTTTTCTGTCAATACAAGTTTACAATCTTATTTCTCCCTTACCCATAATACATGCACTTGTTATTTGGGTGCTCCTTCAGTTCACTTGTGTAGTAGACAAATTATATCTTACAGGAAACTTCATTACACTGTGCTACATTCATCCACTGATATTACGAAAAACAAT
This sequence comes from Taenioides sp. WSHXM2023, assembly GCA_029959045.1. Lineage (NCBI taxonomy): Eukaryota > Metazoa > Chordata > Actinopteri > Gobiiformes > Gobiidae > Taenioides > Taenioides sp. WSHXM2023. The sequence goes on from CM057085.1 coordinate 13,002,376, forward strand.
TTGCTGTCTGTGTGAATTATGTCTTCTATTTTTATTCAATACATGAAATGTAATATCACACTGTGACTGAGCCCTGTGTAAAGATCAAGCAGCATAATCTGGTTTAGGTTATGATTGGACCCAAAGATGAATCACACACCTCTTGTATGCTGTGCCGATAAAAGTATCGAGTGATATGAGTTTTTTCGTGGCCGATACTGATACTGAATCCAGAGCAACCAATGGCCAATAAGCTCTGACTATATGCTGACATATGGGGCAGATTTTGATTATTTTCCTCAAATTATATAAATTTACTACAAACTCACACATAGCCCTTTTTACCACAAATCTTTAAGAGAGCTGTGTAGTCATGTTTTGTGCTGTTATCTCTTCGTATTAAAGTGTTAAAATTAAGCTTTGTGTGTATTTTTTTGGCAAGAAATCAACCAAAACAAAGGCCAATACGCTAAGTCTAAATATCGGCCTGATGTATCGGTCTGTCTCTAACATTCAAAACTTACTATTCAGTTCAGCTCAGTTCAGTTTATTTCTGTATAAGCAGGATTGTATTGCAGGTCAGGACACGCTACAGCGCTTCAGTTAAGGCTGGACAATTGAGAGACATTCAAAATCAGTCATGTCTAATCATCAATGATATGGTTGGTGCTTTTGACTCAAGAGGTTCACTGCAAATACAGGTAGTTTGGAGCAGAGTTCAGATTTTGGAGTAAGAAATTAAAGGCTTTTTGTATTAAAGGCCTCATATTGCGCTGTTCATGTTAAAATGTTGTTTCCTCATCACAAACAGAGTTGTGTTTTGTTTCATTCACACATTTTTAACACACAGAGTTCTCCTCTCAAACTGAAAACACTTCCACTTTGTGATGTCATGTGGTAATACAGGGTGGAACAGAGCATTTTGAGCTTTCGAAATGTAGACAGACTAATAATAAAGAGTTACTCAACTATGTGTGAATGAAACAAAACACAACTCGAGGTATAATTTTGATGAGGTAACAACATTCCAATATGGCTTAAAGCTCACAAGAGTCAAAATTGCGTAATATAGGAGCTTTAAAAGTACATATTGTTTATATTCATTAAATCAATACAAAAACAATCAATATGAGGAATCGTGATCATTTTTTCCCCCTCATATGACTCAGCCGTACCTTCAGCCATTCCCTTTTTAATGTGTTTGTGTCCACAGTTGGCACAGGGCGTCGGGCATCTACTTCTCCCAGCAGACTTCTTGTTTGATGCAGCAGCCTCTCTGAGCCTGTTAGTTTTGGAGTTTAGACCCAGAGTTGATTTGACCAGACATGCACAGTCTTTTCACAGCTTCTTTTCAGCTCAGCAATAGGCCCAAACCTCAGCCTTTATGCTTAGAGTGGACAACAAAAGATACATGACTACACAACTAAGCTTCCTCATTCCTGGAAAACAGTTTCTTTGTCTAAAACAATAGACACATTCACTTTGAGGCTCATGTCTCAACAGGAAATATCATTTTTTCTTCTTGTTCCTAATAGTGTCAAATGTTACTGTAAACCAAAGCCTAATAATTTTTAGTAAATATAGTTTATTTGTAATGTACAGATGGCTGTTATAATAATATTGATCCCCTAAAGACTATATGAAGTTATTAAATATGTGATTAAGTAGTAATAAGATCAAATCAAAATGGTAACATAATCTCTAACACAGGGATTCTCAGTCAAGGTATTCAAGTCTCTGTTTCTAATCATCACATGGACCCCCATCAACTTTGCTTTATTCAAAAGACTTTTACATAAAATGTTGACACACAAGCACAAGTTTAAAAGATACATAAAAATATACCCATACAGCCACTCAATATTATAAAAAAAAATAAAAAAATATATAATAATAATAATAATAATGATAATAATAATAATAATAATAATAATAAGTTTAAAAGTATAAAAATAGAAGTTTCTATTTTTTTTATAGCCAGTACTATGTCCCCCAGGTATAAAAAGGCTGTTTGCTGTGTATTTCTTTCATTTTCAATCCTTTAATCTCTGTACACAAACTTGAGATTTGTGTTTTGTCTTGTAGACCATCCTGGTGCAGATCTGGTACCCCATCACAGTTGCCACCAACTCCAGAGAACAGAAGAAGATCCTGGCCAAGTACCTGTTAGAGACCTCAGGCAACCTGGAGGGACTCGAGTACAAACTCCACGACTTTGGCTACAGAGGAGTGTCATCACAAGAGGTACATATGTGTACTAGTAATTATAGCATATTTTGGTGAATGTGGTGTTATTGTAAGATTGTGTAATAAATCACATTTTAATAGAAATCGAAACGCAGTAATTTGATCATGATCATTGTCAGTGCTATTTTTGATACCTATTTTGTATTTTGTATTTATTATTACCATTTATATTTTTTTAATATATTGTGGTGTGAGCTACTGTGTCCAAATAATTTCCCTTGTAGATCAATAAAATTTGTCTAAGTCTCAGTCTATCATCTTAGGTCTACAGCCAGTCCCCTGACAGTAAAAGCGTGTGGTTCGGAGCAGAGTTCATTTAACATTTATTGCTTTTAATGGCAATTATTAAAAGTGCTTTTTGTTTATCTTTGGGAAATTAATATTGGAAGTCATTTTTGTTCGTTTTTAGTAAGACAAAAGGAAATTGTATCAAAAATAGTGATCATTCAGTATGAGGAAAAGTAATGTGTACTTCTCAGCTGTGGAAATACTGGTATAGTTGTCTCCTAAGAGGTTAGGGGTCTCTTACTGTTTTTTTTTTTGTTTTTGTTTTTTTTTTTACTCTGGACCATAAGTCTGCAAAAAAGATATATTTGTAAGATATATTTGTTTTGCCATATCCAGCCGTACAGGGTTCACTATCCAATCAAGTAATATTATAAAATGTTATCAACTCATAGTAGATGGATGAAACGTTTCTTATCCGCATCTTTGACTGCTCAGTCCTCTTTGAAGGACACTTATCTAATTAAATAAATCTTTAATTATCCATGAAGTATCAAAGTAAATTAACAATCTTGAGGATCAAGAGGCATTATGAAGGTCAGTCAGTCTGTAAAAAAATGTCTACAAATTGTGAAATTATCTACTTTTTCATAGTCTCAGTATAACATAAAAAGTGACTATTAATATATTAAGTGTAATACGCATTATATATTTATCATGACAGCTGTTAGTCTGATCGTGTGTTGGTAAGGAAGCTGGAAATCTGGACAAGCATATGGATTTGAATAACTTGGCACAATCAGTGACTGGCTGTATGTTCCGATCTAACTCATTAGACTATAGTATAGAATATTATCACAACACAGTGTTAGATAAATAAATTAGGAGATGTATTTACCTTTAGACATGTTTCGGCCATTAGGTGCGAGCCATTTTCAGAACTGAAGATGTGTCCAACACCCGCTTGAATCCATGGAGATGTTATTGCTTTGCCAATATTGTCCCATAGTATGGCATTAAACATACAATACAATTAAACTCACAGTAAGAAACGGCTCCAGGCAAAGAAAACACATTCCCATGCAAACAACCAGACGGTGAATCCTCCACTAGAAAAGTTACATAATGCACCTGTGCATCTGTCTCCTCCTGCTCTCCAACTATTTTCTACTAAATCACCTTTGTTTCTGTTTTTAGACTGCAGGCATCGGGGCTTCAGCTCATTTGGTGAACTTCAAGGGCACAGACACAGTGGCCGGCATCAGTGTCATCAAGAAGTATTATGGCACTAAGGACCCCGTGCCCGGCTTCTCTGTGCCAGCTGCAGAGCACAGGTACACCCCCCCCCCCATACACACACATACTTCTTATGGAGATCACATTGACTTCCATTCCTTTCCTGCGGACTCATCCTGACTTTAACCATACTATTTAACTCATATCTGAACCTTAAACCCTGCTGTTGAGCTACTAATGAACCATTATGTTCATGAGGATCTGACTCATAATGGAGCCAGGTCCCCATGATGTGAGTGTCTGTATACACACTCAGATTTTCCCCACATGTGATAAATACACAATCTGAGAAAAATGTCTAATTGTGATATTTCTGACAAGCTTTGCGATTGCGATTAGCTTTGCGATCTATGTGTTTTAATAAAAGGATTATGTTCAAAGTTCACATTTAAATGCATCCAGAAGAATTGTCAGCAAGACTGAAATATGAACTGACAAAGTGATACAAGAATCACATTTCAGAACATTTGCACAGAAACTGCAGGGTTAGCAGCAGGGTTTTTATACAGAATAAAACAGAATATTTTGTTGTTTGTGGAGGAAGTTATGGTACTTGTGATTTGCTAATTGTGCCTATTGCATACACTAGGGTCATCAAAAGTATAAAATCAGATACTAAAACTAATATCACAACTAGATACTCATGATCTTGAGCTGTATCACAACAAGTATAAAACCACATAAACTAGTACACGTCCATGGACCACTATGGAACCTACCCGGACAACACCCTGTGGTAATGTAAAAGAAAGTCTTATAATTTAAGGTTGAAAATCATATTCTACTGTTTAAAAAAAAGAGCATTTTTTTATTATCATTGTGGTATTGGTATTGAATATCAAATCTATTCCACACTCTAAGACTTGAGTTTGAAATCCTAGTGACAACACTAACATACACACACATACAGGTGGGGGTATTTCTATTGAAATTTCGCCCTTGGAGCCCAGCCACAACATCTGTCATAGTTAATTGAAGACACCCCATAGCTCTTCCCGGCTCAGTGGTCCGCTCTCATTGGGAAGCGTTTGTGACACTATTTCCAGCGTGATGTAGGGCACCAGATCACCGCCCACTTTCATTATTACAGCAGAGAGACAGTTTGTGCAGTGATGATAGGTGGTTATAGCTTTTATTAAGGACATCCAAGGTTGGCAAATGCTGTCCCACTTAGCAGCTAGACGCTCCTATCTGCTCTATATATAGGTTGTGTTGTGCATGACATCACAACAATATAAGGTCTCTGTAGTTTAAAGTTGAGCTGGAGGGCAGGTTTTAATAAAGGTAGAATTTGCTGTTTAAAGGTCCTGTAATACAAAAAATGATTCTTGTGAACTTTGAGCCACGTTAGAATATTGTTACCTTGTCAAAACGTACCTGAGTTGTGTTTTGTTTCTTTCACACATGTTTGACCAATCCTGGGTTATTAGTCTGTCCACATCTCCGAAGCTCAAAATGCTCTGTTTCACCTTGTGATGTCATGTAGTGGTATTTTTCAAGTTAACAGCTACTTTTTGTGTAATAGAGATTGGCAAGCCCATGGCTGAATTATCCAAATGATTCTGAAGTTTGAAACAGTTTAAAAACAGTTTGAGTTTAAAAACACAGTGGAGCACTTCCTGTATTACCACATGACATCAAAATGTGGAACAGGGTGTTTTCTATTAGAGTGAAGAATTCAGCCTAAATATGCAGGATTTGTGTGATAAACATGTGTGAATGAAACAAAACACAACTCTGGGTAAGGGTTTTGAAGAGGACAACATATCACAGATCAGAAAATGACATAATATGGGTCCTTTAACTGTCAGACTACAGATTTGTTGACCTGATTTATGGCTAATATTTCTGTAATTTGATCTACATTAGTGGTCATCAAACTAAGGACCGCGGGCCTACTCCAGCCCGCCACACCCCTTTGACCTGCCCCCCAGCCCCTCTGCTCCCCACCACTTGAACTTGACCCTATGAGGCAATCCTCAAAAATTGTCATGGCCGATTTTTTTTTTTTTATTACGTTTTGGCAAATAATAACATGTCTGCATCTTCTATTTTGTTGATTTAAATAATTATATGACGAATTTACATTTGCTGCCAATTTTTTTTTATATATTCATTTTATAGGCCTATTTATTTTTCTTTTATTAAGTGCTGCATACATTTATTATTAATACAGTTGTTATTCATATTATTATTGTTAATATCAACAGGCCTACCTACATTTTGTAATTTTTCACTCTCCTTTGCCAGTGTCAATCACCAGATGTTTCTTACCTTGACAGTTTCTTACCTTTCTTACTTTGATATTTCTTACCTTTGATGTTATTGTTATTAGAAAATAAATAAATGGAATATCTGTGGTATTTCACATTAAAACAAAGTGTGAAGTACTTAATACTTTTGCAAACCACTAGTAACGATAAACAAATATGTGCAGGACTGATGTGTTGATATAGTATTGTGGATGGCTGTGCCAGGCTAGTCATTTCTCCTGCACAATGAGGCCTGCTCGTGGTGTTTTTATACAGCCAATCTCCCTCCATCTGAATGTGAACACAACCTATTGAAACTGGTATTAGCCACAGAGCTTTTTAGAACATAATATTTTTTATCTACAGTACCAGACATTCTTTCTCTATTGTTATCATTATTTGGGTAAAGGCCATGGACAACTTTATCTTGAGTCTGCTTTTGAAATAATAGAAAATGCTTTGTGGAAAAAATGTCTCCCATTTAGCCAGGGCTTGTGTTAATACGTTTACCCAATTATATCATGGTCAGTCCGTCTCTCAGCTAAACACTACTTATTGCTGATGGCTAAATACTACAGCTAGCTATTAATAACATTTTCTCTGCTTTTGGAAGTAATAGTAAAAATATTCCTATCAGCAATGAACTGCTGTGTCAGCCTAACATAACTGTTTAGTTTTATTTAGTATTTATGACACTCATCCATATTATAATTCCCCATTGTTGACTTTTGGGTCAATTAACTAGTTTCATGCCAATCCTAAAATAAAAGTCAGCAATTGAATTCAAGCTTAAAACATAATTATTTATTTATAGTCAATAAAACAAACTGAAAGAAAGTACAGTATCTTATATTTTGTAATAGATAGTTAAAGTATGAATTTACCTTTTCACTATTTTTATAGTGTTGGAACTGAATAGAAGTTATGCAGGACATGCTGTTCCTACATTATTATTGTTCATCAGGAACTCTGACAATTGATAACTAATAAGCAACTCTCGATCAATTCCATTAACTAGATGTAGATATAAATTCTACTTTTTGAATCATCGCCTTATACCATGTTGCTCCTTTTCAAGTGTTGCACCAAATCAGGTATTTGAGAGCTTGGTCAGCCTCACTTTCATACATCAGTCTCTTTGGGGGCGTTCTTTTATGTTTTATGTTGTCATTTTCCTAGACTACACAGTGTTTGTAATAGCACCAGTTCATCCCTGGTCCCCACTAATGCCTTCATTATCATCTTTTTCTTGCTGGCCGCTGGGGCAGTTAACTCCTGCTCCGGTGCGCACCAGTGCATTGTGGGATGGTGGTGGTAGTTGCCATAGCAGCTGTTATGTAATGGCCCCTTCCTAATTCTGTTTGGTTTGCGCTTCGGTGGGAGGGGTTTCAGTGAAATTCCACTTTGGGTCGGTTATGTGGAGAAGGCAGAAGTGTGTCACCTTTATAGTCCCAGCAGGCACTGCGGGGATACACCACTGTACTGTTTGTGCTGCCAAATGATCAGATTTAGAGTCAAATGAAGTCCATCTGGAGGACGTGGACTCAGAGCTTACGGCCATGATAGCAAATAACTGTCTTTTAGTCAATTATTCAATAATTGTGACTATTTAGGTCACACTGTCATCACTCTATCATTATAAAGTCAAACTAAATGTAAAGTTCCTTTTTATCTGGCGTTAACATAACTTATTCTTTTATAAGTTTTATAAGAGAATTAAGGAATATTGATCTGTGAATGAAAGTGAAATGAATGTCAGTGTTGTTTGGTCATGTTGTCAGTAATCATAATTAATCATATTCTTCTTCTCAAAATAATCGTGAGACTAAAATTTGATTTTGTGACTCCCCAAACTGAAACTGTATTTGTCCTTTGTTCTAACTTGAAACCACATCAGAGTATGGATTAAATAAATAAAGGACTGAACAAGATCAAAACTGGCAAAAATACCATAAAAGAACCACTAACTGCTGTACACTTCTAAGTGTATGCATAGGCAGTAAGCAGCTCAGCTCTTATCACAGTGGCACTGTTTAATTAGACAAAACAAAACAAATTATTCATGCTGTAAAATGAAGGTGAAGTTGTGTGTGTAAGGTCAGGTCTGCATATACAAGATTACAAGTCATACCTTAAAACTATTACTTGCATTTGTATAATATATTGTGTTTTCCAAGAACAGTAGCTTTCAGAAGTTTATTGGACTTTAAAATAAACCAGCTGTGTGTATAAATCCAGGTCTACATATACAAGATTACAACACATATCATGAAAATACTCTGCATTTGTATAATATATTGTGTTTGCCAAGAACAGTATAATTCATAACTTATTTTAAAAGTACTTTTGACTAGACCTGACAAGCACTGAACCGACTGTTGAAAAAAGGTGAAAGAGGAATTAATACTTTGCCTTTGATATTTAGGGTTTTTTCAGAAGTTCTACAAATCCATTATTACTTATTAAATACTTTACCTTTAAAATTTGGATTTCAGTGCATAGTGTTGCTTCAATGTGTATTTTACATTATTGCTCAAACATTAATATACTCCATGTAGCTCTAATTTAAACAGAAGATACACTGTCAAGGTCATTTATTTGTGAGCTAAACTTTTACTAATAGACTATTTACACTTCATGCATTATTTTGTGTTTGCTTTTGAGTAAAGACCCATTACTCCACTTAACTTCATGAACAATCCTTTATTGGTTTTGTCTAAATATAAAATAAGCAGGAGCTGCAGCCAAGCTCTCTGACCTTTACAAATGACTCTGGCCTACTGTGGCGTGCTTCGCTGTGCTGCTGACCAATAACTATGACATACTGCCCTCTTCTGGAAAAACTGTGCTATTGCTTCTTGATTAATGTCTTGTGACTCAGCTTTTCCAAGATTCGTAGGGCGTGCTCACAATACACAATTGAATCTCTTTGCTGCTTTAACCTGTTCAGCATGATCACCTATTTTGTATTCTCTAGTCTACGATTCTATGGTTTGCTTTCTTCTTTACTTTTTGGCCTTTACTTTAATTCCTTAGATTTTAAATTAAATTCACAGGTTGATACTGGAGACCTACGTTTGAATCACTTTATTCAATTCAATAGTTTGGTATATAAATATCACTCATAGGGTAGACCGTAGTTAGTTTGTTTCCTGTCCTATAACTTCCAGAGACTAATCAACAGGAGAAGTGGATGAGAAAAAAAAAAAAATCATACATTAAATTGCAAAATAGTGAATCACAAGACAGTATGACCAAAATACCCTTTTGTCACAGGAATGAGACGACAATTACATGTTTATCACCACATATTCCAGCCATATTTTAAACCATATTCTAAAGGTGTAACTTTTCTGGTGGAGGGTCCGTCCAATGCTTTTCTCTGCGGAGATGTTATTGCTTTGTCTGGAATGTTTCACAGTATGGCATTAAACCATTCTATCTTCATGGAGCTCAAACCAGACCAAGTTACAGGTCAAATATGTGGAGTGGCAACCCCGCTCACAGTCAGAATACCTGTTTTTCTAGGTATTTTTGAGCTATAAAACAAGCTGTAATTTAGTAATTGTTATGTCGAGCTGTTTAATGTCATACTGTGGAACATTCTAGTCAGAGCAACGACATACCCCCAACCAGTTACATAGTGCACCTTTAAAAACATTGGAGTAAATACTGCTATAAAAACAGATTAGATTAGAAGACTGGCAGAGAATAAAGTTATTTTGAGCACTTTTAAGAACATAAAAGTAAGAAAAAGTCCTATTTAATTGCAAAAATTTGATGGATTTTGTGGAAACTAGCTGTTCTATAGCAGACTGTATTGATCTTATTGGTTAATTCTTGATTAATTCTTTCTAGAGTGAGAGATGAGAGGGAACAAGTGTGAATGAATAAAACAAAAACTGGAAAGTCTTTAAACCAGGAAACAACATTATTATTTTTTTTATTATTATTATTATCATCCTGTATTTATCCCTGTAGGGAAATTATCCTCTGCATTACCCATCCTTATTCAGGAGCAGTGGGCAGCCAATCTTTCAGGCGCCCGGGGACCCATCTCCATGATCTTATAGCTAGGCTTGTCAGGACCTCAGCTGGAGGATTTTTACCTATAGTGTATGTTTTTTGGGTTGATGGGGGAAACCGGAGTGCCCGGAGGAAACCCACCCAGACACGGGGAGTAATAAAAAAAAATAATAAATAAAAAACATTATTACATACATCAGAACTTACAATATTGTGGCTCCAACATAATCTAGATACTGCAAAGGTATCTACTGATGGCACCTGTCTGTATGCATAAGGTATATGTGTTTTTCCATTCAGCTGTTACATAGTGCACCTTTAAAATTCTGAATAAAACTTCTCTACTGAGTCTCTGATATCTGCCTGTCTCCCTGCAGTACGATCACAGCGTGGGGCAAAGACCATGAAAAAGACGCCTTTGAACACATCATTAAGCAGTTTCCCAATGTCCCGGTGTCTATCGTCAGTGACAGTTACGACATCTACAACGCCTGTGAGAAGATCTGGGGAGAGGACCTGAGGAGCCTGATCGAGTCCCGCAGCGCAGACGCCCCCCTGGTGGTCCGACCCGACTCCGGAAACCCCCTGGACACTGTTTTAAAGGTCACTTTCTATTGTATCTACATACTCCACATGGGGCATTTTTGTACATAGTAGTCTAATAGTACAATAGAAAATGAGCTTTTTTCAGTACAGATTTTTGTAACGGCTCATGCTGAGATCAATGTGTGCTGTCTGCTTCTAATTATAAAGCATTTTTGTTGTTTTTAAGACAGTGAAAAGGAGGATTTAATTAAACCAGTAATAAACAGATAGAATGATAGCATATGATTTAAAGCTAGTAGTGTTTTTATGTATTTATTTATTTATTTTATATTCATATATTTATTTATTTTTTGGAAGAAAAAAAAAAAAAAAAGAATAGAATCCAGTTGATCTAATAATATTGTTTTGAGCTAAACTCGTAAAAATGTAGAAAATTAGGTAAGAATATACAAGATGTAGAAATGTAGAAATAAAATATAAGGTTCACTTTTCTGGTGGGTTTGTCTCCATGGAGATCTTACTGCGTTGCCTGAAATGTTTGACAGTATCATTACGTTTGTCATGTTTCTTGCTGCAGGTTTTGGAGATCCTTGGTAAGAAGTTTATTCCAAAAGAAAACTCCAAAGGTTATAAGGTTCTTCCACCTTACATCAGAGTCATTCAGGGCGATGGTGTGGATATCAACACATTACAAGAGGTAAGCACATCTCTCCTAGTGCGTCAGAGATTTTAGTTTCACTTTTGTTTTTAAAGTGGTGCGAAATGATCATGTGTGGTGGCTAAAAGTCATTTATATCACTTGAATACACCCACACTGAGTTTTCACATGCATATAAACAACTTTTCCTTCATTCTTTACACAGTTGATGCCATATTCCATCACGGTGTTATTCATGGGTTTCAGCTTTTCACCTTTTTGAAACTTCGATATATATAATATTTAGTTTTGAATAATATATAAAAAATGAATTGCCACGGTAACTGCAAATTTTTCATCACTCTGAAATCCATGAATACATACATTTATGTATAATTTGTGCGCCACTCGATGCATAGTGCTCATTTTCTAGAATTACACAGGGGAACACTCTATATGTTGCATTTAAAGAAGGACTTGTTTTTAGTCAATTTAAGTGTGCTGAGTTCAAATCTGAAGTTAGTTTTTTTCTGCAAGCTACAGATTTTATGCAATCTTTGATTTTTATTAAAAAAGAAAAAAAATCGAGCATTATTATAGGATATTGCAATGTCAGCCACAAATCAGTATATTTAACAAGGCAAAAGAAACAGAACAATAAAATGTGATTTTAGATTAAAGTACACCATTGTTAGAAGTGCCATATGTTTTTTCTGGAAGCTTTTCTCAGAAAACAGTCTTTATCGCAATGTGAGATAAGCGTCATTCAGAACGTTCTTCAGATAAGAGTCAATCACAGCTAATAACGCTTATCACTTTCTGTCTGTACAGGCTTAAAACGCTTAGATTTGGGTTACGTAAGTTCATATTTAGACTATTTCATCTATCTCAAATTGCATGAAAACTAGAGCTTATGGAGAAAAACTAATTTCAGATTTGAAATCAGCGCCTAAAAATCCGTCAGAATCAGTTAAAAAATCCAATGCAACAGAAAGTAAAAATTTTAGTGTTCCCCAGTGTTATCTGTTTTTTTGTTGTTGTTTTTTTCAGATTGTGGAGGGTATGAAGGATCACCGGTGGTCCATTGAGAACATTGCCTTTGGATCAGGAGGAGCTCTTCTGCAGAAACTCACAAGAGACCTGCTCAACTGCTCCTTCAAATGCAGCTACGTGGTCACAAACGGACTGGGGGTAAGTCATTTCTCATTATCGTCATTTAGCAGTTACACAGTGTCTCTGAGTGGAGTTGCATGTCCGTCCTGTGCTATTGTGGACACTGTAGTTACTTTTACTATTCATGGGCATGAATTTTAATATGAAAATGTACTTCATAGTGATCAAGTTTGAGAGTGAATGGTTGTGCAAGTTTCAAATGTCAGCCCTTGACTTATTCACTGTCTCTATCAAAGGCCTGTCAATCAGTCAGTACAAGCATGTGGTTCAGAGCAATAAATTGGACTATTCCCTTGTGCGAAACGTCACTAAGTGGAAATCTTTTTTGTTTAAGAAAGGCGTAATCATATATTTTAAGGAAAAATAATGTTTGATCAATTTTCTTATTTATTTTTATTTTATTGTCATATCACTGTCCCAGAATATTGGCCCCTTTGTGGGCATCATCTTGCCCAATAAAACCAAAAATGAATAAATAAATACAAATAAAAAAATTAAAGGAAAAGACTTGACTGAAATCTTTTCCTTACTGTTTTTCAGGTGAACGTTTTCAAAGATCCTGTTGCAGACCCCAACAAACGCTCAAAGAAAGGACGCCTGTCGCTCCATCGGACGCAGAGCGGGGACTTTGTAACTTTAGAGGAGGGCAAAGGCGAGCTGGAGGAGTACGGCGTGGTGAGTTCAACAGCATATTACAGTTATAACAGTTATAGCAGTTACACAAATCAGATATCATTTTAATGTGATTTCTTAAAGGTGCGCTATGTAACTTTTCTGGTGTAGGGTCATGGATGTGTCATTACTCTGCCTGGAATGTTCCACAGTATGATATTAAACAGTTGTACCTTACATTTATTCAATTACGAATGGTTTTATAGCTTAAAAATACCTAGAAAACCAGGCATTCTGACTGTGAGTGGAGTTACCGCTCCACAGATCTGACCTGTAACTTGGTCTGGTTGGTCTCCATGAAGATAGAAAGGTTTAATACCATACTGTGAAACTTTCCAAACAAAGGAATAGCAGCTCCATGGATCAAAGCATTTGATGGACCCTCCATCAGAAAAGTTACACAATGCACCTTTAATACTTTTTTTTAATAATCATTTCATATTTTTTGTGTGTGTACAGGATCTTCTACACACGGTCTTTCAGAATGGCAAGATTGTGAAGACGTACACATTTGATGAAGTCAGAGACAATGCAAAGCTCAAAGAGAGTGAGCTGGAAGAGCTGCACTGAGCTCTAAAACATCACCAGTTTGACCTGAAAACAACCTTCCTGACCCTTCAACTTTGACCTCTAGCCTCGATCAGTTGAATGAGGGTAGCAAGCACTGCTAAGATCCCCACACGCCACTTGTAATTTTGATGCCCTTACATGTATCAGGACTTAATCTTTGTTCCTGAAATACTGGTGGTTCTCCAAAAATGTGTAGAGACAGATCTGGAAATTAAAGGTTCACTATGTAACTTAACCTACCTGTGGATTGAAATGCCTGTGCTTTGGCCTAGAATATTCCGCAATACGACATTACACTTATTTATCACCATAGAAACAAGAGGGTGACACCAGGCCAAGTATTGGGTTAGATCTGTGGATTGGTGTCTGTGCTAATGATAAGAATGCTTTCAATAGAAACACCTGTAATGCACCGCCATAGAAACAAGCAGGTGGCTGAACCCCCACCAGAAATGTTACATAGTCCACCTTTAACATCCCACCAGTGAGAGAGTGAGATATAATGTGTGACTGGTACTGAAGACTTGTAGATATTGAATCCTAAATATAAGTTCACATCTCTCCACATCTCTCCACATCTCTCCACATCTCACATCTCATTTCCACATCTCACATCTCGTCTCATCTGTACTTTTGCCATAAAGGAAAGGCTAGCACATTGAGTTGTGTGAGATTGAGATTGGCTGCTGTTTTTGTAATGTGCCAGCAGACCTTTTCTGTCATGCCCGGAAAAAATTATTATAGTTATTGTTTCTCTTTCTGGGGAATTGAATGGGCGTTTAATGGGCAGCTACCAGAGATGTGAACTTATGTTGATGAAAATGTGCTTTTTGTTTGTTTTTTTTTTGAGTGGAAGAATGTCAAATGAAGCCACACCTAGTACACCAATGATCGTTACTTGTGTATTGTGTACAGTTTAGAAAAATACATGTCTATTTCGTATTTTATGTGAAGGACAAAACCAAGATCGTGGTATATACTGTATATCGGTGCAACTATAACATTTACTGCCCGCTCCTGCATACACTTCCGATTATAATAATAAGAATATGAAGCCATGTCATATACTTTGCTTTGAAACAGTAGCTTTGGCGCCAGTTATAAAGGCCTTACTTAATCATGTACTACCTGTCTATTTACTACAACCCAAACAAATGTTATTGGTGCATCTGTAAAGACTATACTTATGATCATCCTTTTGTCACTATTGTAATTCACAGTGTAGACACATGAAGGCCCAACATAGTCTAGTATTGAAGGGGGTAATGTACTATTTAAATTGGTAAAGGGGCTGCGTTATGTTTTTGTTCATCTTTTTTACTATTTTAAAAACATGATCTGACAAAAATAAATAAAAAATTATCAAAAGCTACTGGGTGCTGGGTGAGGAGACCAGTAAAGGGTAGTACCCCAACTCCTAACCCTGCTTAGTTAAGCACTGACTAAGCCTGAATCAATATTAAACTATTTGTTAATTAATTTAGTCTTTGCTCATGCTTTTATCAGGCTAATTAAGGTTTAGTTATGATACAAAAAAAAATGTCATATATCTAAAAATGATAAGTCTGGTATCTGAATTAACAAATTACAGCTAGAAAAGAGTTTGCATATTATAGCCCCTTCAGCAGTCACATTCCTAAATCCTATAGTAATATCCGTAGAAATATTTAGCTACACATCAGCTCCAAATACCTAGCGCTGAAACTGGGCAAAGATGAATTATCAGCTTTGTTTTATTGTTTAAAATAGAGCCAAATTTGCTTTTTGTTGGGTCTTCATGTTGCTATATGCACTGAAATCTGTCTCTGCTGTTTCAGACCAAGAGTTATGTAAAAATCCACCACAAACGTCGTCTTGACTGGGATGGAGATGAGCTAGCTATGTGTTGTGTAGAGAGATTTATCGTGGCTCCAAGTTTGATGAGTGTTCGTTTTTTGGTGGTTCTGACTTGCAATTGGACCCAAGTTGTTGTGTGATGGGCGTGAGTGACAGAGGTTTTTTTCTCCCTTTTATTTTGAAGGATTTTGTAGTATTCCTTTATGCAAATGTGTTGTGCATTGGCAGGGACGAGATCTTGGTTTTATTTTATTGGCTTTTTATTTCTATATGGAGACACAGCACCGCATAGCTTCTTGGATTGCGCTGTAGGATTGTTCTGAAGTTTTTTGGTGTTAATAATCTTCCACTATAGACTATATAAGACTATGTTGAATATGGAGCAGATGACATTACAGACTAGAAAAATATATGTACCCTATAGTCTAAGTATAATAACTCAATTCAAACAGGATGCCCTTTTGTCTGTGTACATTGTAGTGTTGTCATGACGACACTAGAGATTTTAATTTGATTTTGTTGCTAAGGAAAAGGCCTGATACTCAATACCGATTTCAATAAGACAGTGACCAGTACCTCCAGATTGAAAACCTTTGAAACCTTTATTACAATTTACATTTCAAACGTGATCAGGTACAAAAACAACACTGACTTGTAAGCAATAAAGTCATTCCAATTAAAATATTTTACTTCACTTTTCTCAATGTACATGTAGGCTACATTATTTTTGAAATAATGAAAATTAAAACCCAACATATAATCACTGTTTATCACTATTGATGTTAGAAAGATTTTTGTGTGCACTGAATTTTGTGTAGTTTTTCCCTACTAATACTACTACTACTACTACTACTACTGTATACATAGCCATGGCCTAACGTGTGTCTGAGATGCTCTGTAATGTCACTTTCTCCCATTATTTTGCAAAACTCGATGTTCAAAATCATTTTTCAAGTTTTTTGTAAATGTCCATTCACCTGTTATCCAGCTGGCGGTTGCACTGGACTTTTCAATAGTTGGATAGATTAAATTATAGTGTGCATTTTAGTGAAGGTTTAAGTTTAAATATTTTGATACTGTCTTTGTTCTTTTCTCAGAGAAACCTTATTTTGTATGACAATGGAAAAATTGCCAGAAACAGTGCAGTAACTATATGATTATTTACAAATGATGTGGCCATACTGCCTTTTCACTTTGTACATAAAACCGCTAGTTTGACTGAAAGTGGAGGGCAGGTTAGGGGGAAAACCAGAGTAGAAATTGTATTATTATTTTTGTCGGATCTACCCTTTTTGTATTTGAATAATATCCAAACCTGCTTGACTGAACGGGCAGTGAGTGACTGATTTTAGCCTCTGTTTATGAGCGAATGCCTTGTAGTGAATGAGAAAAGCTTGTGATTTTTTTTTTCTTCATGTTGTTGTTGTTTAACTTGTATGTATATGTTGGTTGTCCCAAATTCTCTCCCAAAAACAACTGATATTTTAACATGACATGCTACATTGTGGACAAAACAATGATTAAAAGATGCCACCCTGTCAGTTTGAAATAGGAGATTCATTTGTTTTAATACACAACTTTAAAAGACAAATGTTAAATATTGCCTGGCAAGTCCAGAATGAGAAGTATTGAAGAAGTGTGTATTCTGAATCCCAGACAAAATGTATTACTGGTGGATTTGCCAATACATTTAAAGTCATTATCCTCACTGTAGCCTAATTTAGAGCAATAATACAGATATAGTAAAAGCTCATATAGGCTCAGACCGGGTGAGTATCAACAGAATAAGATAAGATAAGATATGCCTTTATTAGTCCCACAGTGGGGAAATTCCAGTGTTGCAACGCACAGTTCAAGAACAGCAGGAAAATGGAACATGCAATAAAACAAGATAATAGATAATGGCTAAGAAATAATTTAAAAATAGACTTAAAAAATAGACTCTAATGTAACACTGTTCCGGTGGAGCAAAAATATAAAATACCAAAAACACTATTATGTACAATAAAAGTAACAGTGCAGCAAATGAACAGAATAAATCTCAGTAAAGTGACTTCAATATATTATAATGTTATTTACAGTAATATGACTATGTTTATGAATCAGACAATAAATGGTGTGACGAAACATAAATGGTTCTAGTTCACACTGGTTCCATGTTTCTTTAGTGCTATAGCCCTTATCACTTTACAGTGGGCATGTTTTGCACACATTCACACAATGGGAGGTTGACGCGCGCCCTCAGGAGCCCGGGGACAGTGTTGTGTCTTTGTTTAAGCGGAGCTGGAGAATGTGCGGTCCGCTCCGAGAGTCATATGACCCGCTGAGCCTCCGAGGCGGTCTGCGCTTACTGCCGCCTCAGCAAACAGCAGCCCCCGGAGTCTGGAAGATGGATCCAGTGAAAACCCTCTGCTAGACGCTGCTTGTCCTCAACAAACTTAACGCAGAGTTTAAATGGATGCACAAAATATGATCTGACCTGCGTTCATTAAAGAAAACTCCCGAGAGGATTTGATAACTTAGGCAATGCATTTGAAAGTTGTTTGGCAAACTTTTCTTGAGAGTTTTAAAACATTTTGTCTTCTAATCACTTTCTAATTATCGAACGTAGAAGATCAAGTCGTAGCACTTATTCTGCTACATGCCGCGTAAATCCACCCTGTTACTGCGCGCTTAACACTTTTACTGTAATAATATTTATGGCTCCAAATGACAACAAACCGTGATCGTTGTTCTACAAACATTGCATTTATGGTGCTGTATAAAAGTGATGCGCCCCTTTTATTTCTATATCCCGTCATGGCAGGGTTGGTTAATTTTTTTTACAGTGCGGAAAGTAAACCACGTCACGGAGTCAAACAACTCCCACTTTTCCTACGTTGGACCAACATCCACAGTTCAACCGGATAAAGAGCTGAACTCACTGCTTAAATCATGATGACCGGATTTAGACTCAATTTATCGCCACTGAAGGAACCTTTAGGTTTTGTCAAAGTTGTGGAATGGGTAAGTTACTTTCTCATTTCATTGTATCACCAACAGTAGGGAGGCGCGGTCCTTGGCTGCCCATTTTTGCACAAGGGTGAAATAACTAATTAAGCAAACTGTGCAATACACCACCACTTAACATTATGCGTAAATATATCATGCGTAAAACGTGCGTAATATGTGTAAAGTTTATGCCAAGCACCATACTTTCTTCAATTATTTTAAGATGTAGTCTCACGTTGCTGCTTTGGGAGAGTACTTGGCCTGCAGCTCTTGTGCTTACAATATCAAGTTTGCTATGGAGCCAAATTGAAAATGATACCTGTAAACCATAGACTTTAAAATAGCTTTTGAATGTGCATGTGCAACTTTTGAATTGTTCCATACTGTCTTGCCCTTCAGAGGACACGGTTAAATATTAAATCTTTCCTCAGCAATTATTTATCCCCGAATAACCGTGTACCATATTGGTTACTCATACGTACATTTGCATAACATGGCCTATTACTCCAACTGCTGGTCCAGTAATGATTTATGCCGCTCGTATCTGGGTCACCGTGCGTAATGCCGTTTTCTTCAGCTGTGTTTCTCACAATGGACTCACAAGGTTTTAGAGGCGCGCTAAACACCCGATCATCTGACTCAGGAACAAGACTAAGACTGTGTGTGTATGGGGGTGTGTGTGTGTGTGTGTGTGTGTGTGTGTGTGTGTGTGTGTGTGTGTGTGTGTGTGTGTGTGTGTGTGGATGGATGAAAACGTTTGCCTTATCAAACCCTGTTCAGCAGCATTCTTTCTGGTCTGTTTACTCGTGAATGACACACGTATATGAAGCAGTTTGATTGCGCATACATTTTTGATTCAGATATTTGCTCATAGTCTCTTTCTAGAATTTACAGATTAAGGCATAATAATCTGAAACTTTGCTTAAAAATTGACTATATTGTGCAAAATTGACTCGTGTGAGCTTTTAGTCAGATAGGAATGCTGTTACTGCCTCAGAAACATACCTGGAGTTGTGTTTTGTCAAGGTGTTGTGATTCTAGTCAAGGTGTATGGAGTTTAAAAACACAGTGGAGCACTTCCTGTATTGCCACATAACATCACAAGGTGTGTTTTTAGTTTCTGCAGGGTCTGTGTGTTAAACATGTGTGAATGAAACAAAATGCAACCCCAGTTATATTTTTGATGAGGAGACATTATAACAGATCAGAAACAATGTAATATTGGTCCTTTAATAGTAAATAAATATAAATTTGAGTCGTGACCTGGACTTCAGTCAGATTTGAGTCACTGTTTTGATCACTCAAGTCTTGGAACAAATGAACTATGACTGGGACTTGACTTGGACTTCAAGACCAGTGACATGGGACATCGAAAATCAGATACTAACCGATACTAAAACTGGTATCGAAACTAGATACTCATCTGAGCAGATGTCGGTACATAAAAAGTCACATACCTTCACAAGACAGAAATATACGTTTCCTGAATAGCTTTAGAATGATCTTGAGCTGTATCAGTATAAGTATAAGTACAAGTATATAAGTATATCAGTATAAGAGCACGTAGACTAGTATACGCCCTTGGACCACTATGGAACCTACTTGGACAAGGATTAAGATAGATAAGAAATAAGACTACATGGTAATATAAAAGAAAGTACTATGATTTAATTATTTTATTGTCTAAATCGTTTTAGTTTTTTAGTAGCATTGTAGTATCGGAATTGATTTTGAGGATCAAGTCTTCCTTAGTATTGAAATTAAGTTTGAAATTTTAGTATTGCATTTCAGTATAGTATTAATAGTAAAAAAAATATGCTTGATATTACAGGAACAAATTGTAACATGTCCCTCCCTATTTCTCAGTTTGTTACAAGTAGAGTAATAAAGACAAACAAATCATATCTTATGCAAAAACATTAACTGTATTTGATGGTAATTTTGCATAAAGACTTGAAAGTCAAAGCATAGGACATTCTTGGGACTTGACTCAGACTTGTGGGTCGTGACTGGGGACTTGAGGACACAGACTTTAGAGTTACTCAGGACTTACGAAACGAGGATTTGGTCTCACCTCTGTTTACCCTTCCAACTACCACCATTCACTCACTGTGTCCACACATATGGGCAAGGATACAAAACAATCATAGTATTACCCCTCTAACAACAGCATCTAGTAGGAGTATTTTTTCATCCTATCGAAACTTGTTTTGTTTTAGTATCTACTGTCAATACATATATATTTTTTATTTTTCCAATTTTTAATTTATACAAAATGAAACAATAAGACCAAATAATAATAATAATATACACAAAACAGTCAAGTCCAGACAAAATGTTCAAAAAAGGTGTCCATGTCCATTCAAAGTCCAGTCATTTCTCCCTACTGTAGCTATATTTAATCTATAATATATTGTTTTACACTTTTCAAAATGAACTGGAGAATTACTTAGCACTTAGATTCCATACCTTATAAACACCACAGCTGAGAAATGCCTTCAGTGATGGGATCTGCTGTCTAGTAGTAAACAGGAAAGATGGGACTGGCCTGGTATGTAATGTCAGCCCATAGACTTTTAAGGTTTCCTGCACTTACCAAGTGAACTTGACAAAGTTTTGTTTTTGTATCCTGAGAGGAAAGGATGCAGAGTTGTTGATTTAAAAGTGAAGACACTAGTGGTAAATGGACACATCCTGTCTGTGGTCATTCTCTGGGATTTAGCCACTGTTTAGCTGGACTCTCTGATCTCAGGAACACCCACAATTCTCAGATGTTTAGATGGGAAAAAAGTAAAAAAAAAAAAAAAAAAAAGCATGTTGTACATATTTTATTATATTATTCTATCCCTCTTTGGTATAATCCACTAGATAGTATATTCAGGGATAATATCTGTTCATATAAGATGGTAACAAGAAGAAAACACTTTTTGGCAGTTTTTCAAAACGGAGATATCAGTTTTTGCAACTCAGATTTGGGGCTGAATTAGATATATGTTTTTTTCATGGCTAATACCGATTGTTTAGAATCCATGGAAACCAATGCCTTATAAGAGCTACTGATCATTTTTGGGCAATACATAGTTCAGATTTGGATTATTTTCCCCAAATTTTGTAATCAAAATGTACTGCAAACTCCAACCTGTGTACTCCAACCACAGCCTTTTATTTTTTTACCACAAACCTTTAAGAGAGCTGTGAAGTCATGTTTTTAGCAGTTTTCTTTGCACTAAAGTGTTAAAGTAAAGCTTTGTGTGTACTCAGCAACAAGTTGGCCAAAATAAATTATCGGCCTGTGCTGGAGACTGAAGTCCGATAGCTGATACATTAAAAAGGGCAAATATCGGTATGATATATCGGCCAAACAATATATCGGTTTACCTCAACGACAGGCACTGCTCTGTGGTCACCTCACTACTCCTGATACAAAGGAGAAATTCCCCCATGAGGACATTTCAGTGATGCTAAGAGAAATCGAGGTGTGAACACTATAGGATTTTATGCAATATACCTACTACAGTAGAAGTGATGTGTTGTTGTCTGTAATTGTACATAGATTGTTTAGCTGCAGTGTTCTGTTTCTTTAGGCTATTTGTCTGTAATATTTCAAGGCAATATTTGATAGAATTTTAACCAGTATTTACAATCGCTTTAAAATGTGCTGTAATTGCAATGGAATCGTGATAATCTCCTCGTTAGTCACTTTTGACACCAACCGTTTCAAACCTTATGACATTTTCTTTTCCTTAAACATGAACTGTAAGCAAATTGCAGAGAGTGTACATATTGACATAATATTTGCATAATCCACTGGTTAAGTTCATTATATGAGAACATGATATTGAGTATTAAGATGTGAACATGAATGTATTGCTACATCTTTAGGCGTTTTGAACTTGCTTGTAAAATGATGCACACACATTTTGGCTTGGGGTTGAAAAGTGGATTCATCTAAAGTTTCACTGTTTTTGTCATTGTGTTTGAACACTGATGTTGGCTTTAACTGATTACAAAAAATAATCAAATGTATTTAATAATTCATGAAAACAGTGTATTTAGAAAAGTTGGACGCAATACAATGATCAGGGATAGAACTGTTCCCACAATCAGACTGCTACAAAAGGACTTTGTATCTCTAAGGAAAGTGGTGTCTGTGTTTGACACATCCTTTTATGCCACTGGGGTGGATGGTGCTGTTAAATTTTCACTGACTGGTGATCAGATCAGTTGTGATCAGCTTGGGGCTTTCAGTCAGTCATGTGATACAAAACCATAGGTGTCCAAACTAAGGCTTGGTGGCCAAATGCGGCCCTCAGACCAGTTTTTGTTAGCCCTCAGGCCTCCTGCTGAATTGCCCCAAATGATCATACTTATAACTGCAAATTCTAAGTTTTAATTTCTATCACTGTTATCATATTACATTGTGATACAGACACGGAATTAGTCTTCAAACACCTCTGTAAAATGCATCTATCTGAAAGTCTTGT
The DNA here is from genome assembly GCA_029959045.1 of Taenioides sp. WSHXM2023. Taxonomy (NCBI): domain Eukaryota; kingdom Metazoa; phylum Chordata; class Actinopteri; order Gobiiformes; family Gobiidae; genus Taenioides; species Taenioides sp. WSHXM2023. The sequence goes on from CM057085.1 coordinate 13,025,310, forward strand.
TTTAACTCCGCTACAAATATGTTTCTATAGTGGCCGTTGGGGAAAAGAGTTTGGACATCCTGCTCCAAAGACATGCGGTTTGATGAAAGCCATTGTCCATAAATTAAGCCATAAGTGTTTTTATTAAGAAAAACTAAAATTGAATTAAAAAACAAATATAATCAAAACCACTGGGGCACAAGAGCAGCCAGGTATAGGCACACATCTCCATACTGCTTAAGCCACCTGGTTTGGAAGCAGACACCTTTTTGTATTACCCATAAGAGTGCTCAAGGCTTCAGAAATAGCTGATAAAAGTTGAATGGATGAGTGAATTATTTACATTATGTCCCGTAACCAGGGTATTTCCGAGTAAAACCCCTCTGTGGCTTTAGTACCTCATAATGATCACTGAAACATGAATGCAGGAGAAGTGCAGAGTACAGCAGTGCGTGGTCTAAACGAAAGAACAGGAAGTCACATCTGGCCCAACATCTGGAAGAAGCCTGGAGCCTGGAGAGTTACTGTGGCTTTCGTGGCGTCTGGCTAACGGCTAACCTCCTGTTATAGTAAGCCTTTTTCAGTGCTAAACGCTAACTGTGGTAATGCTGTGAAGCGTCAGGGTTTAAGGAGCTAAAATGCTCTGTTGTTTTTGGTGTGACCCAGGCTGATGAAACTGTGTGTAGTGTAGGAGTTTAAAATCATTACCCTGTCACGAGATACGGTTGAATAATTATGAAAATGCTGACCTAAAATAGCCCCAGAAGAGAAAAATGCGCTGGTGATGTGGGAGGCTTAAGCAGAGCATGTGATGATGGGTAGACATGAGACTCAGACAAGAATGTGTGAAAGAAGATGACGCCAGAACTAAACATAGAGGAGTGTGCATCGTAATCAGTGTAGTTCTTCGGGCTGTACAGTTAATTCTATTTAAATCAAGATCATTTCTAACTGTCTGTGATATGGTGCAGCCTTTTTAAATGTCCCATATTAAACGAAATTGTGAGCTTTAAGCCGTGTTTGAATGTTACCTTATCGAAAACATACCTGGGGTTGTGTTTTGTTTCATTCACACATATTTGAGTAATTCTTTATTATTAGTCTGTCTATATCTCCAAAACTCAAAATGCTCTGTTCCACCTTGTGATGTCATGTAGTGGTAGTTTTCAAGTTAACAGCTCCTTTTACATTTAGTTCAGTAGAGACTGACAATTCCAGGACTGAAATGATCCAAATGATTCTAATGAATGTATGGAGTTTAAAAATACAGTTTAAAAATACAATGGGACACTTCCTGTATTTTCACATGACATCATGTGGTTTCAGTTTGAGAGAAGAACTGCAGGGTTTCATGTGTGAATGAAACAAAACACAACTCCAGGTGTGTTTTTGATGAGGAAACAACATTATAACAGATCAGAAAGCGTAATGTGAGCCCTTTAACTGAGAGGTTGACAGTCAGTCCTCTGTTAGTTAAAGCACGTGGTTTGGAGCAGAGTTCAGACTAGAGGAAGAAGTTTGAATGGCAATGTTAAGAGTCCAATTGTTTATGTTGAGGATTAATATTGATATTGATCATGATAATTACTACCTCTCTTTATCGTTCAATACATGAAAGCTGGAACAATATTTTTGGGGGTTAATATTTATTTTTTGTACATTTTCTTTGCACTTCTGCAAAATTTGTGGTTATTTTTTGGCTCTATGATCAGATTTAAACTGGAAGGTTGAATAAATAACTTCTATGACTCATTACAGCTGCAAACTAAGTACTACAAAGTGTTTTTAACAGTATTGTAGATTGTAGATCTGCTCTTGGCTGACTGTGTCAGTGGCATAAATTATTGATATACTATATATATAGTTTAATTATTATTGTTTATTGTCTAAATTTACTTAAAATATTTACAGCAGTATATTGTGCTTTGTGTGTGTGTGTGTGTGTGTGTGTGTGTGTGTATATATATATATATATATATATATATATATATGTATATATATTCTCCTACAAGTTAAGGGTGTATTCACATATCTATGTATTGTGTTTTACCTTAAGAACCATGGGCTATATTTACTTAAACCAACTTCTACTGTTTAAAAAGTAACACTTCAACATGAGAGCAGATTTTCTTCCATCTCTTTGAAGAAGTCCCATGATCCACATCAGAGACCCATGCAAGGAATGCTTCAAACAGTCTGAGACAGTTAAAAGAATCTGACCTAAAGAAAATGCATGTTTTCACTCAGTGTTAGAGTTGAAAAATGTAGCAAAAACATCTAATATCTAATGTGTGGTTTTAATGCATTAAAGGTTATGAAGGTTTACAAACAGGATTCCTTTACAGTGCACTCATCCAGGTCAGGAGCATAAATACTAAACTACTAAGACTGAAATATGAACTGCTGAACTAAGAACAGCTTTGTAGCACTTTAAACTACAGTGTTAGTAGGTTTAAAGCACTCCTAGCTTTTCTAGTAGGGGGTCCGCCACCTGCTTGTCTTCATGCTCTTGGCTTTATCTATCCTAATAGAAACTACAGGCTACATTACAGGTCAGATCTGTGGAGAGGCAACACTATTCACAGAGAGAATTATTGTATTTTTGAGCAATAGAAACACCCATAATGAATAAATGCTAGATAGACGTGTTTAAGGTCACACCATGGAACATTCCAGGCAAAGCAAAGCAATCTCCACGGAGATAAGCAGGGGACAGACCTTCCACCAGAAAACTTGTACAGTGCACCTTTTATACATAATTAAAAAATATCTCAAAACATTGCAGCCTTTGAAATTTGCTAATTTATTTTTTGTAGTTTACATAGGAAAACACACCTAGTTACACTGAAGATAAGAAAAACAACTCTTTGTACTTAAAGGTGTACTGCGTAACTTTACTAGTAGAGGGTCCACCACCTGTTTGTCTCTGTGGAGATGTTAGTTTTAGATGTTATAGTATTGCAATAAACATATCTGTTTCCATGGAGCTGTCGCCAGGCAAGTTACAGCTCAGATCTGTGTAGAGGCGACCCCAGTTACAGTAAGCCTGTTTTCAAAGTTTTGTGTTTTGTGAGTTTAATGTTACTTTGTATAATGCAAAGTAATAACATGTCCACGGAGACAAGCAGGTGAAAAGTTCCGCAGTGGACCTTTAAAATAAAAAACTAAATCATATGTTGTTTGAATTAAGAAAAAAAAAAAAACTTATTCCACTGGTAGATCATTTACTTGTCAAATCTACTCAAATCAAATTAAATATTCTTAATAGGAGTAATCTGAACTTACTTACTAGTACATATTACTTTTTGCAGTGAAAGCTTTGCGTTTTTGGAGAAGAATATGAGTGTAGTTAGCTGGGCCTCTGGGGGTCTCTTCTGCTGACGTTATGGTATGTGTTGCCAGCTTTGTTCTCGGAAGTCAAGTTTTATGTGCTTTCAAACATTTGCTGACCTACATATCTGAAGGGGAATTTCAACAAAATCACAATAGTTTTAAATGGACCCTGAATGGGACTGAAATATGATCTCAATTACTGTTACTCCCATTGTGGCTTTTACTGCCTTATAAAACTAACTTCTCTCTCCTCTCTCCATCCTCCTCCTCTCTTCTCTGTCCAAACAGCTCACAGCCATATTTGCTTTTGGGAGTGTTGGAGGTTTCTCAGGGACCAATATCATCACCCTCTTATGTGGAGATGGGAAGAACGAGACTCTTAGTGCAAACTTTCACTACCCCTTTAGGTGAGTACTAAAAAGAAATCATTTTTGGATGGTTTATATGTAGAGGTTATAATGATACACAATTCATTGATTGATTATTTATAAGAGCAATTACAGCAAATCTCTACTGGTATCATGAATAAATAATTATTGCAGAATTGCGGTTATGTCTAATAATCTAATAACTGACATGAAACCACAGCTGAAAAATGTTCAAAAGTTCACATTTGGCTTGGCTGATTAACTTCATTAATTAAAGGTGCACTATGTACATTTTCTGATGAAGGGTGCTCCACCTGCTCTTCTCCATGGGGATCCTATTGCTTTGCCTGAAATGTTCCACAGTATGGCATTAAACTTATCACATAAAAACAGGTTATTATTACTATGAGCAGACTCACCTCACCACAGATCTGACTTGGAACTTGGTCTGGGGGTGTCACCTGTTTGTTTCTATAGAGATAGATACATTTAATGCCATACTGGGGAACATCCCAAAGCAGTAACATCTCCTTAGAGACATGTGACCAGCTCTCACCCAGAAAAGTCACATAGTGTATCTTTAAAATTATTATCAGGGTCGACAATAACCAAATGTTCTGATACAGTCGCCAAAGAATCTAACAAGCATTTGCATGATAAATATGACTCTGGAATGATACACAGACAGAGCAGCACAAGTTAAACTTCATTATGACATTCAGAAATGTTCTGATTTCTTATGCAGATTGTCCCAAATACCATTGGTCCCCTCAAACACCAGTATCTGTAACCACTCAGTGGCAGCCACATACCTGGTGGGCGACTCTGCCTCTGCCTCCGAGTTCTTCGTTGGGACCGGTGTGGTCTGTTTCCTGTACAGTATGGCCGCCCTGCTGGTCTATCTGGGATACATGCACATCTACAAGGACTCCGACTTTGGACCCATTTTTGTAAGTTTTATATGTATTTTAAAAATACAGAGAGGAATCAGAATTACCCATACTCATATACAACGGCAATTTGGCAATGGCACAGATGTTTATTTAGAAGATAAATATTTTTTTATTTTTTTTTAAGCATATTTTATAAGTGTTTTTCCACACTTTAGGGCACATCCACATCTTGAAAATAATTTGTGCGTCATGGTATAAATACTTCAGTAAAGGCTGCTGAAATGAAACATGCAATATTAGATGGATAGTAAAACTAGGATATAGACAAATATCAGTAGTCAAAAAATAAACAAGTATCAATACTTCCAAAGCCTCTATATTGGAACAAGCATAAGTTCTTTATAAGTAGTTAATATAAATTAAACTACTATTATTTTGTGCTGAAAATATTTTTTTAATAAAATCTGTTTGTTTTGTTTTTCAAGTACTGACTTTTTTCCTTAATAAGACTGAAATGTTAGTTTTGTGACACTAAAACCAAAGCCAAGAAAATGTGACTCAACCGATTCACACAAAACAAAGTATTTGAAAATACTTACTTATTGAAAATACTAATTATTTAATAACTTCAAATAAAAATACTTATTGCAGTGACATCACACTGGGGTGTTCTACATGTATGTGTATGGTAGAAAGTTCAGCAGTTACTATGGTGACACAATGCACACATTTGCAAACACAGCCCAAAACGTTTGAAGGTGACTAACTGAAAAACTCATGGTGACTTTTATTTTAGAGGAACTTCTTTAACAGCACAAATCTGCTGTTGTAGTTCCAACTAAGTCAGCTCTTTATGGTCAAATTGTGTGAAAATAAAGTTCAGATTTAAGTCTAACTGAAGTAACAGAGCTTCAGGAAGACCAGTGCCTACAGTTAGCATCACACCCCCAGATAATGTTGACATCAGCTGCAAAGTATCAATACAAAATTCACTCCACTCTTTATTTGATTGTATGGATATTTACTGTGTATAAACTTGTGTCTGTGACCTGCAGGACTTCTTGCTGACAGCGATCGTGGTCTTTTTGTGGTTGGTGTGTTCTTCTGCCTGGGCCAAAGGTCTGCAGAACGTCAAAGATGCCACAGACTCAAATGGCATCAACAACACTCTGGCTCTGTGCAAAGGGAACAACGTCACCTGCTCCGTCACTGAGTTCGCCAACCTGCGGAGCCTCAACTTCTCTGTGGTAAGGACGAAAGAGGAGGATGATAACTGCTTTTTCAGTCCAAATGAGGTCTAATCTACACCCTATTGTCATATACACTGCCAGGTAATAGGCAACCGCACTGTTAGCATCACTACTTCCTGTCCAATTGTGCATAATATTGTGACGTTTCCGTGGAGAATAAAGTCACGTGATATAGAGATTTAGTTGCCCCTTACACCGCACAGCTCAGAAAAGGCTGTTTTATTATTAACACCATAAAAGCAGGCACTTCACAACTCCACCAGTTCAATCACGATGGCAAACGTGCTTCCCAATATAACCGCAGATTTAACAGTAATAAGGTATGTGAGTGTCCTAAACTGAAGTCGTGGAACCATAGCTGTAGAGCAATGCAAGAGCCAAATGATCGACCCAACATTAAAAGACGTAAACATTCCGAATAACAGCATTACATTAACCAGAGTTAATGTTAGAGAGAGTTAAGAGGAAGAACTTACTTGGTTAGTAGCGAAACATTGGCAGCAAAAGTTTAGTTAGTCCAGTTGTTTTGATTAAATTTCGTGAAAATATACACTACCAGTCAAAAGTCTGGGCACACCACTCATTCAGTGCTTTTTCTTTATGTTTCCTACTTTCTGCATAAGGAAAACATACTGAAGACATCAAATATATGAGGCCGGGTGTATGGAATTATGTAGCAAAGATTATTTTTAATATAAATCTATTTTATATTTAAGATTCAGATTTCTCAAAGTAGCCACCCTTTGCTTTGTTAACAGTGTTGCTGCAAACCCTGGTCCTTCTGTCAATGAGCTTTTTTACTTCTGTGCCTTGTCAGGGTTCATTTAAAGCAGTGATCAAAGCTGCAGGAGGAATCTAAAGACTTATTCCACACTTTTTTGTCTACTACATTTCAGTGTTTATTCAATGTTTTGATGCTTTCAGTGAGGATACACAAAAAAAACAAAACATGAAAAGATGTGTTCAAACATTTGACTGGTTATGAGACAATTTATTATCGCACATTGTCTCTTTAATATTGTGATAAAATATTTAGGCCATATTGCGCTTCTCTAGTCTTAAGTGTATTTATGTTTAACTCTCATGGCACGAGTATGTAAACTAGTGTCCACGTCCAAGAGCCTGTTTCTTGTCCCACCATTTCTAGTTTAGATAGAGCAATAAAATAAAAATGTATAAACTTCAGGCACTGTCATGAGATACATAAATAACAATATTGTCTTGGCATGTGAAAACAATTCTGTTAGGCCAGTGGACAGATTAGTTCTTTTCCAAGAGTGAATCGAAAGAATAAACAACAGAAGTTTCTTTGTTAAATCATTATGTCATTGTGTCCTTGAGCAAGACATTTCTTCAGTCAATCTGCCTCAGGACACACGTACAAAGAGGGTTGTCTTTAAGAGAGCTCGGGATTCTAAATAGAGATATCTGCTACCTCAGTGCATGAATGTTTGCCAGCTCACCCAGCAGTTGGCGTTTCAATGCCAACTTGCAGTTATGTATACTGTTGTTGTGTCATTGGGCAAGACACTTAACCAGCTGCAACTGCAATATCTGCATTCATTGATGTTTAAATGCGTTAGTCATTTCTTGATGTAAAGCACTTTTAGATCCCAATATGTATGTAAGTGCTATATAAATGTGTTCCCTTGGGCATCTAATGAGAAGAAAAAAGAAATAAGAGAAGGTTTTGTGCAATTTAAAGCTCCTATATTACACCAAAAAAAAAAAAAAAAAAACTCTTGTGCACTTTTAGCCATGTTAGAATGTTGTTACCTCATCAAAAACATTCCTGGAGTTGTGTTTTGTTTCATTCACACATGTTTGAGTAATCCTTTATTATTAGTCTGTCTGCATCTCCAAAGCCCCAAATGCTTTGTTCAACGTTGTGAATGGATAGATAGTTTTCAAGTTAACAGCTCCTTTTACCTTTTGTTCAGTAGAGATTAGCAATTCCAGAGTTGAAATCATCCAAATGATTGTAGTGAAGGTGTATGAAGTTTAAAAACACAGTGGAGCACTTCCTGTATTAGCACATGACATCACAAGGTGAAAAGAGAGAAGAACTGAGCCTAAATATGCAAGGTCTGTGTGTTAAACATGTGTGAATGAAACAAAACACAACTCCAGGTATTTTTGATGAGGAAACAACATTATAACATAGATCAGAATCGTGAGCCATAATGAGAAAATAATAATAATAATAAAAAACACAAGAACCATTACTCCATATCTGCATGTAACTATGTAAATGGCATTGTTCCATTGTTTTGTGTTGCAGGTGTTTGGGTTCCTGAACATGTTTGTGTGGGCTGGTAATGCCTGGTTTGTTTACAAAGAGACGCGCTGGCACTCTCAGAAGTTCTCTCAGTCTGGACCAGGGCACCAGCATGTCCCAGCGCCCATGTAAGACAATACAAATAAGATTCACAACATGCAGTAAGCCATCTATGAAGTTGACAATATGGAATGGAATATCAGCCTTGTTTTAAAATACAATGTTTTTGTTGCATATTGAAATTATTTGGGGAGGCAGAAATATCAGAGATAGGTTAGTTTGTATGAGATGAAGGTTGGTAAGGTGTGATAATAATAATGTGCCTTAAGACTTCATCTAAGTATGTATAGTATATGTACGCAACTAGGGCTGTACAACTAATCGTAATGGAATCTAAATGCTATTTGAGTTTTCGCAATTATCAAAGAAAAGGCTGTATTTATTTAGATAACAGAATGAGAATTGTAAGAGCAAAATATTATCCTGTTGTACCTGTTGTTCAACTTCAAACTTATTCTGAAATGCATGGGATTCTTGTATTATTTTATCAGTTCAAACCTCAGTCTTCTCTCAGTGAGAATGCTTCTGGAGGTGTTTATAACAAAACACTACTTTTTAAAAATATAACGCAAATCGCAATCGCAAAAATGTCTGGAAAATTGTCATTTTTTTCCAAAATTGTGCAGCCCTAAATGCGACCAGTCATTAGCGGTAGTACTGAGTGAGTATGAGTTGGACAATATTTTTCTTTTTCTTTTTTTTTTTTCTTGACTGAATTTGTTAAGCTTCAAATTATGAATGAACACATGAAGAGAAGTTAAGCAATGTTATCGTGGTGATTCGGGACGGTGGTTGAAACCAACAATATTTTAGATTTTGTACATTTTTGAAATTCATTCATAGCATCATTTCCCTAGTGGCAGTTAGCATTTATTGCAAAACAAGTTTGTGTAGTCTACTTGAAACAAACTGTCAAAGAAAAAATCTTGTAATGTGAATCTCATCATTTTGCTTAAAGGTGCATTACGCAACTTATCTGGCGGAGGGTCCGTCACCTGCTTGTCTCCATGGAGATGCTATTGATTTGCCTGGAATGTTCCATGGTGTGACCTTAAACACATCTATCTACCATTTATTCATTATGGGTGTTTCTATTGTTCAAAAATACAATAATTCTCTCTGTGAATATGGTCGCCTTTCCACAGATCTGACCTGTCATGTAGCCTGTAGTTGTCTCTGTTGAGACAGATAGGTTTAATCTCAAGCAATAACATCTCCATGAAGACAAGCAGGTGGTGGACCCTTCACCAGAAAAGTTTAAGTGAGTGAAGACTTACTATAAGGTTTTTAGCTTTGAACTGTCCAAAGAAATGCCGGCCCTATGGTCATTTGTCAGTTTTCATACAAGTATTCAACTCTGTGGGTTCAGCCAAGGTTTTATCTTTTCTTTTCATCCTTCCTGTCTCTAAAGTATGTTGTTACTAGGTGCCAGTTACAGAAGAAATCTTTGAATGTAATAGTTTATTTTTCCAAAGGTATTACGCATAATGTAAACAAATGAAATGCCAAAGGAGTGTTTTTATGAATTACTTTAGATTTGACTTGTTTTTAAATTCATAAGCATGTCAGACTAGTGTTTTTGCAAGCTAGTTCTATTTTAAAATATTAGTTTTCTGTTCTATTGACTTTTTCGTTTTTCATTTCTGTTTTGCTGTATGGACATTATATTATAACTCATGTGGTGTCCAGGTTATGCCCTTACAGCTTCAACACGGTGCCATATTCTCTCACATTTAACCTCTCTGCCTTGGTCATTTTTGATGCACAATATGTAAAGATGGTTTTTCAATAAAATATTCTTCATCTGTTTGACGTAATTCTTGTAATAATAATGGAATGTGTGTTTTGAAATAGGCTATTACCAAGATGAAGTTCAAACTACATCACAATATATAGTCCAGTAATATATAATGCAGATGGTGCCAGCTAAAATGAACACTGTGAAAGGTGCACTATGTAACTTTTTGGTTGCGGGTTCGTCACCTGTTTGTTTCTATGGATATGTCACTGCTCTGCCTGGAATGTTCCACAATATGATGTTAAACCGTTCTAGCTTACATTTATTCAATTACAGGTGGTTTACTGCTCAAAAATACCGCTCCACAGTGCTGACCTGTAACTTGGTCTGGTTTGGTCTCGATGATGATAGAAAGGTTTAATGCCATACTGTGAAACATTCCAGACAAACCAATAACATCTTCATGAAGAAAAAGCATTTGACGGACCCTCCACCAGAAAAGTTACACAATGCACATTCAAAATGAAGATTTTTGCTGAAATGTAGTGAGTTCTTGGGTCTAATTGTCACTAATACAAATGATCAGATTCAGAATTTGTGAATTTACATTTTAGATGATACTTTAATGTCAGTTTAATCTGTAATCTTAATAAACCGTTGTACCCTCTTTTGGATTATGGCTTCATCAGTTATTATTGTGTTTCTAGATGAGATAGGCCTACTTCACCCGCTGCCCGTATGGTAGAAATGTTTTTATTATCAATCATTTGCACGTATGCAGCCTGAGTTGAACTGATGGAGTCACTTTCACTTATGCTGCATTTATGGTGCAGTTTTCGTTTTCTGCCACAAGAGGTCAACATAGAAGCGTGCTTGACCTACAGGCAGCGCAGTAAATATTTGAGGTCTTTGGGGAATTGCTAAATTTATTTGAATTTATTTTAAATGTGGTTTGATCTGATTCAGCAGGTCTATGCTACTTACCATACTCCCATTTAGGGTTCATTCTTCTGATATCCTTTAATATTTTGGTTGCCTCTTTTAATGTACATTATATTCCTTGCTACAGAACATAATGCCCAACCCTGCATAAACTAGTATATTATAATTATGCTGTATAAATAGGCTATGGATTTTTCTCTTAATATCGATTGACTTGATAACATCTAGGCTATTTCACAAGTTGATTCACAGCTAGGATTATACTGTGTGATGAATGTAGGCCTATTATATGAATCATTAATGCCATTATATTATTGTAACGACAGTATTGTGTTACATAATTGCAGTGAAATCCAGATGATTCGGAATGCGCATCCCTATGTGAACTTTTGAACCCGTGCGCGTGTGCCCTTCCAGTCAATGGGCTCAACCTGGACCTGTCAACTTTCCGGAAAAAGCCGAAGTTGCCCGACGCTTTACGACGGCGACGTCAGCTGCATATCTCGTTCTTTCGTTTTCGTGCGAAGGAGAGAGAGGAAAACGGATCACAGCAAAGCAACAAGAACGAAGAGCAATGGCGACACTGGCTCGCCAAATACCAAGTCCGGATACGTTCCTCTGTCAGCCTTGGTCGTCTTTCGTGTGTGCAGCTCAATTACCTTTTGTTGACAGTAAGTTCGCTCGGCTGTATGGTTGTTTTCGCGGACCAAGTGGCAGGGAAGTGCGTTGTGGTAAACTGTGTGTGATTGAGAGTTGAGTAAGCTCCACCGTGCAGCAAGCAGGGTCTGTCAAAGCGCAGCAAACTATCTGTCAGAAATACTACGGCCAAATTCAATATTAATCCACTGGCTTTACAATCGGGCTTGTGCGCATTTACAGTATTTGCGGTGCAGACTTTGCGCCATTGGCATGCGTGTCCACTGCTGATCCCCATCCAGTGCCCAGATGTAAGTTTGTTAGCTTTGACAGCTCCACTTGATTTAGGAAGCCAGCCCTGGCGTTAGCGGGCTAATGCTAACCCATAGCCAGACCCAGAGCAGCAGCAGCAGCAGCAGCAGTAAGCATGGCTCCTGCGCGCATGGCCCGTAAAGTTTGTTGTGAAACCCGTGGCTCCTCGGTAAAAGTGGCTGTTTTCTTGTTGCATTTGTAGATTCTTCCGTGGAGGTTGCAGACACCGAGATCTGCTGTCTGAGTGAAACTGTGAAGATCGGAAAACAAGGTGAGCGACCTGTGCCACTGTTACTACGATGGAGCTGTCACGTATTTTGTTTTTGTATTGGATTACACGAGTAACAGCCAAGCAAGGGACGACATTTCTATTTATACCCACTGCATACCTCATGTCCGTAGAAAATGCACAAGTTATACAAAATTTCGATTTTATAGTGTGATTTTTACTCAAATCAATAAGGCACATAATGTTTTTTTTTTACTTATTTTTCAGACGCTGCTAACATCTTGCATATTAACATTATTTAAACATCATACCACATTAACACAACATTTTTAACGTTCTTTCTATAACATTTTTAGTCACAGTACATTAACACAACAAATCCTCAAAATTGAATAGGCCTAATTAAAGTGAGCAATGGCCATCTCTAACTCATTACTCAGCATTATACATTCTGACCTTTTTGTTGTCACAGATTCTGATATAAATAGCATGCCCTGTTGCTCATTGTAAAATTGGGAAAGAGACAGTTTCATAGCGTTGCATCAGTAGGATCATCATGTGACCATAGACCATGAAAAATTGAACAAACATTTTTGGTATCCATGCAAAATGAACTGCTTTGAGAAAGGAACAATCTAGCAAAATATGTAGTCAATCCATTATTGTATGCTAACTATTTTGCTAAAGGTGCAGTGTGTAACGTTCCTAGTGGAGGGTTCGTCAAATGCTTTTCTTCAAGGAGATGTTATTGCTTTGTATGTAATGTTTCATAGTATGGCATTAAACTTTTCTATCTTCACGGAGACCAAGCCAGACCAAGTTACAGGTCAGATCTGCGGAGAGGCAACCCCACTCACAGTCAGAATGCCTGTTTTTTTTTAGATATTTTTGAGCTATGAAACCACCTGTAATTGAATAAATGTGAGGTAGCACTATTTAATGTCATACTGTGGCAGAGCAATGACATATCCATAGAAACAAGCTGGTGACGGATCCCCAACAAAAAAGTTACATAGTGCACCTTTAATTTGCACAGTAAGTTGTAATTGTTTTTACTATGTTTTTTTTAATAGGCGGTTGATTCAAACGGAACCTGGTGAGTAATTTCTGTTGTGGTGTAAAGGTGCAGAAACAGCTAAATGTTATGGCCGTTGTTACGTAATGTTGATAAAGTATGTCACCTCTTGATAGGCCAGTGTTATCAGCGGCAGTCATCTGGAAGACTTACTCTGTTTTGCAGTGTCTTTGCAGCAGAGCTCATAAAAGTGAGTGGAAGTGAGTTGGTCAAGGTTCATTGTGCGCCGTGTATTGACTAGATGATGTATGGGAAGTGCATTAAAGTGGTTTGTGGTGTGCAGTTGTGCAGACAGAAGCAGCTGCCCTAGAGGAATTAGACAGAGAACTGACTGTACAATACAGCAGAAGCATGCAATTTGCAAAGGTAAACAGCTATGACATAACAATATAATTGTTGGTAGAGGTGTTTAGAATATCACAATTGTTGTTTTGGAAAAATGCATTTTTTAAGCTGTAAAAAAAGGAAACTGTGTAGGATACTTCTGCCCATTCACGTTTCTGTGCAATAACTGATCCTCAGTTGCAAAATCTTACTATCACGTTTTAGCACATGAGGGATTCCCACAATATGGTCTGAATATTGTCATGGCGATAATAAAAAAATGTAATAATAGGTCAAATTAATAATAAATAAAATGTTGTAAATTGTAAATTTATGCTAAATTTCAGATTATAGGTGCAGTGCACTATGTAGCTTTTCTGGTGGAGTGTCAGCTATCTGCTTGTCTCCATGGAGATGTTATTGCTTTGTTTGTAATATTCCACAGTGTGGCATTAACATGTCTATTTTGAACTGATTCAGTGACCGGGGTTTTTATTGCCTTGAAAGGTATGCATTCTTACTGTGAGCAGGGTGGCCTCTGACCAATTACTTTGCCTGGTATTGTCAGCTGCTTGTAGATAAGTTTAATGAAGTACTGTGGAACATTCAAGGCACAGCGTTAACATCTCCATTGCAGTGCCGCCTCCTGCTTGTCTCCACCAGAAAGGTTACATTGTGAACCTTTTAAATAATAAAGTCAGTGTAATTTCAGTTCTTTTTTAAGGTGTAGATTGTTTGAGAAGAAGTCCTTGAAAGTGATTTATTACTCAGCTCAGTTAGTAGTGCAGAGTAGTGTGGACAGCTGCTCTTTAGGAGTGACTGGGTCCCTCCATCATCTCCGAGCCTCTTGAGATGTAGCCAAAGGAGTCCCTCTACACCTCAGTGAGTATAGATACCCCCAGAGCATGCAGTAATGGTCATGAGTCATTCCTAACTTTGAACACAGACAAACACACGGAGCGAGCTGGGAAAGTCTTCTCACTTGCACTGGTTAAATACCAACCCCTCCTCCCTCCCACACTCTCTCACATGCTCAATCTTCCCCTTCAGAGTTGGAATCGCTGATCTGCTGGCAACATGACACTAAAGCTTGCTGCTCGTGATATGGGTGCACTACACACATGGATCAGGCCAACAATGTTTTAAACTAGTAGGGTAAGTCCCTGCTAGTTTTGCCTCTCTTTGCCTTGGTGAGCTCTTTGCTGCGTGATTGTACAAAATGAGCTAAGAAAATAAGCAATATGCCTTACCTGCAGTATGTTGAAATGCCAAAAAGACTAGAAATTCAGGACATTGGAAAAGTTACATTTATGTTGTAGATTAAATGTTGTGGTGAATAAACACGCCCTAAAGAAAAGCAAATCTTAGAAAACAGGATTACAGAGTTGAAATCGTATAAACCAGACCAAACTATGTCTTAATGAGATTTAAACTTGATGCAGCGTTGTCAAAACAAATCAAAACAGATACTAATCAATACTAGAATGACTATCAAAACATATTCAGCACTGAGACTAGTAAAACACTTAAGACCTTTACTGAATAGTGAGTGAAATATTAATGGTATACTAGTATAAGACCATAATGAAAACAACTATTATTGTGTGTTGAAAATATCATTCTTTTCATAAAATGCATACATCTCTTAATAATAATAATTGAATTTTGTGTATTGAAATCTGTATTGAGCATCAAGCCTTTTTTAGTATTAGGACAACATTAACTAAGTATAACTCAACATTCAAACGCTTGATGCTAATTGAATCTTGTTTATATGAGTTGAGATAACAGTCCTTGGTTATAGCCATTGCACAGGCTAGCAGTGTAAAGTATATGAGGCTTTTGTGGTGATTACTGTCTTCAACTTTGTCTCTCAGCACAGACAGTGAAAAGATGACAACCTGCAGCAACCTTTGGCTGAAAACAGTGGCATTTCCTATCCACTATCAAGTCATTCTATGTGTTTGCTCAGTACCACAATTGTTGATTTAAATGACATGGCAAAAAGTACTGTGCAGGGTTTATTTTTCTTGTATTAATCAATTGTGATTTTGGATTTTATGTAAATTGTTTTTCATAAATTCATCAACATAAACATTACAGATTTGTCATTTAACTCAAGAAATAATTCCTCCAAAGTCTAAACTCCCATTAATTGCAGTGTTTCCCATAGATTTTGTTAAGACTATGGTGGCACATTTTTTTTTTTTTTTTTTTTTTAAATTTAAATCATTTTATCTTTTATTTTTAATGAAGAATCAATGCCTACTTTTAATCTTTAAGCACTCATTTAATCTTAAGTACGATTTTTTTTCCCTAAGTTTGTGATAATACAATGCTCAACAAGGTAAAATGTTGCTATGCCAATTTAGTCCAGGTTGTTTTTAGACTATGGGGGAGGATTTTAGACTATGAAGGGACCACCATAGTCGTCTATATTATTAGGAAACCCTGATTTGCACTGCCCTATACGCACACGTTGGCTAGCAATACAAAATATTTATTATAGAGTAGTTATTTTGCAAATTTTACTTTTGGGTACATGAGTTTATAAGTCTGGCAAGTTCATTTCAGTATTCAGTATGTTGGAACTGGCAATAAACTAGTGGAAAATAGTTTGAATGTTAGCTATTTGGTTATCATGTTTTAAAAATGGACATCATTTTGACCAGATATCTTTACTTCTGATTAAAAACTCTGTATTGTATGAAGTTATGTTGAAAGCTGAATGGAAGGCCTGGCTGTTTATTTGATTCTCTTTCTTTTGAAGTAGGAGTGATGGTTTCCCTTGTAACTTGGGCTTGTACTTGGGTTGCCTCCTAAGTGCTGGAGCTTGTTTATGCTCTCAGCGCGGCAGGGTCTGGTGTAAAGCCAGGTAAAACAGAGAGGACAGTTAAAGCTGCCTTTGAACTGGGCGCACTGATTGATAGTTATTCATTCTCACATTATGTTTCTGTGTTGGTTACCACTGCTGTTTCCAGGCTTTTCACTAACACTGACCACATTTTAGACCCTTACTATGCCAAGTCCCAGTATTACATGCAATATTTTGGATTCATGATACTAGAAAATCGAAATCATACCTAGGCCTGTGATGATAATAAATATATCAACTTGTCGTTCAGTAAATGACAGATGGAACAATTATTTTTGGGGGCCAGTATTTATCATGGGTACCTTTTTCTTTGTACCAGTGGGGAATTTATTTTATTTTATTTTGCAATATGATAAGATTTGAGCCGTAAAGGGTTGAATTATGAACTTTTATAACTCATTATACATGGAAATGAAGTTTGTTTTTGTTTTTTTTATTTAGATCCCCATTAGATCCCCATTAGTATTCTTCCTGGGGTGTACATCTGTATGAGGCTATAAATGCACTAAACTAAACTTTTTTTTTTTTTTTTTTTTTTTTTTAATAAACATACAGCAAACTAACATTCACATTGTCTAGTACTGAGTATTTCATTTTACTGTTTATTTATGGTAGCTCATGGTTTTTTTTTTGTTTTGTTTTTTTTATTGTACATTTTAGAATATTTTTGGTGGATAACTCTGCTTTACGGTTTGGTTTCAGTATTATGGTTTATTGTCTATATTTACTTCAGCAATATATCGTGCTTCAAAATTTATCGCGACAGGCCTAATCTTATCATCTTTAACTCTAAGCCTGGATAAATGGTGAGGATTAAGGGTGACAATTCAGCAGAAAACCCACTGGCTGATTAATATAAAGTTCTCTCTAGTCTATATGTTCCTTTGCTGTGACCAGAAGGAAATAAAAAAAAAAAAAATCTATGAAAAATGCTTTTATGTCATAATCAAAAATAATAATTATAGATATAAAATATACATATATAATCTGACCATTAACTTTTCTCCATTGTGATAACCGAGTTTATTTCAATACTGTGGAATAATCAAGACAAAGCTGTAACATCGCCATGGAGACAAGCAGGTGACCCTCCATCACAAAAGTTACACAGTGTACCTTTAACTTTGCACAAGTAGTGATTTAACAAAGAAATACTGTTGCTAAAATGTATTTGATTCTTTTAAAACAGCAAGTTAGAAAGACTATCATGACCAATACATCGATTATCTCATGTATCGCCATATCTTGATGATATCGTGTTGTGAGCCGTGTATTTAGTATTATATCGAATCATGGGGGACCCTGTGATTCCCAGCCCTAATTTCCCACGTGTCCGTACATGTTTAGGCATTCAGTGATAGATGGTTGTTAGTGAGCGAAAAACCTGCTTATTCACCAAAGACTGACTGTGTAGTTTGGTTTCTGGTTTGTCAGTGATTGGCAGAAGAGAAACAGCCACACACACTATTAGCCTGCACACTTACTTTGCATTTGCTTTGGCAGATACAGAGGAAATTGCATTCTTACTTTTTCGGTACTCCCACAAAAGACTTCTCCCCCAGTATAAGCTGAAAAGATGTCATTAGCCGCAAATAGGCTTAGTTTTTCTTATCGACTCTCTCTGTGGGCTTGTCTTGTGAGTCTTTAATAGTTTATTTACAATAAAATGTGCAATTTCTTGCTGTAAACATAAAAAATTAGCTAGATTTGATGAAGAAAACCAACTTTGAAGACCATAGCTTAAATGTACCATAAATCGAACAAATCTAGAAAATTTTATAATGGTATTAAAACAAAGAATGGGTCCAGTGATATACAAATCTTACATTTTTACACAAGAAAGAGAAAGTGAAAGTCCCATACAAAAAAGTCAGTTTCTTGTTTTTACTTGACAGCGCTACAAATACTACATTGAAAATCTTTTTAAATAAAGAAAAAGCATTGAAATGTAACTTACACTGCTTCACTTTCTGTTTTGTTTATAAAACTTGCAACATTTCTTCATTTCCAACTTAAATGAAACACATTGGTTGGTTGCATCAAACAATTTTTATTAATTTGATTTACACATTACTGAATGACAAATTGTTTATGGTTTATTGGCCAATATGCTGGTTGGGCCTTTAATTGGAAGTAATAAGACGATTTACAAACAGAATTTGGCCTAGAATGCCTCATAATGTTTGAACTTTTAATTAAAGTTCTTCAGTAATCATTTGAAGGATAAACAACAGTTGCATAAAACAACTGGATCTCTTGTGTAATAAGTTAACTGTGTTTTCAAGAAATAAGTGTCATTTTTCATACCTAGACTGGTATTGGTTAATATCGGGTATTAATAGATACTTAAAACCAAAGTATCAGTATCGGTATCAGAACTGCAAAAGCCGTATCCCTATGACCACTTACTAAAGATTTAAGACTCTACCAATATCAACTAATACCAGTGCAGAGACTGAAAACAGCATTGATTTTCTTTATACAAAAATGAAATAAGACAAAACTGATCCAATTGTGTTACGAGCTGTTATTTATCTCTCATGTAAAAATAAATAAATAAATGTTTGTATAAATAAAAGTTCAGTTTAGTCTTATTACATCGATTTTATATGCCCAACCAGGATATCGACTGAACCGATACTTGGGAGCCAATATCAGAGCCAGCAAATTTTTCAATGTTGGCGCTGGTCCATCCCTACATAATATATTGCAATTGAATCACAATTAGCTTCTGCAGTTATCAAAAGCTGCAATTATTAATGACACAGTATCTTATCACGATACTTATGTTATTGTTATGTTATTTCACTTAGTTGGTGTTCGATGGTGTGAGATTCTGTACACAATGTCCACTGTACAAAATCCACACTCGTGCACCACTGCCACTATAGGACCTCTTTATCTTTGCCTTCATTTATAACTGATGGCTGAGCTCTGACCTTTAAATGCGTCCTGTCAGACCTCCGTGATGAGATAAATTACACACATATTATAAACATATGTCATTATCAGGAGGTTAACCTTGATCCACTTACATATCTTGTAATGGACACGTAGCATCCTCTGCCTGTCTCCTTCCCTTTTCTAAACGACTGGAAGGTTGCTAATCAAGTGAGGTCTTGATGACATTCACCCCGTTGTGCACGCTCAGATTTCCCTTCAACGCTAACACAAATACACACTTCTGCATCCTAGGCCCCATGGTAATAAATGCTGTAATTTCTGACAGTGCAGTTGTTTGGGAACAGGAAGATAAAGCTCCATCACATCACATACCTTTGGAGATAATAGCATTTTTTTACATTGTGGTCATTGCTTGTTTTGCGCCGTACTATGTGTGTTAAAGGGCCCGTATTACATTATTTTCTGATCTATGTTATAATGTTGTTTCCTCAACACAAACATACCTGGAGTTGTGTTTTATTTTATTCACGCACGTTTAACACACAAAACCTGCATATTTAGGTTATTTTCTCAAGCAGCAAACGCTCTGTTCTACTTGGTGATGTCATGTGGCAATACAGGAAGTGCTCCACTGTGTTTTTAAACTCTGTACACCTTCACTAGAATCATTTGTATCATTTCAGCTATGGAATTTCCAATCTCTACTAAACTAAAGGTAAAGGGTAGCTGTTAATTTGAAAATGGTGGACCAGAGCATTTTGAGCTTTGGAGATGTAGACAGACCAATATGTTAATGTTACTCAAACATGTGTGAATGAAACAAAACTCCCAGTATGTTTTTGATGAGGTAACAACATTGTAACATGGCTTAAAGGCCGTATGGAAGATTTTTTTTTTGTTTCAGATTGTCAATGATAGCATTATAGAGATGCAACAGCCTTGTAATTATGATGACCAAAAAAAAAAAGAAAATCCATCAACTGTGGACGTGGTGGGGCCAGATAAACATTAGCCAATAGATAACGAGGCTACCTCGGCTGTTAGGTTGTCAATTAAACTCCCTACACTTCTAGCATAACGACGCGCTGGGATTACATGGTTTATGTTCACCTCTCACGCATTCCACAGACGCAAGACGCTGTTTATTCAACCTTTGAAGTGGTTCTTAGCGGCTTTTTCCAACTGTAGCGTCCTCACAGTTAGTACAAAGTTTGTTGCGATGGCAAACAAGAATCCACTACCAGTTAGCCGCAAAAGAAAGTACATTTTTGAGGTCGCTGAAAAAAGAAGATGCGATGGCGGCACTGAAGCAGAGGGTCTAAAGACTGACGCATTGGTCCCTAAATTACTTCTGGACAGGAAACTTAGACTTAGATTTAGACTTAGACAAACTTTATTGATCCACAAGGGAAATTATTTGGATACAGTAGCTCAAACATCACAATATAATATAATAACAGAGAGTAACAAAAATAGATGATATAGCAAAAAGAGCAAGAGACAGGAGTCAAATGATACATAATTATAAAAATAAATGTATATGTACAAGTCAAAATAAAATAGAAATATAAGTAATAAACTATAAACCTATAAAGTCACAGCTATATACAAGAGACAAGAACGACAGTGCAAATACTATGCTGATTGACAGGGCATAAGGTTATCTGCTTACCATTTGAAAATGTACAGTATAGTTACAGCAGCAACAGCGATTCTGAACGCGCACTGGCTATAAATATGTTGCGTAACCATAAGGAGGAGGCAGGAGGAGGCGTTTTTACTTAGGCAGCTGTGGGGGAGGGGGCTGGTTTCACGCATGCGCAGCACTTAAAAAAGGACAAACAGTCGTTGGATTTCTCCTTCCTTGGAAAATCCTCTATATACAACCTTTAAAGCTCACAAGAGTCTCTTTTGTGTAATATAGGACAATTAAGCTTCAGTTTTGAGTTTGTGTGGTCTTTGCACGTTCCATAATACAAGCTAGTACTTGCTAAAGCTATGGGTTCAGTTCGAGTAGCTGTGATTAAGATGTGATTTTCTCATTGATTTTGAAGGGCAGGGGTCTAGCTTTGAAAAAAAATTCAAACTCGTCTCTCTCTCTCATATCCCTGCAAAATACTACTTGATTATACATTGTTAGCTTTCAGCATTTACATCTGCTCATTGCATTAGAAGTTCAGTTACTCTAACAAGACTATAAGGGCTGTAATTAAGTTTTGTGTAAAATGTTTGGTAAAATGACGTAATGATTAGTTGCAGTGGGCTATCTCTGCTGTGTTGTGTAAGCTACTCAAGACTTAAGTTATCACTCCCCTTGTTTTCTTACGTCTCTGCTGAAGGCAGTTTTGAGTGATTTCTTCTTCTTAGGCGTTGTTTCTCTTCTTCTCTTATCTCTCTCGCAGATATGCTCGTCTGCAGCCCGTTTCTCGCGCAGGAGGATTTGTGTCTTGTTGTCTGCCATGTCTGCAATCAGGTGGTCACTCCTCAGGGCATCCTCAAACACTATGGTAAGAATTACACACTATAATACTATATAATACTATCTACAAAGCATTTTTCAACTTAGACATAAGCACTCAAGCCATTTACTTAGCTAGCCATCATAGACTGTATATATAAGCAAGCATAGCTAACTCGCTAGTGTTCATGGGGGCGCTCCAGGCTCCTTCGACTCTGGTTCCTGTTGATTTTACATTGAGAAATTGTCACCCCCCTCTCTATAACTGCTGCTGCGAGCCTCACCATTTTGGTCTTAAAACGTTTGTATTAACCTGCTGTACATGACCCTGGTGTTTTTATATATCCATTTTAGCCTTAAATAAATTCCTATTCATAATATGAAACTCGCCCCTATAACCGCTAGCATTGTGAGCCTCATTTGACTGGGACCGAACGCTATGGGTGATGTCGCGCTCCCTTAGTCCAGTTCTTTATACAGTCTATGCTAGCCACACAACAATATACAGACAGAGGATTAGAGCAATGCACTTTTCTTTTACTGCTACAAAACCATATTATATGCATGCAAGCTAATTATTTTAATTTACTGGTGTTAAAATGTAATGGTGTCGTATTGTTAATAGATCTTTTATGTTGGCAGGTATAATATTTTTTTTTATTGTTTTAAATTTTTAAATGCAACAATTTCAAACCAGTTTTTCTTTTGTGAGCGGTTAATATAATGGTATTTATGGTCATAGGTTCAATTCAAGTTTATGCCATTGTGTCCTGTTCTTAATGATGGTCTTAAAGATGGTCTCGTTGCCCAGTATGAATGTGGCGTGTGGGATTTGGGATTGAAGGGACCAGTGGAGCAGTTTGGCAGCCTCACCTCCATCAGTCTACCCCAGGGCAACTATGGCATCAATAATAACTTACCACCACTGAGTATATGGAGTGAAATAATAATAACTACAGTGAGGCTTTGAGAGACTTGGGCAAACCCGTAAAGCTCATTTCAAGTGTAAGGCATTATAAAAACACACGTTTACATCTGTATAACAAACAGTTGTGTCATTTTATCACCCATCCAATCAGACATTTTCACAAGCCATGAGAGAATACTAAGGTAATTCACTATGTAAAATTAACTAGATTGGGCTCAGTACAGCATTTTATGAGCCAGTTTAATGTCCTCTCTCTGGATAACATACGGCAGCTCCAATTTACAAAACATAAAACGCCAGATCAATGGCAAACCGCAGGCTGCTTTGAATAAGATGAAGCTACACAATAATAAAAATAAATTATGCTACAGATTTTGGCAGGGGACTGTGACTGTCTTTACAGTCTAGCCACATATGCCACACACACTGTTAGCTGTCAGTCAGTGGATATTTGTTGCTATGGAAACTGTAATAGTCATCCAACATTCTTGTTGCTCATTTGCACAACATCCAAACAAGTAAAGAGTGTTGTTTTGCTTTTTAATTAGGCCAGTAGGCTCTCTATTGACAAGAACTTCATACAATGTACTTCACAATAGTGGTGTTACAGGATGCCAGGTTATAATGTCAAAATACTTTTACTAATTATTTTGGCCTTTGTTGTTGCCGTAGCATCATCTGCCTTATCTGCATATTTAGCTGGCTATAGTTGTACAGCAACAAAGCTATTTTTACAAGTGTCTAGTAGTGCCAAAGCAAACCAATCTGATTTGCCCAATACGCACTTGACTAAGACTGGAACCACACACCTTCTGGTTGGTGGTAAAATGCTTAACCCTGCTTAATCACCTTTAATGTTTAAAAGAGGCTACAACATTTTCAATTATAAAATTTTTGTACTTCAGAAAATGTTATTATTAATACATTATTATAGTTCTATTCTTAAGCTTTTGCTATATAACTTATCTTGCAGAGGGTCCACCACCTGTTTGTATTCATGGAGAGATTGTCATTTTGCTTTGCAGAATGTTTCATAGTATGGCATTAAATTTGTATATGCATGGAGACAAACAATTGACACCAGATTATAGGTCACATCTGTGGAGTGGCGAATTCGCTCACAGTGAGGATACAAGGCATTTTTGAGTAATAAAAAGATGTTATTGCAGGCAAACCAGTAATATCTCCATGGAAACAAGCAATTGGCAGACCAACAGCCAGAAAAGTTACATAGTTCACTTAGTATTTTTTTTTTTTACATTTTAATCAGGAAAAATTATTGAAATTTCAAATATGAGCCAAAGGTCAAGTCAAATAACAAAGTGATTTTTGCCATAATCAAGCAGCCATACAAGAAGTTTAGAATGTTATAATGTCTCTAAACTCAACCTACACCTTAAAATCCTTCTTCACCCCCATCTCCCCTCTGCCCCCCTGCCCCTCTGCCTTGTGTACCTCTGTTAGTCTGATAGTCTGTGGCCCTGAGCTGCTGCTTTTGGACTGTTAGCAACACGTGCACCAGCTGAAGTCACATGACCAGGCCTAATGAGCGTGTTCACAACCTAGCTCACATTCACAACCTCCGAGAAGCAGTGGTAGTAGCAGTAACAGTATTAGCAGTAGCAGTAGTAGTAGTAGTAGTAGTAGTAGCTGTAGCTGTAGCTGCAGCTATAGCAGTAGTGTAGTAGTAGCAGACTCAGACACTTTCTCTCTCTCTCTTTCTCGGTATAAAGAGGTCAGTGGCATCTGAGCTACACACATATGCACAGCAGACTCCTGGCACGTGCTGTTGTTTTAGCCGTGCTTCTGCCCCCTACAGGCTTCTCACACACATACTGATACACACATAGGCAAGGCAGTGTTATTTATAGAGCATAATTCATACACAACATGCTGTACCATATAATAAATACACTAAAATCACAATACAAACGAATATAAACATAATCGTCATAAAATTAACGTTAAAATAGAAGTGTCAAGATAAAATCATTTCAGTCATACGCACAGCAAAACAGAAGCTTTTTGAGCCTGGATTAAACATGGTCAGAGTAGAGACCTGTCTCACATCTTCACGAAGATTGTTCCAGATTTTAGCATAAAACTGAAACACTGATTCCTCATGTCAGGCACTATTGTAATAAACAAATTCAATGTAACTTCAACAGTCAAGATTAACAAGTGGCTCAAGCTGTATTCATGTACTTAAAATTCCTCTGCAAACAAGTTTTTTGTTTTTTTTTCATTATGTAAGCTGCAAACCCTGTAGTTTAAATCTCTACTAACATGCTCTGAAATGCTGATCTAGTGTTAACTGAAATTAAACTAAATCTTAAAGGTGTACTTTTTGGTTGGGGTCCGTCACCTGCTTGTTTCTGTGGAGATGTCACTGCTCTGCCTGGAATGATCCATAGTAGACATTAAACACCTTACATTTATTCAAGTACAGGTGGTTTTATAGTTCAAAAATACCTTGGAAAACAGGCATTCTGATAGTGAGCGGGGTTGCCTCTCCACAGATCTGACCTGTGACTTGGCCTGGAGATGGAGATAGACAGGTTTAATACCATACTGCGAAACATTCCAGACAAAGCAATAACATCTCCACTCAGTAAAGCATTTGACTGGCCCTCCACCAGAAAGGTTACACAATGCACCTTTTAATTAGGGCTGTCAATCGATTAAAATATTTAATTGCGATTAATCTCAAGAATTTTATAGTTAAATCGCAATTAATCGCATATTTTTGTTCCTTGAATCATCATTTTACTACTCTTAACATAGAAAAGTGGATAGGTGCCGCTTTGTGCAAATGTGTTTTTATTGCAAACCATAACAATTGTCAGTGAGACACTTTGTGTTCGATATTCCACTCTCATGTTCCACTTTCATGAAGTGTTCTGCATCAGTGTCAGTGAAGTGCTTCCCTTCTGTCTTCATAACAGTCAAAGTGACTGAAGTTCCCACTGTGGGTGAAATAATGAGCTGTGACCCTGAGGTAGTTCTCATTACTGAGGGACGTCCAGTAAACTCCAGTGTTTGTCTGTCCCAACACCTGCTACACTCTAGGGGTGCACTCACACTGGGACTTCTGGGCTATGCTGTGTTCGGGCACGGTTGCCTGGGGTTCTGTAGCGCACGTTCGATGCTGATGGCGTCGTACGGCGCTGTTTGTTTACATGTTGCACGGCGGAGCTGGCGCTTTTGGCGGAGAGAGTGGGTCCAACGGCATGGGTTGTCTGTCAAGTGGTGGGACCGATATGGGTCCTGCTGAGGTGCGCGCTCCTCCGTGGGTTTGTGGATGTGGTAGCGGCGT
The DNA here is from genome assembly GCA_029959045.1 of Taenioides sp. WSHXM2023. NCBI lineage: Eukaryota > Metazoa > Chordata > Actinopteri > Gobiiformes > Gobiidae > Taenioides > Taenioides sp. WSHXM2023. Next base: position 13,051,208 of record CM057085.1, read on the forward strand.
AGGGCAGTGGGGGTGGCCCGGGGACAGAGGCTGTGGGGCTTCTGTCGCTGTCCGTGGTCCTTGTCGGGGTTGGGTGCGGATTCGCTGTTGTGAAGTTGTGCATGTGCCGTGCTTTGGCCCACCTCCTCCAGTCGGGTATTCTCAGTTTCGTACAAATTGTTTTCCTTCCTGTTTACAGCCGGATCCTGTAGTTTTTCTAACATCACTAGCAGTGGCAACAGCTTATGAAAAAACAAATTCACTAGGTCACAAAGCGTTAATCTTGCGATTAAAAAAATTAATGGCGTTAAAATTGTTTTTCTTTAACTCGTTAATAGCGGGATATTTTTGACAGCACTACTTTTAATATAAAACATTTATAGCAAATATAGTATAATGGGAATGGAATCACAGTTATGTGTTATCTTACCAAATAGTTGCTGCTTGCTAACAAATGCAGAGATGGGTAACAACAGGTCAGAATCACACAAGTATTTTTACACAAACATGGAGAGCAGAACAGGGATTCTCCAGAGACACTGATGAAACAATGAGGCAATCTTTCAGCTGACTCATACACACCTTGTGCATGTAGTGACTTATGCTAATATCAATGGGCCAGTGTGTCAGTGGGTAACAGAAGTGGGCAGCAGTGCAGTGCCTGGGGAGTCCTAGGCTTATAGAGTAGGACTGCAAGATCAACCGCAATCGAATCAAAATTTGAATGGATGCAATTGGCAAATCAGAAAAGTTGTAATTTCTTAAAGGGGCTATATTTTGCAAAATTGACTCTTTAAGCCATGTTAGAATGTTGTTATCTCATCAAGAACATACCTGGAGTTGTTTTGTTTCCTTTATTGTCAGTCTGCCTATATTTCCAAAACTCAAAATGCTCGCTTGTGTTTGTATATTTGATAGGTGGTAGTTTTCAAGCTACCTTTTACCTTTTGTTCAATAGAGATTGAAAATTCCAGGGATGAAATTATCCAAATGATTCTAGTGAAAGTGTATGGCGTTTAAAAACACAATGGAACATAATTCTCTTATCAAAACGTATTTCGTAAATCTAACCACAATCACAATGCATTTCAGAAAAATCACAATTTTGATATTTTTCTCAAATCGTTCAGCCCTATTGTAGGACCTCGCCTGTAACCAGCTGTAGGATACATGCTTTAGATAATTTGTCTGTTATCCTCCAAGTCAAGGGTGGGCAATTATTTTTTCCATGGGGCCGCACAAGAAACAAAAAAATATTTTGGAGGGCCAGGCCAAAACGCTTAATTCAATTCTGCAAAACATTAATTTTGTATTTCTTTATAAAAAGCAGTAAATAGCATTGTTTTGACAAGCTGGTAAGACTGGTAAAAGTATATGGTATGACTAAACAATGAAAAAGTGAGGTAAAGTACGCTCTAAAATACATAGTGAATCCGTGCATACCTTCAGTAAGAACTGTGGACAGTGGCAAAAGTTTTACAGTCTCGTCTCCGACTGTCCTCACTGCTCTGTGCTGTTATTATATCCATAAACTCATGGAGGAGTGCGTATCACAGCAGAACTCGTATCTGTCTCACTATGTAATAGTTATTTCTGCCGCTGGACTTATTTCTCTGCTAAAGCTTTAGCTCCGCTGCGTGACAAGTAAACAAACAGCACCATGTGATGACGTCATCGGGCCGTGGTCTGGTTCGGTTGTGCAGGTGTGAGTGCGGAACCCAACGCAATTGTGTTTGAGCACGGAACGGTTCTAAAGTCCTGTGTGAGTGCACCCTTAGCTTAAACAAGCCGGTGTGAGAGTCAACCAAAGAGCCGTATGTGGCCTGGGAGCTGTACAATGCCCAGATCTGCTCCAAGTCATTAACATTATTCCCAGTCCTTATTTTTATTTTTGCAGGTTTTGTAATGATATAGTTTTCAGTATCTGCTCTTCATTCATATTCAATAGAAGCCTGTGCCTGAGATGTTTGGGGTGACCTAAAACTGCTCCGTGTGACTTCTTCTGAACAGACCACCTCGAGGCTCTGACCCTGTTCTCATATTCTTATCACGTTTGAGGCGTTTCTCTATTGTTAAACATCCTGAGTCTCATGAGACTGTGACTGTTGTGAGACATGAGACTGTTGTCAGCTTTTGTTCAGTAGGGCTACACTGTGTATTGATTAGGGGTGTGCTAAAAAAATTGATACATTGATGCATATCTTTTTTTGTTTTTTTGTAGTACTTTTTATTATCCCTGTAGGGAAATTGCTCTTTGCATTTCACCCATCCTTTCAAGAGCAGTGGGCAGCACATGAGGCACCCAGGGACCCATCTCCATGATCTTGTTGCTAGGCTTGGTCAGGACCTCAGCTGGAGGATTTTTACCTATGGTGCATGTTTTTGGGTTGATGGGGGAAGCCACCCAGACACGGGAAGAACATGCAAACTCCACACAGATCGAACCCGGAACCTTCTTGCTGTGAGGCATGAGTGCTAGCCACTCAGCCACCATGCCGCTAATATCGATATTATTAAAATCAATACAGTATCAATTCTCCGTTTACTGGTATCGATATTTCCCCTGGACGTTAGGGGGCAGTATAGCCACGCCTCCATGTCTTTGCTTTACTGGAGAAGAGAAGCGAGAAGCATGCAAGAGAAGCGAAAATAGAAATGGCAGGAAAGATTTTTCAGCTGCCTTCCACTGTAAAAGCAGACAGATGGGCGCATTTTGATTTTAAAGCACAAGAAAGGGGGCAGGGGATGGACAAGACCAGCGCCATTTGTATGCATTGCCAAACTGCTATCAAATATTCAGGTAATGCGACCAACCTCTGAGTTCACCTGCAGCGCCACCATCCCGACAAGTTAGCTTTGCAAACATACCTAGAGTTGTGTTTTGTTTCATTTACACATGTTTGAGTAACACTTTATTATTATTACATTCCCAAAACTCAAAATGCTCTGTTCCACCTTGCAGTAGTTTTCAAGTTTTAACTTTTGTTTAGTCGAGATTGGAAATTCCAGGGCTGAAATGATCCAAATTATTTTAGTGAAGATGTGTGGACTTTGACAACACAGTGGAGCTCTTCCTGTATTACCACATGGCATCACTAGGTGGAACAGTGTTTTCTGTTTAAGAAACAAACTCAGCGTAAAAATATGCAGGGTTTGTGCATTAAACATGTGCGAATGAAACAAAACTCTACTCCATGTATGTTTTTGATGAGGAAACATTATAACAGAGATGAGAAACTAGTTTAATATGGGTCCTTTAAAATCCAGATTTAGTCCCGACTAGCTCAGATGTAATGGAGGCATTGACAGCAGCAAAAGCCTTTTTAGATTTCCACTTAAACTTGATTAAAATGCCAGTTTTGGGTTGTGCAATTAACCAGTTCAGATCATCAACTTGTTTATTTAACTGTCAGTAAACATTTGTGATTTGGAGCAGAGTTCAGATTTTGGATGGAAAAAAAATACTTCCTTGTGTTGAATGGCAGTGATTTAAAGTCTGTATTAACTAATATTCAAGTTATTAATATTGGAATCCATTTTGATCTGTTTTTATTAAGACAAAATCAAATCGAAATGTTCTACATGAGGGGAAAAGTATGCAATTTAAAAGACTTATTTCATCACCTAAATGTGTGTAATATTTAACAGTTTATTTATTTGTCCATAATTTTCTCCCTCATAAATAGTCTGACCTCTACAGTAATTTAGCAGCTTACAGTAAGTACACAGGCAAATTGTTGTGGGGGTTGAATGCCCTGGAGTCAACAGTGTGGAGTTATGCATGTGTAGCTTTGCTTAAGAAAAGGGACGGGCTAACGGCACTTTTAATGCTATAACTTGGACTGTCAGTGTTTTATTTTTGCCCTGTGTCCTTTTGAAATGAGTATTAATGTGTGTTATATGGTCCATTAGAGCCCTGTGCTTAAAGCTTAGCCTAAGTGGTCCCGTTGGGATATTTAATAAATCCCTTTCTCTGGAGGAGTGGGCTGCACGTTCTCGACAAGAAAACTGTGCAAATGTGTGTAATAGAGATTTGCCTGTTTAAAGGGAGTTGTACCTTGAGTATTTAAGATTAACAATACAAGTTATACTGGTTTCATCTATAGGACTTAAGAATACATTGCTTTCCTTTTGTGTAGCATACAAAATGAGACAAAGCCTGCACACTTACTTCAAACTGCATTTGATGAATGACAACAGTAGATCCTCCTTGTATTCGATGTTCACTGTAGTAGCCTAGCACTAGCGATGTGTGCATACCTACGTTTCTTATGGTCTTTCATAATTGGTTAAATATTAAGTTATAGTCACTTCATATTTAGACATGTGACTTTTCAATAAGAGTTCCTCCTTGATTTTAGTAAATTCTTCAAATGGTGATGATATGATATGATATGTTATAATAATATAATATAAAGTCATTGTTTTATCTTTTTCATATAGTCCACAAATTATTCTGAAAATAAGCCCAAGTGGCAACTGTCATTAGAATCGTGTCAGAACTTTTGGCACAATTTGTGTCAGTTTCTTGAATTAACAGCATGGTGTAGAAGTTAAAAGTTGAAATGGTGATGGCATCAGGCAAGTTACAGATCACGTTCAGGGAGAGGTGACCCTGCATCATATACAAAATATTTTAGCAATAAAAAAAAATACAGTTGAATAAGCAAGTTTAATGCCATACAGTAGACCAATCCTGGCAAAGCAATAACAAGCAGCTAGTGAACCTAGGCCTGTCACGATAATTACTATATCGACTTATTGTTCAATATATGAAAGCTGGAACAATATTTCTTAGGGGTTAGTATTTATCATGTGGACTTTTTCTTTGCGTTAGTGAGAATACTACAAGATTTAAGTCATAAAAGGTTGAATTAATAACTTCTATGATTCATTACAGATGCATTTTATCGTCTATTTACTGAAATTTGTGACTGCGACAGGCCCCAGAAAAGTTACACAGTGCACCTTTAAACGATCAAGCCCTCTATTATGATTTCATAGCAAACTACATAAGAGATTTCCTCGAATCATTCACCCCTTGTTTGTAATGCATAAACATTTGCAGGCCCTGGGGAATAATGCATCCAAATGGATCACTAAATTCAAACCAGATGGATAAAATGGCTTACTAAAACCACCCGTTTGTCATGATCGTAGAGTGATTCTTACAGAGATCCATCACTGCATTTTCTGTGGGAATTCCTAGCCTCTCGTGTCTCCAGTTTTGACCCGGTGCTTCTGGGAGCCTGCTGTGCCAGAGTAAGTAGAGTAGGGACGATAAAAGGCTCATATTTTTCCTGTTGGTGGGAGGGTCAGCCTTTCTGCTCTCACCATTCTCCAGTCCTCCGCCGCTCTGTTGTCCCTGATTAATGAGCTCCCGCGGAAGGGTTGAGAAACAATTTTGCATTTCCTTTTGATTTCAGTTCAAGTGTAGGGCCCTGTGTGTGCGTTTCTTGTTGCGTAAGGACAAGCTGCGGTGTACACAGTCTGGCCTTTTCACATAATCTCGTTGAAAAGTTTTGCCCTTAGCCACAGCAGCCGCGTCTAGTTTCATTTCAATTCTAGTCCCTGCGCATTGCCTTGTCATTGTTATCGCGGACGGGTCTTCTCTTGATTATTAGCTGAAGCTCGAGCCAATTAAAATGCCAGCTGCTGCTATATGCATAGGGGCCGCTTTTTTGTTCCTTTGTGATCTTTTCATCGCAATCAAGTATTAATTTGTGTCTCAAAAGTAAGTTCTCACTCCATCTTTTCACAGTTACACTTGTGTACGAAGCAGGAGGCAGGTTCAGCATATGGAGAGTACAGTACATTTGCATTGGAATATCAACTTTGAAGAGCTTTTAGTGCTTTCATAACACAGTGGAAGACAATCAGACATCAGAGAGAGCTATTTGTTAATGTTCTTGTAGAGATTCACCTGTCTTAGTTTGTGGTGCGTGGTCGGTGGTGCTGTAAAATTGTGCAATTAATCAAGTTTTGATTGAGGTTTGGCACGTTAAGCCACCACACAAGCAGGTAAGAATAATTTCTGTTTAATTATTTTTGATTACTCGTGATGGATTGTCATTATAACCTAATTATTTGTGAACCTAATTGTCTATAATTTAAGCAGCTCTAGATAAAGCAAGTAAACATAAAATTTGACTTGTATTTCCCATTCTCACTTCTTTTCCCAGTTCTCTTTCTATTATAACTTATATTTGATGCTATTATATTACTTCTGTATACTGCTATTTTTACAGGAGATTTAATTATTTATTTATGTGTCACTGATGTAATCCAACATTATTCATCGTGCTTGCGTTGAGACACTTGTAGAGACACTTTACAAAATGATGCAGTGACTTACATTAAATTCTTTTATTTGTGTTTCCTGTACTAGTGGTGGGAGAAGTACTCAATTTTGTTAAGTAAATGTACAGATATAAAAAAAATACTCAAGTAAAAGTATCACATGAAAAATCTACTTGAGTAAAAGTATTAAAGTACCTGTACCATGTACTTAAAGAGTAAAAAGTAAACATATTTCCCACGAGTTTGAGATCTAATAAAGCTAAATATAGTGATAGTGATTTTTTTTCTAGCTGTTTTTATTTCAATATTTTTGTTTGCCCTAAATTACAAATGTGTTAAATAAGCCTTGAGCCTTTTAACATATCTCAAACGCTCATAAAAAAAAATACTTTTACTTTTCATTCCTGTTCATAAATGTAGTGGAGTTGAAAGTACAGATGGCTGCTCTCGAATGTAGTAAAGTAAAAGCAAAAAGGGTCCACTTTTAAATGTACTTGAGTAAAGTACAGATACCTAAAATTTATACTTAAGTACAGTACTTCACTACTTTTACTTCATTACGTTCCACTACTGAGTTTAAGATGAGATAAAGTTTATTGTCCCAGCAGGGGTAATTTGTCATCAGACAGAGACAGATAACAGAATAAAAATTGAAATTAAGGCAGTGCAGTTCATAACATGTATAAATTCAGTCAGTACAGAATAAAAAACAGTAAAAGCAGATGTGGCTAAAGCTGTTTCAGAAAAGTGATGTAGCTTTTTATTTACTTGCTAAAACAAATTTGCATTTTAATTATAAAAGTAGCTCTAACAAAATAGTCATAGCATTGCTTGTTTTTTTGTCACATCCACCAGCCTCATCCTTTGCTTGTGAATAAGTTGAATGAATTGACTCCTCACTGCTGCTCTCTGCTGCTGCCTGCCCAATGTAAACAAATGTAGTCATCGTGTAGTTGTTCCCACCCCCAGGAAGAGCCACTGGCCAATCAGCAGTCTTCTGAGCACCACAACGACAAGCATGCAGGGAGAGCGTGGAGTGGAGTGGGTGCCCTTGTGGTCCTGTGGCTTGTGACCTTGCCTGGGAAGTCATCCATGTATTGTAAATCAGTATGATGAGCTCCCAGCCTGCTTGTTAAATTGACTCTCACTCAAATTCATTTTTAAACATACTTTTTGAAATTGCATTGATCTAAAATTAAGAATGAGATGTGAAGAAATGACCCTACCCCTTGCTTTCAGAATTTTATACATTTTTATGATGGTTTAAGAAGTAAGTAGCAAATGTTTTAAACTATTTTATTGTTTAGCTTGTTGTAAGACTGTGGGAGAAAATTTTGACTTTGTAACATTGTCAAAACAATCAGTACCCAGATACTGATTGATAATGAAACTAACGTTGAAACTAAATAATCTATTGATGCAGAGAAAATTCTATTGTATTAAAAAAATGAATATTTTTGCTTACAATGGTGGCAACATTTTTATTATTATTATAATGAAGTCTTAACCGTCCTTTGCAACAAAAGACTATTATTGTTTGGAGAGTTTATTCATCAGTTTGTAGAAATCTGATTCAATTTATGTGATTTCTTTTGGCTTAAACCTGCATAGTCATTTAAGCATGGTTTTATGCCCCTGCATGCAATTAATTACGCTATGCTTTCAACATTGCACAACATTGCGTTTTCCATCTGGTGTCTGTATGTATTTGTCTAACTGAAAAATGAGCAGCTGAGTGTGATTTTGCAGTGTGATTTTGCTGTGTTCATTGGCGTGCAGTTTAATCAGAGAGGCGTTAATGCTGGACTGCAGCATACCTGCAAACGTGGACCTTGATCCCTCCACTCTGAATACAGCTGCTTTGGCTGCTACTTTGCATCCACTGGCCTATTTACACACCTGCCCCATGCACACACGCAAACGGCTACTGCACCATGCAATCTGTGACATCAGCGAGGCTATGGGAGCCTGGATTACTTAACGTACAATTTTAGTCATTACATGTTAATGCTTAACGCAACACCTGCTGGAAGTTGTCACTCAGATTGCAGATTTGTGTCCTTTGTTTATTGTTGCCACTGCCGACAGCCTGCAGTAGTCTGTCATAGTAACTCATTTTGTAGCACGATATATTGCTACAGAGAAATATAACGATAAATGATAATAATGAAACTACTTTATGCCACTCACTCAATAACAATAAAGTAGGATAATCCCAGTATTTTGTGTGTGTGTGTGTGTGTGTGTGTGTGTGTATCTATCATCTATCTATATCTATATATCTGTATACATACATGCATACATATACAGTGCTCAGCATAAATGAGTACACCCCCTTTGAAAAGTACCATTTTATACAATATGTCCATGAACACAAAAAATATTAGCAAAATGTGCACAGACTAAGTTTAATACAGTATCTGCAGCATCTGTTGAACTTGGAACAAAAAAACTAAAATTAATAATAAAGCTTTGATTGCATATTTTTCAGTTTTAGTCTAATTAGGGTGGTGCAAAAATTAGTACACCCCTCTGAAAGAGTCAGAGCAAAGCTACATTTTAGGCTCCAGATGTGTAATTGAACAAGCATTCAACCACAGGTCAATCTAATTACTCATTACACAGATGTGTGTGAGTATATACACACACACAGTGTTATTTAAAGGCTCAGCTGAAACAAATAAAAAGCAGAATGAAACCAGCCATAGAAGTTACTTATTAACTCTACTACTGAAATCTTACAACTAAAATAACAAAAATCTACCCATTATTGCAAAGAAACTGTACATACAATAAATAATGAGGTAAAAAATATACTCTTTCAGTTATGATATATTGAACGATAAATCTATGTAGTATTATCATGACAGGCATAGACACAGTTACTAATACTTTTGATGTGTTTAGTATAAAGTAGCAGCCAATACAACTCCATGCGATCTACACAATTGGACTTTGATTAATCTTGCAGCCCTACTTGGTGGGTTCTGAATAAATTACTGGTTTGTTTAAATTAATAATATTTATGTAATTTATTAAAAACAATGAATTTTGTACTCTGTTTTAGGGCCTGATATAATGATTGACACAGCATAGGTACCAAATAGTGCCAGAATTGTACCGGTACCAAAAAAAAAGGAAAAAAAAGTTCTCAGTTTTGTCCAGTCCAGAGCTTTGTGTGTTATAATACTCCCTGTGTTTTGTTTTGTTTTTGTTTTTTTACTTTTTTCTGAATTCATTTTTTGTGATGATTCATACTGTAGATTGTTCCTCATGGACATTTATAAATAGATCCAGTCCTCAGTGCAACATGCAGTCATAACAGTGAACAGAATGCAGAATATAGGATCCATGTTTTAGATATGCTGCATATGACTGTCATATGAAACGCCTGCTGCAGACCTTCACTCATACGAAAATACACTAATTCACTATCACACCCAATCATTTGCAGCTCTTTAATGTCTAACAAAGCAAACGTGCACAGTTGGAGAGCCCAGCAGCAGACTCTTTAGACTCTACAACACTCATTTACAGAGGTCAAGGCTTCTTGTTACTACATCTGTCTACTGTTTTTATTTCTTTTGAGCCAGAGATGATTTAGTAAGAAATTCAATAAAAATGTAAATAAAAATAGTATAAGTAGTGTTTAAAAAGTCAGATGATGTTCAAAATGCACATTGTCAAACTATACTCTAGATGTATTAGCATTTGAAAGAGGACTGAAATATGAAGTGATAAACTAATACAAGAATCCCAAGATGAAAATTATTGTGATTTGATAATTGCGCTAACTCAAATTACGACCACTTCCTGACATCACAAGGTAGAACAGAGCATTTTGAGCTTTGGAGACTTAATAATGAAGGGCTACTCAAACGTGTGAATGAAAGAAAACATATCTCCGAGTATGTTTTTGAGGAGGTAACAACATTATAACATGGAGTCAACTTTGTGTAGTAATGTCCCTTTATTGCGCCATACTTACTTACCCATATCAAGTTACCAAATTACAACCAGGCATGAAAATCTCTCCCCTTTCGGCCAAATTTGGCATTTTGAAGCCAAAACAGGTGACCTATGTGAATCGTGTAGATTCGATGTGCTGCTGGCGCTTGCTCATTGACCTAAGGCCTTTCCCATGGACTAATACCCGGGTTTGGAGCAGGTATTGACCTCATTGCGAAACGGACCGACAGAACCCAGTTTATCAGGCCCAGTGAGACCGATCCATGTACTCTTTCTTTAGCGTGGTTGTCAAGGTACTTACCGGGAGATCGCTAATAGCGGTAATTGAATTGGTCCATTGAAATGTAGAGGGACACTTTGTAACAGAAATATGGCGAGTGTCAGCAAATATCCCGCCTGTTCTGCTGCCAAAAGCCAATCATATGCCGAACTATACAAGCGGCGTTCCAGTCATGTTGCAGCTTTGTGCTCTGATGTTCTTCTTGTGCCGTTAGTGAAGTACTGCACATGTGCAGTGTCAAAATAAAGGAGCCAACTTTTCGAGCCATTATAATCAAGTTTTTATTGTGATTTTAACCATATGGTTATCATGGCTGTCAGTTATCAGAGAGTGCATATACTGGTGAATCACTATTCATCTAGAGAGCTCCCCCCACCACGCACACGCGCGCGCGCGCACACACACACACACACTTGCACACACACACACGCACACACGCACACACACACGCACACACACACCAGAGGCCACGTCACCCCTCACGCACCCTTCACACCTTTTTCGCCCCTGACCCGGTTTCATGCCTGTACTCCATCTGTGTTATAAATGGGTAGAATGATGTGTTATCCCAACCAGCAATTAGAGAATTTGAATCTTCATTTGAGGTTATGTTTCTCCTATTTTGTTTGTTGATCTGTGTGTTTTCCTTCAGGTAGCTGGGGTGTAGTTTCCCTGTGAACAGAAACAGTCAGTCCCGGACCGTCTCCCCCGCCCCTCTCCGTCCCACCCCCACAAAGAGACATGCATAGTAAGAACCGTAAGTCTTTCCTCCTCTCTCCTTTCCTACTTCTATCCTCCTGTTTTGTAACTCAGTCCAATAAGTTTGTTTTTGTGAATTTCCATCAAGATCCTTGTTCTGGCTGTTGGAAAATATATTTAGAAACCTCTCCTTACTATCCCTTGTGTAGTAACAGACTTCTCATGGTGTCAGGCAAGTTGTTAATTAGAGAATAGCATGCCCAATTGATTTGAAAATACTGGATTCTATTTGTGAAAGCTTTCTGGCACTACATTTCAGTCTTGTGTTACAACACGGCCATCTGGCACAGTCAAAAACAAGTGGGCGAAAACACCCCACTGCATCACTGACTATTAGACTCAGGTGTTAATCAGATGTAAATGAAATGCAAATATTAGATACAAATTTCTGCCACTAAGATTGTGTAACCTGTTGATTTAGGTGCTTTTTAAAGAAGGGATATTAATCAAACTTGACTTTTTGGAGTTTTCTACTATGTTATAATGTGGTTCCCTCATTAAAAACATGCCTGAAAAGCTTTTATGCCATCCATGAATGTTTGAGTAATCTAGAGATCTCTCCTGGGCCCTATTTGGTTAGCAGTATTAGCCTGTACAAGGCTCAGTACACAAGCCTGCATCATCCATGCTCTCGCAGCCATTTTCCATAAGTATGGAAAAGCAGGATACAAAACAATACACTACAACTTCACAAATCTGATGTGATTTGCAGTAGTTCCATTAGGTCTGATAGCACTCTGAAGACGGAGTGAGCACAGGGAGCAAGGGGATGGGAGTGTAAAAAACCAAACTGAAACTTGATAAATATCAAGGTATCAGCAATCAAAGATAACACTGATCTAAATATGCTATGTGTTAGGAATTAATAACCCATAGAAGTGTAATACCACCTCTTTAAATGTATTGCTGTATTTCAGAACTTTCTATAGACCAGTAATGTATAACACAGATGGTTAAACTAATATTAATATTATTAGTCGAGGTCACTAATAGAAATGATCAGGTTCAACATTTGTGAATTTACCTTTTGGATATTTCAATGGAAAGTACATTGTAACAAATTTTTTGTCTAATTTTCAGAAAAGCGCCATGGCTCTCCGGTTCCGTCTCAGGGTCCCCTTGTCCCGATGAAGCCCAAAACCCCCGCAGTGGCCCCGGCGGTGAACCCGAGCCCCGGCGACACTCTGGCATTCCGGGTGCCCAAAGACTACCCACACTCACGCTTCAACAAGGCACCGCTCGCCGTTTACCCACCCAAGGGTGCCCGCAGCAAAACATGGTGAGGACAGTATGCTGGTTGGCTCTTACATATGCATTCCAGCTTGTTAATAACAGGGCCCATATTATGCTATTTTCTGATGCTATAATATTGTTTCTTAATCAAAAACATACCTGGAGTTGTGTTACATTTCATTTGCACACGTTAAACAAACAAATCTGCATATTTATGCTGAGTTCTTTTCTTAAACAGAAACTCTGTTCCACCTTGTGATGTCATGTGGTAATACAGGAAATGCTTCACTGTGTTTTTAAATTCCATATACCTTCATTTGGATCATTTCAGTCCTGTAATTGCTCATCTCTAAATAAGAAAAGGTAAACAAAAGCTGTGCGTAATGTCAGACCTCTAAGCATATTTTAGTGCAGCTGTTTAACAGGTTTGAATACATTAGTCTGTTGGTTTTGGACAATGACAAATTAGGACAATAAACATCAAAGCAATTGACAGTTAAATGATACTGTTGTTTGGATTAACTTGATTTATTGCACTTCTCACTCATTCCATACGCAGTAGAAGTATACAGCAGAAGAAACTACATGTGCCTCTCCCCACGGCCGTTACGATCACCATTAATCACTTACACAATAGATACACACTCTGTAAGGTACGTGAAGTGTCTTGCCTACGATGTAAATTTAATGTGCAATCGTCAGAGCTGGAATCGAACCACCAATCTTACTATTAGACCACTCTATCGATTCTTGGTCTAATGCTGCTCCATAGTAACACCAAAGGTGTTATTATCAGAGAACTTAAAAGTGCACTATGTCAAATTTCTGGTCAAGGGTCTTCCACCTCCTTTTCTCCATGGGAATTTCTCTATAGCAATCAGGTTACACGTTGCAGGTCAGATCTGTGGGGACCAGAGGTGACCCTGCTCAAAGTGGTATTTTTGTGCAATAAACAACACCCATAATTGATTAAATACAAGAACAGACAAGCTTAATGCCTTACTTTGGAACATTATAGGCAAAACAATAACATTTTCATAGAGACAAGTTGGTAACAGACCCTCCAACAGAAAAGTTACATAGTGCAGCTTTAACTAAAATGATAATATGATAATTTATCCAATGTATTCCCTGTGTCTGCGCAGTGTGTCTCTTCCGGTGGTCAGCCTGGAGAAGATGCCCTGTCTGAGCCGGACCAGCTCTGGGTCCCACATGCGTCTCAACTCCGTCCCCTCCGTCCACAAACCCTCCTCTCTCACCCCCCCTCCTTCCCAGCGCTCATCCGAAAAACTCCTGAACGGCAGGGTTAGCAGCGGACCCACCACACCGCGCACCAGCCCCTCCCCGTCCTCTGTGGATGGTCGTCCCAGCCCGGCGCGCTCCCCCCTGGACAGAAGACCCTCCTCCACCCCCTCTCCCTCCCAGCCCGACCGCAAACCCTCGCCATCACCCTCCCCTTCGCACAGATGTAGCGCTTTACCCTCGTCTTCATCCTCAACACTGGAAAAGAAACAGCAAAATGGAACCAAAATTACAGCAGCCAGGCCACACAAAAGGCTCTCAGGTTTGTGGGTGTATTTCATTTAATTGTTTTGACTGGTGACAACAATATCCATGGATATCGTAATGATGAAAAAATAAAGACCATTGCCATAGCACTTGGCACTATTTAAAACGAAATATATCTTTTATATCTGAATTGTGAAAAGTCCTCAAAATGTCGCCTATAACAGGAAGCTGAAAACCCTGAATAGAGAACACTCCATAGAAATATGTGATTATAATTTATTATGTAGTACTTCAGGAGTTTGTGTAGCTTACTTTATTGAGCTAGTGAACTTCCTGTACTGCTCCCAAGCAAAGCAGAGACCTCACACTGACTTGGCATAAACGTTTTCAACTCTCCATAGTTGGGCACACCCCAGTGCCAATTTCCAAAAAAAGCACCCATCAAGACAGGCGCATGATGCCAATACTTTTATTTATATATGAAGTACTTGACATTTAATAGATAAACTTTGCAGAAATACACAATTTAAATGCCGTGTGTGAGAGAAAACAGGGCTATTGTATAAATAATCTCTTTTAAAGTTATTAATAATAATCTGCATTTTAAAAAGCCACATATAACACACTTGGTGGTTACTACTAATACTAATACTAATACTAATACTAATACTAATACTAATACTACTGCTACTACTACTACACTCGTTGGTGGTAAATTACTAATGTAGCCACAGCTGCTCTGGGACAGACTGACAGAAGTGAGTCTGCCAATCTGCGCCATCAGCCCCTCTGACCAACACTCACACTCACTCCACTTTCATACTAGCCAATGTAGGTGAAGTGTCTTGCCAAAGGACACAACCACTGGCGCCTCACTGTGGCACTTGACTTTCCCAGTCGTCTCTCATCCAAGTACTAACCAGGCCTGGCCCTGTTTAGCTTCTGAGATCCGAGTTACCTATTCAACCCTTACCATCTTAGAAAATAACGTAAGAAAAAAAAAATGCACACAATGTTAAAAATTGAGCTCAGAAAAGTTTTGTTCGACATATCTCTTATTGATCGATTAATTTATACAGTAATTATTCTGACAGGCCTAGTTATATGCCTTAATTCAAATACTTGAAATAGACTTATTTGGGGCATAAAGCCTGATTTGTGAATGTTTGTTTTTCTTCGTTTTGAGTTCCCTCCTGACTGTGCCGTCTGTTTGTTGATGCGTTGCACTTTTGCACTCTCATTCTCTGATTTACACACTCTTAGTCATGAGCTCCCGCTGCCCAAAAGCAGATTGTCTTTTTGAGAGATTTCTCTGCACCTCCTGTGTTTCGACCTGCTCCTCCTCTCTTCCTCCTGTCTTCACTTCCACAGAGTTCCCTGTTATTTTCTGCTGTTTCCTCCTTTTACATTTTTCATCATGACTTGGTTCTTTCCCCCTTTGGCTTTTTGTGTGTCTCATTTTCTTTTTTGTCTAGATATGTGTGGCATTGTGTAAGCCTGTAACAGTAATGACTGTATTAAAGGTCCCCTGTGAATCTTTTTCTGGAGATGGCTTGTATCGGTGATAATGCTTTGCCTAAAATGTTCCACAGTATGGCATTAATGCGCCACTAGATGTAAACCAGTCTATCTTGTATTTATTCAGTGACATTTTTTCATAGTCAAAGATCCCTTGACAAAATAGACAAGATCACTTCTCCACATATCTATCGTGTAATGTGGCCTGATGAGACCATAAGTGTAATGCCATACTGTGGAACATTTTAGGTAAACCAGTAACACTGACGCTAATGGTTCACCACCTCCAGAAAAGTTACATAGTGCATCTTTAACATATTGATCTATAAATGAGATATAGGCCTTCCCACTAGGGAACTTGTTGAATTTTGATCAGTGTTTATGTTTCATGATACGTATGATGAAGTATGATGGTTGAGTGGTGTGTGATGTAAAGCAGTTATCCCATTCACTCTTATTCTTCTCTAGTTGTAGCAGAATCTGAAGTTTAATTGGATGAATCACATATTATTGACTAATGCAGTCATCTAATTTCGATTTGCTATCTGGAGACTGTAACACATGTCAGTAAACAATGTTATTTAGATGACAAACACTTGGCCTGTTTAATATTTTCAGTTGGGGATTTCATTTTTATCCTAATGCAGAATAGAAATACTATTATATATAGATAAATGGTCAGTAAAACTAGATTTATAGACCTAATAGTTATGAAGACTTGCTATAGTCCTTGTTTTGGGTTCACTTGCTTTTTGGATGAAGTATAATTTGAAGAAGTTACAAAGTGGTTCTAATACAGTGAGAAGTTTGACGGCTCTGGGTGCACATTAGCGGGAGAATCCTCTTTAACCTTGGGAGGTGTCTCATTCTGCAAACACAGAAAGATTACAGGGATTATGGCAGAGGCCAGCAGTAGATTATAGCTGTCTGACACTGGCTCTGTTTACGCTAACCTGCTGACTACAGGACACACACTTGACTCAGTTCTAGGGTGGATTCAAAATATGCAAAAAAAAAAAAAAAAAGTTGTAGTTTGTTTCTTGATGTTTGAGACAAATAAAACAATAAAACTACTATTTAACATTTGTGTGACAGGATTCAAAAGTTAAATGACTCATATTGTATCCCCCTATTATTTGACTCGCAGTGTTATTAAATACTGAGCAGGGGTTGTATCTTACATTCTTCTTTTGCTAAACAGCATTTCATTGTTTTTGTTTATTTTCTCTTTCTACACTAAAAGCAAAAGTTATTACTTTTTTTTAAGTGCAAAGAGGTGTTATTGTTCTTATGTTTTGTGTAACAAGATATATTTTTCTATTTTAGATACAAAAAGTCTTGTTCCATTGTTACATAATTTTAATGTCATGTGAAATTTACTCAAATCAAGATTACATTTTCTTAATTGAAGTAATTTTAGCATGGCAAGATTTTAATTTTTGCCTTGTATTTTTTAGCTCTATTTTCAGTCATACATAATTTGTGCTTTGGACTATTCAATTACAAACATGACACACAAACTGACTGTGCACAAGTGGTTAAATAACCCAGGACCAGATTTTCTAACTGTCTTTTTGCTTTTGTAGGAAGAGTGTTTGATCCAAATAAGCACTGTGGAGTCCCAGACCCTGAGACGAAGCGGCCCTGCACGCGCTCTCTGACCTGCAAGGTAAAACAATACCATAAAATGTGCTAATTTCTGAGTCACGTCCCTACATTATAATATTTTACTCATCTGCCATGTGTTTTACATTTGGGCTTTGTAAAATCTTAGTCTGCCAATTTTCAGTAATCTAATCCGGAGCAATTACAGTTAGCCGATGGTGGCCAAAATTAAAATATAACTTTTTGTGATTTTTTTTCTAATTTATCACTATTTATGGATATTTGTGAGATAATAGAAACTATCTGTAGCTTCTTGGAGTTCATATTATATATGATTGTTTGAGGCAGAAGGAGTGGTTCGGGAAAAGTACCTGACTTTGAGCATATTCTGCATTCAAGAGAAGATTCACAATCACAATATGAAGACATTGGCAAAATGTCATATCATTAGAATCAGTTGGATTTTTAGCACTATGTCACTCTTCCCCTAACTACATTATGTTTATAAAGCTATTGAATTCGGTCAGCCAATTAACCTCTGCAAATAATTGTGTGTTCATACTTTGCAGCTGATGTCATCAACAGTCTCTGAGGGTGTGATGCTAACTTTAAGCACTGCTCTATTCGATGCGTGTTAGACTTTAATCAGGGCTTTATTTTAAAACACCCTGATGATTTGTGCGCTCAAAAGTCTCTCACACACACAATTACAGTCACAAGTTAGCTAGTATTAGACAAGTTTTTTAGTTAGTCACCCATCAAAACATCAAACAGCTAAACAGGACCATGAATGAGTTTTCAGACCGTCTTAAAACTTTTTCGACAGTGTTCGCAAATGTTTATATTGCGTCACCATGGTAACTGCTGAATAATCCACCACAGAGATGCATGTAGAACAACTCCAGCATGATGTCACTACTTGGGGGGGGAAAAACAAGTGTTGCTAGTATCTGATGAACCGCCTTTGTAATTAGGTTTGTTAGATATTTCAGTTAAAGAGCATTTGCTTCTGTCTCTTTCTGGATGGCGTGTGCCTCCTGCCTCTTGGTTAATACAGGGTAGCCAGGCTAAACTAATACAGTCTCTGCACTTGGCTTGATGAGGTAATTATAGATGTTGGAAACGGCCGCAACATCTTTGAGCAGTAATATTCTCCTCAATTCTGCTCTTTAATTACTTCCTAGTGCAGTTTCCTAATCTCTGGGAAGTTAGTAATTAGATGCAAGTGAAGAGGAGGTTTCTTGTTTTTGGCATGGCAGTTTGTTTATCAGTCAATGTTTTTACTGATGAGAAATGAGTGCATCATGTTTCAAGTGTTTGTGTGGACAATTCTGAGAGTCTGAAATGAAAGGTAGTGAAAATATTAGCAGAACTGATACTTAAAGTCAGAGTAACGTTTTAGCCAAAAAAAAAATAAACTGAAACAAAAGCATGTTTAGTCATTTTGGTTCTGTTTATTGCACTGAAAAACAGAAAAACCTGCATCCCTAATGTGAGTGGGCTTGTACCTCCACAAACCCGCAGGGCTGTCACGATAACAAATAATGAAGTGCACTATACGACAATATTAAAACTAATTAATTATATAAAAATCTTTCAAAATGTCCTTGGTGCTATTTATTTGATGCATGGCATGTTTTTAATGAAGCACTTTTTAGTTTTTATTAGTATAATGAGTCAAAGAAGCCACTTATTCAGCCCTCTTCAGCTCAAATCTCTCAGTGATACAGAAAAATAACTGAAATACTGACCCAAAAATGATTGTTCAATCTGTCCTTTTTCGTGACAAGCATTGTTTCGTGACAAGCCTATGCAGATTACATGCAGCCTCCAGAATGTTACAAACTGTGCCTTAAATTGATGTTAAGACTAATGCCGAACGTGAAACTCATTTGAACCAAAAAATAAAAAATAAAAATCACAAACGGGACAAAGTTGGGTGTTTCCTGAATAATTTTACAATGATCTTGGTCCAAATTAGAACCAGTATAAGTCTACAAGGTAACATAAAATTCCTTTTTTTTAATCGCACATTTCCAACTGCAGCAAAATCGAGTTTAACATCTCGGTGTAGTGACAACGCTAGTCTCGAGATAGACCAAAGAGGAGATTTATGGGTGCAGATAAGGGCATTACATTGAATGATCGAGGTTAATGATTTAATGTGGCAGGCTGTAGTATTTATTTTCTATCAGGGTTTGTTGTTTATTATGAATGAGCACGTCTGAGGTGCACATCATGTTGAAAGATAAGAGATACAAGCTCAGAATGGTTTGTGAATGTACAGAGAAGTGGTAGTAAACACAAGGGGTAAAGGATGCTGTTGAGAGGAGAACTAGAGGAAGACTGAAAATCTCTGAGTTAACTGACGTCAGAGAAGAAGGCGCAGAGGAGAGGGTCAGATGAGACAGTTGAATCACCATTGACAAACTACAGTATTTATTTCTATCAGTCAATGTCTCAGGGACTGTACAGGATCAGATCATAGATGAACACCAAAGGGTCAGTTGAAGGTTTTGTGGGTAGAGTCATGTGTCTAGATTGAGGTTGTTAGTATGAAAAAGTGAAGTGGCAGTATATATTAATGGTGGGCTATGTATCGTCTAAAAATAGTTTTGAATAGGAAAGCACAGATTCGATACTCGTATAGAATATTGGCAACCATCCATCCATTTTCGTCTGCTTATCCAGGGCCGGGTCGCGGGGGCAACAGTCTTGTATAGTATTGTATTGGCAACCGATACTGAAAAATTTGTAGGATCAGATATCGGCTTCCAAATATTGCTTCAGCCGATATCCTGGTTTGATTGATTCAATAAGACTATTTACTGGTCATAGTCGGCCCAGAAAGTCTCTCAATGTTTGAATTTTCATTGATACAAAATTGTTCTGCGGTTGTAGTTACTTGAGAGATAAATAACATCTACATAACACATTTGGATCAGTTTTGTCTTATTTTATTTTTGTTTAAAGGAAATAAATACTCTTTTCACTCTCTGCACTGGTATCAGTCGATATCGGGTATACTTAAAGCCATAGTATTGTCATCAGTTTCAGAACTGAAAAAGCTGGCTCGATGCATCCCTAAAATAAATAAGAATTTGCAATCAAAGATACTGAGAAGTTGAGATTTCTGGTCCTTTTGACGGTAATTGTGCAATACATTCTCTTTCTGTGTCTAAACCTTTAACCTTGACCAAGACATTTGTAAGGATATTTTAGCACAGTTTTAAAGGATTGCAAAAATATGTTATTGTTAATACTACTAATGTGTTGTGTTGTGATGCTAAAATTCACAACAATGCCAGTTTACATTTCGATAGCACAATGAAAATGCACACTTACTAAATAGAATGTAATTATGCAACACAAAATAATGGTCAAAAGTTTGGACACACCCTCTATTTTCGTGTTTTGTTTTTAAACTACTTTCTACATTTTATATACAGTACATATGGAAGGCATCGAATATATGTAGCAAGATATATGGAATTATTATTAAGAAAAAAGTAAAATAACGAGCAAAGGGTGGCTACTTTTTAACATAAAGTATAAAGTATAACACTTTTTAACATAAAGTATATTTAAAAGAGTTATTTACTTTTTTCTTTGCTACATAATTCCAAAATAATATATAATACTTCATATATTTGATGTCTTTTGTATGTATATAAAATGTAGAAGGTAGTTTAAAAAAAAATAATAATAAAACGAATGATAGGATGTGTCCAAATTGTCCTGTTTATGTGATTTTTTTCGAGTCGATAATTGCTCAATGAGAATCTTTTATTGTAGTTTTAGTATTGATTAATATCTAGGTATAGTCTTTTTATTTATTTATTTATTTATTTATGTGTTTATTTATTTATTGACAACCCTAATCATTACCAGCAAAAGTCCCCAAAAATATGTGGTATTATTTTTTGTCCCTCTCCTGTTGCTAATGTACTGTGTTGATGATACTGTGAGTTTCCAGACAGAGGCCTCATGAAAGACCATTATCAGATGCAGTGAAAACAGTTTGTTGATGCTGAAGAAAAGGATGCGGAGGATATGAAGGCACATTATTTACTGTGGCAACACTAAAGGGAGGTGGCATTCACACTATTATCCAAACTTCAAATGTTTATGGACCGGTTACCTTCCCAAATGGTCGGAAGGGCAGAGAGCTGAGCCATGCAAAACAATATTTACCTGTTTGACTAGTGGGAGATGGGAGGCAATAATTATGTCCCGAATGGGCTCTGGACTGCACCAAGGCCTCTGTATCCAAAATTCAAACAAATACACACAAACACTGTCTTCTGCCTAGATCAATACTTTTCACTAACAAAGTCTAGCCTCATTTCTCTAAGGCAGTGTTGGTAAGTAACTGAAGAACTGAGAATACTTATTCAGAATACTAATTTTGACAGTTTCTGGTACACTTACTCTTTCATTAGGTGGTATTAAGAATATAGTTACTTTTCTAAAATCAAAGGAATACATGGCAGTACTTGATCGCACAATTTAGGCTTCAGATTGCACATAATCAGTGTCATGTTTGGTTTTTCCTTAAGCAATGAGTGATAGGAATTGCAATAACAAAGAATGAAACAAATATAAAGCTGTTTTTAATACTACGTTGTGTCTTTATACTTTAATTTATATGCAACTCTATGTGAAAATATTCTAAATATTAAGAATGCAGTACTCTGATTGGCCTATGTATCGGAATACGTTACAAAATACATTTTAAAGGTGCACTGCGCACCTTGCTACCTGCTTGTCTCTGTGGATGTTATTGCTTTGCCTGTATATGCATAGCTATGTATAGGTTTATTGTTAAACATCTATACATCTAGCATTTATTCATTACGGGTGTTTCTATTGCTCAAAAATACAATAATTCCTTCTGTGAATTGGGCCGACTCCACAGATCTGATTTTTAATGTAGCGTAGTGCTGTAACATCTCTCTTGATAGACAGTTTTCTGCACTGTGGAACATTCTAGACATGTGTTAGCAATAACATTTCCATGGAGACATCAGGAGGCGGACTCTCCACTATTCAGTATTCTGTAACTAAAACATGCACATTATCAAAGTATTCTTCCCATCACTGCTCATAGGGTTATTAGCTCACACAAAGTCAACTGGGAATCTGCTACTGACCTCGTTACTGTATTTTTCCTCCAGTCTCACTCTTTGACCCAACGCCGGGCTGTCCAAGGAAGAAAGAAGCAATTTGACACACTGTTGGCTGAACACAAGAGCAGCGCGAAGGAGAAAGAGGGACTGAAAGAGAGGGAAAAAGAGAGAGAAAAAGAGAGGGATGTAACCCAAGAACGGAAAGAGCCAAGTTTGAACAAGAGTCTCACATCACATCAGAGCCCCAGCAAGCCTCACTGCCCCAACGGACGGCCACTGTCCACCCTAAAGCTACGGCTGGCCAACGCTCACATACCCAGGTATTACAGTTGAGAATACTTATTATAGAAAAGCTGTTTGAGTATTTGAAATGTCCTATATTGTGCAAAATTTACACTTGTGAGCTTTAAACCGTGTTAAAATGCTGTTGCCTCATCAAAAATATACCCGGAGTTGTGTTATGTTTCATTCACACATTTTGCGTGATCCTTTATTATTATTATTATTATTATTATTATTATTATTAAAGCTCAAAATACTCTGTTCCACCTTGTGATGTCATGAGGCAGTAGTTTTCGAACTAACAGCTGCCTTTTAACTGTGTTTTGTAAAAACTGGCAATTCCAGGGCTAAAAAGGTGGAACAGAGTGTTTTCTGTTTCAGAGAACTCAGCCTAAATATGCAGGGTTTGTGTGTTAAGCATGACTGAATGGAACAAAACACAACTCCAGGTATGTTTTTGATGAGGAAACATTATAACATAAATCGGAAAATAGTGTAATATGGGCCCATTAAATAGCATGTCTTTTTAAATATAAACAGGAATGTGCAAATTTATTTTTAGGGTTTGCTAAATGTATATTCAAATTTACTTTTTTTTTTTTTTTTTTTTTTTTTTTTTCCAAATGTAGTATCATACAGGATCATCACATTACAGATTGTAATCAACACTCCTACAGTATACTCCAATACTAAACACATAGTAAAAATACCTCATTAGACCTCATTAAAATGATACTTAACTTCTTAACTTCTTGCTAATGAATGTTCATTCTATCTCTTTCCACAAGGGGATGCTGTAAGCAAAATGTGTAGCAAGAAGTAATCTGAACTTGCTAAATTGAAGGTTATAGTCAGTTTGCATTCATAAGAACAATCTACAGCAATAAAATAAAATTACACATTTTTTGCACTTGTATAAAGTTGACAAACCTTGAACACAACACATTTTTTCTGATTTCTGAACTTTAGGACTTGGGAATGTTTCTTTTTTACTATTACAACTTTAAACATGAAAATACAGATAAATGTATTTTATTTTGTTATAATAAATTACACAGATATATTCTTGTTTGTGTGTTTTATACTCTACTGGGCACTGTATGATTTCCCATGTATCCAATGTGTCAACCCATTTTCACATTTGACCCAGGGCTCCAGGTCCCACTGCCTCCTCCTCCACCCCTCTGCCCCCGACTCCCAACCCTCCCTCTGCCCCATACCCAGAGCCGCCCCCCTCAGGCTGGACGTCTTCAGCTGGAGAGGGGGCTCGACTCTCCAGTGACGAGGGAGAGGCAGAATCACCAGACGACACGGACAGAGCGGCCGTTCACTTCTCCAGTCACCACCCACAACCACTGGGGGTACAGGATAGTTTTGTTCTGTCTCATATTTGAACACTTGTACAGCAATATTTTAGTATAGTATTAGTAAAATATTATAGATTTTAATTGTACACTATGTAACTTTTCTGGAGGGGGTCTGTAAGTAAGTAAATTAGTAAGCAAGTTTTTTTTTTTATATAGCGCTTTTCACAGACATATCTGACAAAGACGCTTTACAGAGCATTATTCATTCACTCCATACCCGGTGGTGGGACGCTACTATTCTAGCCACAGCTGCCCTGGAGCAGACTGATGGAAGGGAGGCTGCCAATCTGCGCCATCGGCCCCTCCAACCACCATCACTCACGCACACACCACTTTCATACTAGGCAATGTGGGTGGCCTAAGGACAAGACGACGATTTTGCGACTGGCGCCCCACTGTCTAATCTTGGAAATGTTATTGTTTTTCCTGGAGTGTTCCACAGTATAATATTAATTGTACTGTATCTATTTTTGCATTTATTCATTTGCATTTCTACTAGTTTTTCTGGCTGAAAAAGAAAAAAGAAGAAAAACATGCTTCCTTACTGTGCTTAGGATTGATATACTGTACGTAGCATAGATCTGACCCGCAACTTGGTCTGGTGATCTCATCTGCTTTGTCTTCCTGGAGATGGATAAGTTTGATGCCATACTGTGGAACATTCTACGGACGCTCCATCACAAAGTTACACTGTGTACCTACATTTTACATTTTAGAAAAGGAAGATTATGTCCAAGATTGGGGATCATCACACTATTGTAAGCAGATGGGATTCTTCTTAAAGCATACTTTTTTTTTTTCCCCAGTTGTGCATATTCAACACTCGTCTAATGGGACGGGGCCACTACGTGTTTGATCGGCGATGGGACAGGATGAGGCTGGCTCTGCAGAATATGGTGGAAAAACATCTCAACTCACAGATGTGGAGGTACTTTACACTTTACACATTTGGAGCAGGTTAATGAAGAATGCAATCAGAGACAAAAAAAACCAAAACTTTAAGCTTTTACGTCACATTTCAGAGCTTGCTTAGTTAACATTTTTACATATTTTTGATCGCATTCATATGGTGCTAAAATATAATATCTAATATATCATTATGCTTCCTGCTTAGTTTTTTTCACTTTTGGGAGAAAAACACCAGCTGATAACTGGGATTTTAAACATTTCCTCTTACAAGAGTGTTATCATTTCTGAAATAATAACAAAAATTCCTCACCTTTTTACTTCAAATGGTTCACTAACTGTTTTATCAGATTAGACCCATTTAGATCTGAATCTCTTTTGTGAGAGTGAACTGGCAAAATGGTCTGCTGTGCACAACACAAAACAAGCAAGACACAAAGACCTTTATACATTGTACGTGTGGAGTAAAAGCAATTTTGTTACAAGGTTAAATTATTCTTCTCATCTTCTATTTGCTGGCAATTGTTTTGTTATTGATTGATACAGGTTAGTAAGGTGGGATTGTCAATGGAACCAACTAGGGCTGAACGATTTTAAGAAAAAACTGAATTGCGATTTTTCTGGCAGATATCGCGATTTCGATTTCATTCACGATTTTTTTCAATGCACATGAACATTCAAGCATCACAGAAACTTGCATCATACCATTCAAACACTAAATTCCATAACTGTAATGCAAGAATGAAAACTAAAGTCAAGAATTTATTTCAAATGTCCTATTTATTAAAAAGAAACATGCTATACACAGGGTACATTGAGCGCTTGAGCAACAGCAGTTATTACAACTGAAGAACCAAAAGAGCCGTCTGTGGCTCAACTTAAGTAGAGCAAAGAAATACGGCTCAGTCGTTCT
Organism: Taenioides sp. WSHXM2023; assembly: GCA_029959045.1. Classification (NCBI taxonomy): domain Eukaryota; kingdom Metazoa; phylum Chordata; class Actinopteri; order Gobiiformes; family Gobiidae; genus Taenioides; species Taenioides sp. WSHXM2023. Next base: position 13,076,957 of record CM057085.1, read on the forward strand.
GCTTGACCACAGATCAGTAGTTGTGGCATAATACTCCACATTTTCCAGCTCTTTCACCACCTTTTCTTTACATTCTGCGTGCAGAATGGATTTTTATTTCCTACGAGGAGGACTCAAATAATAATGTGTTTAATGCAGCTTTGCGCACATTTGTTTACGTTATACAGAAGCGAAACTTAAAACCACATGGCTAATTTGCATAAACTAGAAGCGCTGAAAAAACAGCTCGCTCCTTGTGCCGCTGATGTGGTCAGCTTCTGTCGGACTAAAGGGCAGGACTCAGTGGAATATGCGTGTTCTTTCTGTGACTGAGGGATGTTCTGCCTATGGTGAGTCTGTTCTGCGCTTCTATCACGTTGGAGATGGTTCATGTTAAACTTTTCAGAGATTATGCGTGTGCAGGTCGTACGTGTGCAGCGCAGTTCTTTATTTCACTCATGCACTTTATTTATGTTGCTACTGTTGTGATGAAAAGATTGAAAGGTGTAAATAATTCTCTTAAGACTCGCTCTTATGAGCTGTAGTGGAGGATGGTGCTTGTTGTAGTCTATTTTCTGGGAGTTGTAGTTTTGCCTGTAGTTCCCTCGCTGGGTAGCACTGGTTTACATGTCAAAAAGGTTTTGTGGCTCCGGGTGTTTTCTTTTCTGTGGGAGACGCTCCAAATGGCTCTTTGAGTATTTAAGGTTGCCGACCCCTGCACTAGACGTTTCACTGGACTTTCCCGCCGTGCACTCGTCATGCAAATGCGCCTATGGCGGTATAAATTGGTCGTGTTTCCACTGGATGTGGCAACTTTAGCATGACACGTTTTGCACAGCACCTGTTTCTGATGTTCGTCTGCAGCCTCAAACCCGAAATACTGCCAAATGACCGACGTGCTGTTTTTCTTTGGGTTCAAAACCCCAGACTCCGCTTCTGGTCCCGCTAAAGTCATTTCTGAAATTGATGACCAGCTACACTGATTGGAGTCGAGAACACATGACCTGTGCTGCTGCTTCTGATTGGTGAGCTGGAGTCGAGAACACGTGATTTGTGCTGCTGCTTCTGATTGGTGAGCTCAGTAGCGTGACAGGGAGGCGACGTACATGTGTGAAATAGTTGACGAAACAAAACCTGGGTCAGTTAGGAGCGCTACAAAAAACCGTGTCTTTAACAATCCCAAAATCGCGTTGTCTGAGATCGCGATTTTCGGTCTAAAACGATAGATCGTTCAGCCCTAGAACCAACCATACAAATAATTTTTTGGCTTATTCTTCTATTGCCTTATCAAGTGCTAGCTGCCCTTATCCTGTATATAGGTATATATTATTGTTTTTGTATATTATTTGTTTTGTTTTTATATTATTGTAAATAAGTATTTTTATCACCGCTTTTTTTTTCTTTTTTTTACTTGTATTTTTAAACAAGTGTACAGAACAAATGGTCAGTTGTCATTCAAATAAACAGTCCACAGAAATTTTTCTTGTTGCAACCTTATAATGTATACAAGTCTCTCTATAATGTCAATTTCTTAAAAATTGACATTATAGAGAGACCAGTTGTTAATTGTAGGTGGATCCTCCTTATACCATTTACAGGTGATGGCTTTTAGCATCTCTTTTCAGTGCTTGTTTTGTTCATTGTGGCTCAAACTCAAAATTCATACAAATCAAAGAATCAAAGTTCTGTTTATTTATGTTAATTAACAGCCTTTCCTTTCTCTCTCACAGGAAGGTGCCTCTTGCAGCTGAGAGCCTTCAGACTCCCTCCTCTTCCTCCTCCTCCTCTTCTTCGTCTCAGCAACCGTACCCTCCGTCCCCCCTCTCAGGCAGCTCTCCTGTCTCCACACCTCCATCAAACTCCTACACTTCAACCTTCCCCCAGACAACAGGGGTCTTTAATATCCGGGACACCCCACTTTCTCACTCACAGACTGCACTGGGCAAAGCAGGCAATGGCACGCATAAATCAAGCCGCCAATCGAAAGTGATGGAGGACTCTTTAGTGGGATCTAAGAAGAGGAAAAACTCTACTTTCTACTCGTTTTCTTCCTTATTTCCAGCGGTAGATAATCACAAAAAGAATGGTAGCAGTTACCATCCGACGTTGCAGGGTGCAGGGGGGACTGTGGCCACTCCTGCCCGCCGAAAGGAGCTCGGTGGAGGGGGAGGTGGGCTGTGGAGCGTGGCAGAGGGCTGGATGTCCAGAGCTGAAGGGCCGCACAACTCACAAAGCAGGCAAGTAGTATTTCTGTATTGGTTAGAAAGCCATGTAAATTTATACGATCTAATGTTTGTTTAATAACATGGATATTATACGGGCAATTATACATATTCATTATATAATTAATAATAATAATAGTTGCACAATGTAACTTTGCTAGTGGAGTTCTGCCACCTGCTTGTCAAAATAGGTATGTTTTTGCTATTGATCTATAGTATGGCATCTTGCATTTATTCAGTTACAGGGTTCTTTACATTGTTCAAAAATATCTTGGAAAAAAAATATTTTTATTGTGAGCAGGGATGCCTCTCCACAGATCTGACCTGGAAAATAAAGTTTAGTTAAGTTTAATGCCATACTGAGGAACATTCAAGCCAAAGCAGTAATATCTCCATTGAGACAAGCAGGTGGCAGTCCATCCACCAAACAGTTATGTGCCCCTTTAAGGTCTTTTCAAACTCTTTACCCTAAACCAGGGGAGGGGTGGGGCAGACTTGTGCAGTGATTCATTCAATTATGTGCAGTTTATCAGTTTAACCTTTATTCAGCCTTTGAATTTAAAATGAAATGTTTGATGCTGAATATATGATAATGGAAATTTTCTACACTTGTAGCAAGTGTAGAAAAATGAAGATCAACTTCTGAAGGAAACATTGCTGTCTGATGTCAAAGTGTTTTATATTTATTCTCCACGGCTGTAAACTGTGATCACGAATCATTCCCCGAGCTCCTGAATGCGACGCATGGTCTTTACATGACTGTAGTGGTTTTAGAGAACATATTTTGAAAGGGCATCGGAAGTTTATTTTGACACCATGTGTCCATTTCCTGTCTTTCCCCTGCTAAAAAACCTGGAGATGCTCTGTTGACGCTGCAAAAGTAGAATTCCAACCTATACTGAGCAGCGCATAGCGTAATGACGGCCGTTGGACGCTCATATGACACTGCTAGTGTAAATTGTCCCACCGGTTAAAATGGAAAGCGATCCCTGCGCGTGTGCTGCTCGTGTGCTGTGCTGCTACGCTTACGCGCTCTTACGCTTTGGTGTAAATTGGGGGTTTCCTGTGGGTAGCACTGCATCAACTCTATAACTTTATATAACATGTAAATTTGGTCTCACCTTCCAGTCGTGATGCTGGCGTCAGTGCATCCTATACCTCCACCAAGGATGCAGCTACTGCCCCATACCAGCCCCTGCCCTCCCCCTCTGTGCCCCTGGCCCACGGAGGAAAGGCAGAGAGTCGAAAGAGGAGGAGCCCCAGCTCCTTCAAAGGGAAGCCCAGCAAACTGAGCCGCCCAGGGGAACCAGAGAGTGTGTTTGGGAAAGGCAACAACAACAGCGGGATACTGGCTCTGAGACCAGAGTCTCCCAGACAGGTAATCTATCAGTTTGTTTTATCTGTTAATTGTTTTATACTTTTTCAGGGGCATGGCATTCAACCCCCCTCTACACTTTCTTTATATTATTGTCTTAGATTTGTAAGACACTTTGTGACATTCTTATTCTTGCATCTCTGCTGTGACCTTTGTCATAGTACTGAGCATCACACTTCTCACAGTTCATTTGTTTCTATAACATTTATGAGACACTCCAGAGTTCTAACATGGTGAATTCTACAATGAGATGCATCTGGGTGTGTGTGTTTGCGTTTATGCACTTTTGAGTCATTGTTCTTCTACAAAGTGAATCACAACTGACCCATACTTGGTTTTTCTGTTTCATGAAAATGTAAAGCTATACTGATGAGCAAAAGCATCAGGATAAATGCCAGCGTGTTTATCCAGAGATGATGTGGCTGAAGCTATGACTATATGCAGTGTGATGCTATATGATCTTAAAAGGCCCATATTACACTGTTTTCTGATCTATGTTATAATGTTTCCTCATCACAAACATATCTGGAGTTGTGTTTTAATTCACACATGTTTAACACACAAACCCTGCATATTTTTTCCCTGCAGAGTTTTTCTCTGGAACAGAAAACACTCTGTTCCATCTTGTGATGTCATGTGGCAATACAGGAAGTGCTCCACTGTGTTTTTAAACTCCATATACCTTCACTAGAATGATTTGATGATTTCAGCCCTGGAATTGCCAATCTCTACTGAACTAAAGGCAAAAGGAGCTGTGAACTTGAAAACTACAGCTCCATGACATCACAAGGTGGAACAGCATTTTGAGCTTTGGAGATGTAGACAGACTAATAATAAATGATTACTTAAACATGTGTGTTTAGTTTATGTTTTTGATGAGGTAACAACATTATAATATTTCTTAAAGCTTACAAGAGTCAATTTTGTGTAATATGGGACCTTTAATTTGCAGGTGGAGTTAGGCATCTGAACAGCGTTAGTGGACTACACTTGCATACAATCAGTGCAGTTAAACTAAATAATAATTACCTTTATGTATTTAAAAAAGTATATATTTAGGTTTTGTTCATAAAAGTCATCCACTCTTCCAAGTTTAGTGGTTTAATTTCTTTCCATTAGATATTATTGTGATTTTGGGCAAGGCACGTAATACACCTACCTGTATGAATTGGTATGATTGTGTTAATATCATCAGAAGAGTTGGACTTGAAGATATACGTGGTAAATCAACAAAAAAAAAACATGAATAAAAAATGGTTTAAAGGCTGCAAAAATGGCTGATTTAAAAAAAAATGCTTTTAAAACTACCAAGCAAGTGTATAAAGTGATATTTCAAACTGGAGAAACTCAGACACAAAAAGAAAAGTATTACTTGATGAGTTATCTTTGACTTTCAAATGGCCAAAGAAGGGAGTGACCAGTTAGACGACGTTTGGGAGAGGACCTGGAGAGTGAAGGGGAAGATGAGAGGATGAGGAGAGGATGAGGAGAGTGAAGGGGACGATGAGCTGATGAGAGTGAAGGGGACGAAGAGGGGATGAGGTATTCCAAGTTGAATTTATGCTAGCTCCATTTCTCCACAAGTATTTCATTGTTAATTTCAGTCCATTTCACGTTTTGTGCCGTACTTGAATCAAACCACAACTTTTATCGGCACATTTGAGCACAGTTCTGTTGCATTGCCATCCTATTGGCTGAATTTTAACAGGATAATTAAAAAAGAAATCCCTATTTACAGACAAAACCTGTAGCTGTTGTGATTTACCAAATACAAGTTGTTTGACATGTGCCCTCTGTGTTTCCAGGTCAAGATGCATCACTGACAGAAATCGACATCCTGGTTTGAATGTTGACCTTTGACCTCACCACTCTCACACAAAACCAATGGACCGCTATCCTGTTTCAAGTCTCTTTTTTACATAATAAAAATGAGTTCACTCACAGAGACAAACGTTCTGGGATTTTCAACCACATTTAAACTGTTCTTCTAGCCTGGATACCTTTTGGATGCATACATACATACATACATGGAAAACTGTTCACTCAGTCAGAACTCTCTCGTGTAGAAAGGGAATTTGCCTTGACTTTTTCACTAAGGCAGCCTCAGCACCACTGCTCAAAAACTCCAATGCAATCAGAGCATTTCTGGTTGTCTGTGTACCACTTCAACCACTTCCTGTGTCTGGTCAGCTATAGAAGAAAATCATTTGTTTTTATGGTGTGCTGATTTGAAGGACCCTCTGACACAACTACTGTAGGATAGGACTGTGAACTGCAGCTATGCCACTTTGACAGCCCCTGGTCCCTTTGCTCGTTCATTTAAAGGAAGCAGCTTTGGTTCAGTTTTATCCAGCGCTCTCTCGATCGCACTCCCTTTCATCATTTTTTTTCATCTTTTTTGGAAACTCCTGTTTATCTGTGTATAGAGAGACAGGGCGAGCACTAGAGATACAAACTTATCTTTGCCTTTGTGTACCCAGCATGCCCGTGGTCAAAGTGCACTTACTCTCCCTCCCTCTCTTTCTCTCTCCCTTTCTCTGTCTCCTTCTCTCTTTCTCTCTCCCACTCTCTCCTTCCCTTCCCGTCTCTCGCGCTCTCCCGTGCTCTATTGTGCTCTCTCTCTGTCTCCTTCCCCCTGTCTCTGTTTCTCTCCCTCTATCTTTTTCTCTCTTTCATCATGGACTCCACCGCAGCCTCCAGCAGTTCCACACAAGGGAAGATAACGTCTTTGTTACCGATTCACTCAGTTTCAATATAGGAAGGAGATTGTTGATTTATTCCCTTCAGTCATTACTGCGAAAAACACAAACGTGTGTGCGTGTGTCATGACTCGCATCCCAAGTGGACTAACAGTGATACAGTCATGGATGTCATTTTGTAAAATAATTTATCATTGATTACGTTTTTGTAACTGACCATTAATGTATGAGACATTTTGAGCAAAAACTATTTCTATGGCATTTTGAAGAAATGTTGAAAGTATTATGAAAGTTCGTATTGTTAAAATGTGTACATAGCTGTTTCTATTTTTGTATTTATTAATAATTGACCTTTTATTAGGACAAGCTTTGCCCTAATACCATTTTTTTTATTTTGTCATTAATATTCTGGTCTGGTTCCTCACAAGTACAAGAATATTTTGATTTGTGAATTTCATTATTTGACTGTTTGTAGAGTCCTTGACAGGCATTTAGAGGTCTATACATTAGAATGTAATTGAAAAGTCAATGCATGTCAACAGTTCAATTCAATGTGGAGCAAATATCGATTCCCAGTAATAGAGAAGAATAGAGTAGGAAAAACTTTACTCTGTTAAAATACTTAAGTAGGAATAGTAGTGGACATCCTCATTATACCTCTGCCAACTACGCCATGGTAAAATAATATGGCAATATGGCAATATGAATCACTCAGTGGTTTCAATATCTGTATATTAAAATAGAAATACAGATTATGTTATGTTTCAACAATAATCCGATTTATTGACACGTGGATCAATAATATCTGATTATTGATCCACAACTTGACAAAACTATGAACACATTGATAGGTTAAGATTGTGTTGCTGTATTCATCTGCTCCTGATACATTCTTTGGTATGACACATATCAATCATTTAATTTTGAGAAACCAGACCCATGTAAGGGTCCCACATTCCTGTTTGCCTGTGGTTTTCCCTTTATCCTTCCACTGTTCAGAGCTATACAATTATTTTTAACTGTCCTAAACTTCCAAGAAACACGAGTCTACTTCTGTGTCTGCCAATATGATTTTATATTGACACAAATTGTTGATCTAATCGACATTTAAAGGTGCACTGTCTAACTTATTTAGTGGAGGGTCAGTTAAATGCTTTTCTTCTTGGAGATGTTATTGCTTTGTTTGGAATGTTTCACAGTATGGTTAAACCTTTCTATCATCATGGAGACCAAACTAGACCAAGTTACAGGTCAGATCTTTGGAGAGGTGACCCTGTTCACAGTCAGAATGCCTGTTTTTCTCTGTATTTTTTGAGCTACAAAACCACCTGTAATTGAACAAATGTAAAGTAGATCTGTTCCAGTCAGAGCAGTGACATATCCATAGAAAGAGGCAGGTGACGGACCCCCAACCAAAAAGTTACACAGGGCAACTTTAAGATTACATCTTACACAAGTGTTTAAATTACACAGTAATTACATTTGATATTTTTGCTGTTTTTGTTTTTGAAAAGTTTTTTTTATATATATTTATTTTTTATCTACCCCATGTTTAAACAAATTTTTGTGTTCACTAAAGAGATAATCATATAAATTGGCTTACGGTAGCATAAAGGTATGAAGGCTACACAGGTACTTGCCAACTGCTTTTCAAAAGTGTTGAATAATGAATGAATTGTACATATTGGGTTGTGTTTTTTCATGTTTTCTAAGTGCTTCCCATGATGACACTTTACTGGTGTGTTAAATGTTTTAGATCTGTTTTTGGCCTATAGCTTACTTCAACTGTGGATACATACAGTACATGTTTACTTGGGTACTTGCATAATTGTGAGTGTATAAATACTTGTACTACATTACTGGCAATGTTGTGTTATCACCAATCTTCTTAGCCTGCTGCTATATGCCATGGATTAACTATAAAGGCCAACAAATACAATTGTTAGTTTATATTTCTGTTGGGTTAGTGCCTATAATGCTATGTTTAAGGCTTGCTGTCTTGATTTTTTGAAAGTTCTCTGCTTTGTACTTTGTTTTTACCTTTCTATGGGTCTTTTGATGGTATTTCAAATGGATGTCCTAACATTACGTTTGATATGAATAGGAAAGTACAGCCTATCGCAGCCAAATGTCTAAAAGCTGTCGTACGTTGTTGTTGCTGTTGAATTTTGTGGAGGTATTAACATTTTCTAAAACCTTCCTTTTTGCACTTTGTCATAAATGCCCTGATCTTTAATCAAGTTCTATTTATATAAATATTTGAAATATACAAATCTTTATCTATATATTTGTAAAGGTATTTCAAGCTACTACAGTAAATGAGGAAAAGTATATTCTTTCAACACAGCCCCTCAGAGTTGTGCTGGTTTTTGCCTATGTGGTTCAAACTGTTGTTTCTCACAGGAGTTGGATCAAAATGAATTCCCCAAACAAGTGAACATTTGCTGTAAAATATTCAGACATTTATTAAAAGATTTCAAGTTGACTTTGTGTTTTTTGTAATTTTTCTTGTTTTATTTTTAAACAACATATTTTTTGTTCAAGGTTTGTTCAAAGTGAATATCCTGAGAAGATGGACTCTCAGCTTTGGCTCTGAAGACGATCAAAGTTGGCAGCAAAAAGGAACAAATCTTAAGTATATTCTTTAACCATTGAAAAGAGGTTCAAGTAATCATTCATTTTAATGGTTGGATTTTCTTTTTCTCCCTGTGTTTCGCACTGGTGGAGAATCTGTATTGTCTTTACAGTCCTGGTCTGAAATTTAATCAATGACTTGACTAAAGTCTGGACTGTAGTTGCTAACGAACTGTTGGAGTAAATATGTAATTGGTAAACATAGTACCACACAAATTTAAGGGACAGCATGTCAATCAGTTGAATTGATTTTAATTTTAAATTTCATCAGCATGACCCTTCAGTGTTGACAGATACAAGCTAAACATGCTCAAATCAAAGCAGCTTTTACTGATAACAATTATAATTAATCATCATCATTTATCTATTATATGAGTTATTCTTAATTGCAGAAACATTGGCTAAGATGTTTGTTTTAATTTGCTATTTTGGTTAAGATGATTATCCAGTCAGAAAACAGAATGAGCCTCACATAACTCATTTGGGTCACCAGTTTCAATGCTGAAATCCAGTTAAGATCTCAAACCCCAGCACCTGCAGCCATCATGAATCAGTGCTAGTGCAGCCTCTGCAGCTCAGGCAGGGAACTCTGGAGGTTCTGAGCCTTTACATGAGCCATGGTCTGTCCATATACTGAGTATGAGGAAAAAAATGTATGTGTCCTCTGTAGGGTAAGGCATTGGCAACCCAGTATCATGTGTACCTTTTTAAAAACAGTAAAAGGGCAGGGTATACGTCCATGGGATGTTCTAATCTATATAGATTGTGAGCCCATATTCATTTTAATATTTGCAGTCAAGTTAGTTGAAGAAACAATCACAGACAAACTCAAGACACCTAAAGTGGCTTACATTGCATAATTCATTGCCAAAGAAACTGATGCTCATGTACGAATCATTAAAGCCAGTACTAAAAATACTCACCTGCAAAAGTATAAAAAAAAAAAAATCACATAAAAAGAAAAATGTTTCATATTTCTGAATAGTTTTTGATGGTCTTGATTAATCTCAGAACTAGTATACAAGCATGGTAAGGTGTAAGAATCTACAATTATTTTGCATTGAAAATGACATTGTATTTTATTGTATTGTAATGGACTTATGTATTATTGTGGTACTGAAATCAAGTATCAAGCATTTTCCTCTTCATATTTATTTACTCTGGACATTTTGTAAACCTGAGTTATTTTTGCCACTACAGCGGCCGTGGGACGAGATGTGGCTATCGATCTGTGCCAATGGCCTCCATCATTCACTCACACACAACATTTATACTTGGGCAAAGAGGGTGAAGAATCTAACCTGTGTACATGATGACCGCAGTGGTCAGCTAGAATCCAACCATCAACCTTTTAGTTATAAGAGAACCAACCTACTGTCGCTGTCACAATCAGGCAACTTAAAGGTCCACTGCGTAACTTTTCTGGTGTAGCATTGGCCAACTCTTTGTTGCTCCATGGGGATGTTAGTACAACAAATAGATAATGATTTTTTTTATTTTTATTATTCTTTTATTTAATAGGGACAGTGCATATTGATGAACATCTACAGCATTGCAGTGTAAATATGCCAGATTATAGCAAAAATGCTCATTTCCATCTGTAGTCCCTAGGCAGGTGACACCACAGCAAAAACAATAACAAGATACAATAGCAGCAGTTCTACACTAAAAGTGTCCACAAGTCTGTTTTTCCTTTAGCCGCTGTTTCAAGTGTGATTTGAAAGTGGCCAGTGTTGGAGTCTCTCTTATTGATAATGGGAGAGTGTTCCAGAGCTTAGTGTTAGCTTTACAGTGTTGTGTTTTTTAGTTGATTGTAAATACTTATTATTTATCTTGATTTGATGCATGCTCTTATTTTCCTACTGTTTCTGAAACTTGCGTTGTGACACTGCAATTTCCCCATTGTGGGACAAATAAAGGATTATCTTATCTTATCTTATCTTGTCTCTGACTGAGCACACTTTCTCCAAATGTTGTGCATCTGTGTGGGACCTCACAGTTCCCCCGGGCCGTGGGCCTAGTTCCCATCCCACTGACAGACTTTGTTTTAATAAAATCCTGTAAGGGAGGCCCATGCAAAACTTTATATACAAAACATCCATATTTGAAATGAACTAAATTATTAAAATTAAGCAAGTTGTACTAAAATAGTGTAGAGGTGAATTGAGAACGGTTTCTTGTCCAATATTTTTACAGCTTTTTTTAAAAAAGTGATTTCAGAACTCGGCTATCATTACAAATTCTTACAGTTTAAAAATGAGGTATTACACTCACAGCTGAACTTGGATTGCCAGTGTCTTAACCTGCAAATGGAAAGAATGTAATGTCTCAGGATATATGGACAGGCCATAGCTCATGTGAAAGCTCCAGAATTCACTGACTGAGCTGCAGAGGCTGCACTAGCACTGAGTCATAATTGGCTACAGGTGCTGAGGTTTAGGAGAGAGGCATTATAGGTTTAAATCAACTGTATTTAAGCATTGAAACTGGCAACACAAATGAGAGGCTGCTTTGAGGCCTTGAGAACAAAATCACTAAATTATAACAAACCTTGTCCATCATGTCGAGTGCTTTTGTAATTAGGAATAGATCAAGATTAGAAGTGTTACCAGTAATCAGAATCTTACATATGGTCCATCTAATGCATTACTATATGGAAAATTTCAGACAAAGCTATGACATCCCCATGGAAATAAGCAGACGGCCTAATCTCCACCCGAAAAGTTGCACAGTGCACCTTTAAACACACAAAGTCTTTCAAATATGAGACCAACTGCCACCTGATATACCTGACATTATTGACATACAGTATACATACAGTACAGACATCTATGCCCACAACAGTAGTGTGCTGTGTTTACATGTGCAGATGGCTTTAGCATCCGTTACTGCTCTCCAGATGAAACTCTACATCCAATTAGATTTATCTGCGCATGACATCCAGCAGACTCCTCTACTGCTGTCTCTCCCTCTTGGCTTCATCTTTGCTTTTCTATTTTAATGGTTTAAAAATGACTAAGAAACACATGTCCAGCAACACTGACATCTTGTGGTCATTTACTTCTAGCACGACCCAAATCTACTCACCAACACGTCAGATGGAGAGCTTTGCATCCTGTTGTTGGAATGATCTAATTTAGTGTTCATTTATTCACATTGCTCGGTGTGAGCAGTAATTACAACACGCATTTGTCTTCTGAAACCATATTTGCATGAGCTCTGACTTCAAGCAATTTCAGTAGAGGCTGATTAGCAGTTTTACAAGTCAAATAAAAACTACAGACAGCAACAAATGTGCAAAAAAGGCAGTGGTGGAAAGTAACTAATTACAAATTGTAACTATAGCTACATTTAAAATCATGAGTTACTGAGTATAGTAGAAGTCATGGCTGTCTCACCTCTGTCTCTCCTCCTTTCTCTACCTGCAGACACACAGCAGCACCTCAGCATGCTCTGATAGGCCAGAGCTCACAGAATATGCCAACTGTGGTTTCAAATAACTTAAAGTTGCACTGCGCAACTTTTCTGGTGGTGGGTCCGCGACCTACTTGTTTCCATGGAGATGTTATTGCTTTGCCTAGAATGGTCCATCAGCACAATTCTCACCTACTGCAAAATAGGCGCGAGTCTCCACAGATCCGAATTGTGATGTAAATATTTAAATAAAGCAATAACCATGGAGACATCAGGTGGCTGACCCTCCACTAAATGCAGTGCACCTTTAAGGATTAAAGTTTTTTTTTTTTTTTATGTAACTAAAACTTTATTAATATTGTGTGTGAGACTAGTAATGCAGTATTTTTCTTTAACTTTTATTCAATTGTAATTAAGTATCCATGTAACTGTATTTTACTTGAGGACACATTTTCAGTACTGTTTTCAACACTGAAAAAAGTCCCGTATTCACCCTCAAAACACACTTGATACACCAACATCTAGAGACACTGGTGATAGTTAAGTGTCAGTTAGAATAAAAGTGCCAAACTTTGAAATGTTGAATGAGCACCACACACAGTCACTGCTGCTCCTGTTCATGCCCACATACTGCCAGTGTCAAGTGTCTTGCCCAAGGACACACTGACACTTCAGGAAAGATTCAAACCACCAACCCTCAAGTTATTTAACACGATCATTACAAATCTGCAACATCTAATTGTTTGTTCTTCACTCTCCACCGCGCTCCAGTGATGTAATCAATTACAATCAATGTCTTAAAGATGCACTTTGTAACTTTTTCAGGTGTAAGGTCTCCATGGAGATGTTAATGCTTTGTCTGGATTATTTCACACTAATAGCATCAAACTTATATATATCCAGGAAGAGAAGCAAATTCTTTAAATATGAGATGGATAAGAGTAATGCTAGAATATGTATATATCAGGTGGATCCCTTACCAGAAAAGTTACATAGTGCACCTTTTAATGAGCTGCAGCTGGAGTTCATGTCAAGTCCATTTGTTCTGAGATACATTTACTGTAAATATACTGTAATGACAGTATTGCATTGAATGTTGGCTAAACTATGTAGCTAATGAAATATTTGCCACGTTGGTGAATCGTGTACTAGTTAAAATCTGATGTTTGTGCAGGGGTAGGGGGGTAATCATGAAATTGACAAGACAGCAATTATTTCTCAGAATTCACTATTGGAGATCAGGTAAAGCAATATTTCAGAAACACAAACAAGTAGCCTAACTGTTGTTTCTATTAGCCTACTCAATGCTTTCCTCAAATGACACACATTAAATATCTATGTAACTTTGAAAAACCTTATATATTACTTGCATAAACAAATTATTCTTTCACAAAATGTCCAAATGTGTCACTAGGTGGTATGATAAATGCAGCGTGCATGTAATTGTGAAGATAAAAGCTCTTGGTCACATCCATGAATGCCTGTAGGTCCCCCCCTCATTGCAAACAGCATTCTTATGATAATGGAATAATGCTGGTGCTTTAGTTAATTGTGCATAGCCGATAGTGGTGGGCACCTTTTGTTAGGAGCTCTCGTGCGCCTAAAGGAAAGGGCTGGCAGGGATTAAACTCAATGCACAACTTCTAGTCTTGCCAAAAAAAGAAAAAAAGTGTTTCATTCAGTTTGCATTTAGTCCTTAAAGTGTTAGTCTCTACTCGTCTGCCTCAAGGGTGAATCTGCACATTTTCTGACAGTTTTGGTACTTGATTGTGTAAAACTTAAGTTCTTACTTGAGGTTGTATAATTAGCTTGAGAATGCACAACAATCAGGCTATAGCCGAAGTAAATAATAAACCTAATAAGCTTATATTATATATTGTATGCAATCTACTATGGGATAGGCCTAAACAAGATTACGATAGGCTCCAGCTTTTAGTTTACAATAATAAACAATACAGCTATCATTTACAACAATGACATATGTATATTTCATTTCCAGCCCAATAGCAGCAGTACTTGGATTTAAATCAGGTGCAATAGTAAATGTTGGAGCAGCTGTGTCCAGTCGTAGTAATAACGTGATCCCGCAGCGCGCTGACTGTGGAGGCGCCGTTAATGTTGTTACTGGTGAGTATTACACGATTTGCCTGATTCTTAAAAAACAACAACATACTTTTCTACAAATTGCTTTTGTTTTCACTAATATCGTTCATTACCAACGGTCAAACACCTAAAAGATGGTATTCTGTACACCAATACTGTAACTTTTAGCTAAAGCTAGCACGGCTGCCAGGATGGTCTGCCCACAGGTGCACGCTCTGTACGCACGGACTCTGTCAGTCTTTTAGGGGCAATTGGCTAAATCCTAAGACTATTTCATTAACAAATAACATTTGGTAACACGTTGTTTCTCCATTATTACAGAGTTAGGGTTTTAAGTTGGTTCTAAATTAGTTTCTTTATTAATAAACACCGCGTATCACGCGTTTGGGAAAAAAACGACCTGTGCCAATTAGCTGCCATGTCTCCTAGCAGTTTAGCTAATTTTACGCTTTTTTCCCCCAAATCCTCACCAGTGTGTGACTTTACGCAGCCAAAATGTAAGCGGATCATTATTTATGTAGTCTCCTTTTTTCTACAGAGATTATCCATGGGTCTCACTACCTCTCTTTCTACCTATATGCTCTGGTTTGTAACCATTCTGAGCCATACACCACAAGATGTACTTTTTCATAACTTTTGGGTTTATTTTCTTTAGTTTTATTTGCTGCTGCCGGAACTGGGTGCTTTGTATTGGGTTTAAGGATGTTATATTTAATTAAAAAAAATACACAAAACGCGCCCCTGTCGCGTTTTATGTATTCACTTCATTTTTTGTGTGGTTGTTTTTAGTTGACTTAATGGGTTTGGCAAGACGGCGGCTGGATAGATGCATTTGCTAATACGTGTGGTTTGGGATGATACTCCTTTACTGTAGTATTTCCTTCTTTGGGCTACTCCTTTTCCCATATTGGCGTGCGCGTATTGTTTGCACCTCACTTTAAGTCATTAGATTTGAGTGGCATTTGCTAATCAATGACCTTATGCATAACTTAAATATTTAATGTTAAAGCTGGCTCAATATTGCAACATGTGACAGACATGGATTGGATGGCACCATTTTAAGCCGTCTTTCAGTGTTACAAATACATTTGGCATTCACGGTTCCATAATTACTCTCTCTGTGCATCAGCATGTCTTTAGTTTGAGCGGTCGGTGCTGTCCAGGCCTGTTCCATTATGCGTCGTGGACACTTGAGTACCGTGTACCTCAAGCGTGTGCGTTTTGGGGGCTAAATCGACGCGACTGGCGTGGCTATAAATACATGAATGTGATATTGTTTCGCTTTTATTCGATTAACCTCCTGATTTCCTCTCTTCTTGTGTGTTTTCGTATTTGTTAGCTTTCCATTTCTTGCTGAAACCAGACGTAAAGCGTGCACCTTTGCGCAGAGACTAGTTCAATGCTGAGAGGATCCACTGGGTGCACAAAGGCAGCCACTCGCAGAGGAACTTGTTCAGAGTGGACTGGGGACGCTGCGAGGCGAGATAAACAATCTCCGGACTCGTGGCCACGATCGCACGGCTTTGCCCTTCAAACAAACGACTGAAATATCTATCCAACAAATACAAGGTAGGGCTTTGTTTTAATGCGTTTTAGAGAGGCTGAGTGGCTGTGGAGCGGCGAAACCTCCTTCGCTTTGGCTTTGCGAGCGTGGTTGTTTTGCAGAAAATGGCGTCATCGCCCTCTTGTTTCAGCCTGGCCGCTATGGGGAAACGACTACTTTCAGAGACTTATATCGGCCTCTATGTCCTTCGTTGGCCTCATCTGTGATAAAACTGAGTACAGGGGTGTGTTATTGATCATATTAGATGATAAAAAGGACACAGTGTCCGTGGATTCACCCGAGAGAAGGACGCGCAAAGATGGAAGGGTCACCGGTTCTGTGCGCCAAGCTGCTTCTTGGAAATAGTGGCACGGATCCGCAAAACGCAGCGTTTTACATCTATGATAACACCATCCTCATGGGCTCATGTCTTATCCAAATGACCAGTGATGGTTTAGTGTTGTCACTGAGGTAGTGATGAGCGGGTATATAGGTGTGGAGCACCTTGTCTTCGTATTTATTTTATCCGGGTTAGCTCGTTTTTACGCCGTACTCTCCTGGCATGCTGCAAACGTTTTCGAGGGGCCTCTCTTTAACGACATGAAAGGTGCATTTTGTACTTCGCTTTTCTTTGATCAAGCTAAGCTGCCCCCTTTGTGGCTCAAAATAGTGGCGTTTTTAGGCTGACAATATAACCGTGTAAAAGGAGATTTTGGGGGATAATGGAGGCAATGCAAATTGTGCCATGAGAACAGCGAATGCCCTGCGCTCTGGCTCGCTTGTCGCCAGATGAGGACAGCTTGAATAATATAGAGATAAAAAGTCTTTTGGGTGAACCACATAGTTTGCACAAAACTGGGGAAGTCCGGCGCTGCGCAATGGTTGTGCCTGTACTGCTGCTTTGCGCAGAGCACCGTGGCAGCTGCTGTAACCGCCGTCACCGTGTCACCCTGATATTTTGTGTGTGTGTTGGCCAACCTTTTGTAAATACTTCGGGACTATTGGGTAAAAGAGCACAATAGTATTCATGCCGGCCCATTATGGCCTGTGAATGCAGCCCTGAGTCCCACTCGGGCTGTCCTGTCTTTCCCCGTCAGCTACGTGCATGCGTCCTAGGTCTGGCCACCACTCATCCACCATAGCGAGGCCACTCCGCTTCCTATACGCTCCGTGGTTCCTGCTGTGGCCAAAACACGAACACTCGTTGTGAGCCACTGTCAAAACTACGATCCATCCAAATATAGTACAAATGACCAGTGCACAAATTCACATTACATCGTTCACTTCAGGCACATTTTTGTCAAGTTTTCCGAGTTATGCAATCGCATCCCCGTAGAGCGAACTGCTCATCCGCCTAGATGCTCGTCACCAACAGACAAATTGATATCTTTACATGGAATTTCGAGGATGGAAGCAGTCCCGGTGGTGATGGGGCTGAATTTAGAAGATCTGTCATTTACAAATCACCCAGTGCCATTTGCGTCACAGCACACGGCCTCGCACGCCCATGGGGGGCGATGGAGTTGCGAGCGGAGACCGTGTGTGACGCTGCCCCAGCTGAAAGGAGCCAATAGACGCGGATCCGGGCGGCAACAATCACCGTGCGCTTCCCCTCTCCTCAGCTCCGACTCATAACTGCTGCCAACACGGAAGATCTCAGGGTTGTTTCGGAACAAGCATTGTTCGCCACTCTGGGGGTGCGTAAGTGGATGCGTGCACACTGGTTAGACCGTGTCCAAGGCTCGACAGGCCAGTGCACGGCTGTTCTCTGCTCCGCTCTCCCCTCGTGGTGCGTGGTGCATGTGGCTAATGGCTCATGTGTGGATAAATGCCTCCCGCTTTTACATGATCGCTTAGATCAGTTTGAAGAAACGGAAGCACGTTTCGTGTCTCATCCATGGCGCGCTACGCGTCTCTGGTTTGAGTTGTCTCTGCTGAGCGTTTATCCGAACATTTTATTTGTTGGTGTTGTGCGTTTGAACGCTGCGCAAGGCTCATCCACGAGAGCTCAGAGCTCATTCACGAGACAGACAGAGGTGCTGTCAGTTCTCAATCAGCTCACGCTGTCACTGAAATCATTCGCCAAGCACGTGGTATATGAGAACAGAGGAGCAGGTGTATTGAGTTATGTTATGGATCTTAGATCAGTATCACTATTGCGGTCAAATGTTAAGTCTAGAGAAACTATTAATTCTGTCATAAAATAACATCACATTTTATGAATATGTACTTTACAGGAAATTGTTTTCTTATGCCTAAAAGTGCACTCTGTAACATTTTTTTGTGAGCTATCTGCCTCCTGCTTGTCTCCAAGAAGCTGTTGTGTGGAATGTTCCACAGTATGGCATTACTTGCATTTATTGAATTCCATTTGTTTTATTTAAATGCATGTGATGTTGTGGCAACAGTGGCTCAATTCCCACTTGGACCAAGGTGCGTTTGAGTGAGTGTTAGTGCTCAAGGGGCAGATGGCACAGATTGGCAGTTTAACATACGTCAGTCTGCCCCAGGGCATGTGTGGCTAAAGACAAAGCATACCACACCCGAGTGTGGAGCGAATGGATAATGACAACAGTGTAGCAGTTTGAGAGGCTTCAACAAACATGTAAAGCATTATTGTTATTATTGTTATTATTGTATTTATTAGGTATTCTTACAGCTAGCACGGTCACTGGGGTCACTTACTTGTCTCCTTGAAGATGGGTAAATATAAAGCCATATGCTAAAATGTGACACAGTTCACCCTTTCTGTTACAACTTTCGGAAGAGTCAAATTTGGCGCTATAGCACAATGGATGATGGTAGTTTCCTAAACTGTTTTTTTTTTTTTAATACACAGCTAGTATTGTTGTTAAATCAAAATGAGACAGGAACAGTGTATTTTTTGTAATCATTTTTTGTAAGCCCATAATCTTATTGCAAACATCTCCAACTCTTTGGACTGACAGAAAGTGCTGCTTAGCTGGTAGTTGTCACCCAAGCCATAATTTGATTCACTTCAGCTGAGTTGCAAAGAAAAAAGGCCTTGGGTCCCATCCTTATGCTCATCCATTACATTATTCATTGAGCCTATGTTGGCACAGGTAGCTATTAGAGCTCTATGTAGTTGCTCATTAGTGGGCAGTTTGTTTGTTGTTGATCATAGTAATTCAGGTCACAAGTTTGTCCATTGATGTTTCCATGTCAGACAGTGGTGAAGTGTATAGGTAAACAGTGTCATAATCTTATGTCTCACTAGGCCTGCCACAAAAAAAAACAAACAATATATTGCTGAAATAAATATAGACACTAAACGATAAAATTGAAACTACTTTATGCCACTGACACAAAACCCAAGAGCAGATTTAACCACAAAAACTCTAAAATGTCTAATTGTGCAATATTGTTAAAAAATCATGAGCAGAATGAAACACTTCAGTACTTAGTTTACATCTGCAATGAGTCATGTAAGTATGACAAATATTTCCCAGCAGTCCAGAGAAAAAGTCCTCACGATAAATATTTACCCCCAAAAATATTGTACCAGCGTTCATATATTAAACGATAAGTCGATATAGTATTTATCATGACAGACCTACTGCTCGCATAACATGGCCGCTCACAGACATGGCCACTCTTTACCAGTGTAATGTAATCTAAACCATAGTAGATTGATTTTAATTATATTCAGTTGATTATTGCTGCTAGTTATCATCATGTGCAGGTTCCAGCTTGCATTATCAAAGCACTTCTCACTTAAGTGCTGTTGACCACTGTAGTTTGAATGGACATTGTACTCCACATGTCCAGGCAAAAAGATCAGTTTCATTGGTGGAATAGGTGAAAACTATTATGTCATAGAATATCTTTATGTAGTATGGAGCTGTCAGTTCATTTAGTAACTATACTTAGGGTTGTACAGTGATACTTAGGGTTGCAATGATGGGCTAGTTACCATTAACTTCTAAAGATACAGGTTTTAGCACAGCCTCGAGACCCACAAGGTATCAAAACAAGAAAAAAAGTACAGTAACTATTATTATCCCATAAGGTCAAGTAATAATTGAACATAATATAAACAAAAAGAATACAACTTCTTTCAATATTTCAACTATAAAAAAATTTATTAACCCCTCAAGCCTCAAGGGATCAACCAACACAACATACATGGTATCTAAGAAAAAAAATGCAATTACTCCCACAAGGTTAATTAGTGTTAGATATCGAAGTGTTAGTTAATTAACATAGTTGTTCCTTGTTGTTGACATACTGGCTGACAGCCATATTCTTGGCATCGTAATTTATAAGTAGGGTTAGGCATATATAGGTGATCTCACTTCAGCCTAAACTCCCTCAGTCATAGTTTTATGCAACATCTTTGAAACACACCTTGAAACGCTATTAATAAAATAAATAAACTACTACTACTACTTCTTCTACTAATGTAAACAAAAAGAATGCCAAACACTCTAGGTAAATAAAATACAAGTTCTATTTGAATAGGGCGTTATTAAAAAAAAAAAAAAAAAGAAAAAGAAATAAGAGGCACATCACCCTGAGTAATGGCCATTTACTGCTTTCATTGACCTGCATTTATGAATCTAACATGTTTAATATGGAAGTGGCACACCTCAGTAGCAGTAGAAGGTGTTCTATGCTCTGGGGATCTTGGTCAGCTCATAATGCTGTTGTCTTCTCTGTGGTCCACTTCTATCATGTCTGTGTGCAGCAGTTAGCATTTAATTTTGTAATATGGAATTTCACTTTGAGAGGAAAACACTGTTTTAGTCCTGTCTTCTTGACCTTTTGACCTTTGACCCACATAATTCTATGCAATCTTTCATAAACATCCATACAGAGGCAGGAAACTAAAGAAGCTAAAATGCCAAACAGGAGGAATTATTTATCACATATTTTCACATATTACTGTAAAATAAGAGTACATTTTAGGTCATTTTAACTCAAATTTTAAACCTGTACTTGTAATTGAGTTTAGTTGTAGCTATTTGATTAGAAGTTACAAAGTACATTACAAGCCTCACTGCAGTCTCTTCACCTTGCATCACCTGGTCTGACTGGCAAGACCTCAAAGAATTTACATATTGCTGTTTAAAACAACTTAATTTATCTTTAATACAGAACTTGGTTGATTATGTAGTTTAATCTAAAATGCTACTGAAAAAGTAACTAGTAACTTTGAGTAGTACAAATTTGACCCACATACTACTTGTAATTGAGTATAATTCTCGCCATGTAACTATACTATTACTTACATTTTTTTAGTACTCTTTCCACTACTGCATGTACTGAAGCATGTAAATAATTCAAAGCATCAAATCCCATTAAGTGCTGAAAAGAATTTCTTAGTTTGGGTTTTGGTATTATTGTAATTAGATAGTGAGTGCATACACATCCAAGTAAATTAATGTAATAAACCCTGAAGGGAATTCTGCATTTGACCCATCCCTCAGTGCCACTGTGGCCTGTGCAGTGGAGATATGGATAGTAAAGAAAAGTGTGGATGCGGAAGTACAGGAGCAAAGAGGTGATATACGGAGGCTCTGAAGGAGCGCATGAGGGAACATGAACTTTGTAAAAGAAATAGATGCAGTGGGTAGATGGAGGCAGGTGAATTATTGTTAAAATGCGCCAAAAGGAAACACTATTTATGCATTTTTTTAAATATGAAACTTCTGACAGCAAAACATTGTACTTAACATTAACACCTACAAAGAGAATAAAATAATTGCTGAAAAAACACAGAATTTTTGTTGTTAGGGCTATAGAAAAGTGTTGTCCATAGAGGTAGTGGTAATTATAACATTTTAGACATAAGTTAGTTACTATTAGTTAATTGGTTAATATTATAATATTAGTTAATATCTTTTATTACAGGATCATCCTGTGACATCTGAATAGTCAATCAACTTTATACAGCTGTGAGGAAACGCGGTGAAAAAACGAAAACATGAACTTAAACACTGTCGCCCTCTAGTGGCCTTTTAATAGTATTAGAAACCCATCTGAGTCTCCAAGGGAATTCCAACACATTGCCTTATTATTAATGGGTTTCCTCTTCCTGTGAAATTTTGAGGACGTTTCCCTATTCAGAAGATAAACTATTGTGGTTTGACTTGAGAATAATATTGAAACATTTCCATCACTCTGAATCCCATGGATAAAAAATCCTTTGAGCTATGAGCATGAACTATTGTTATTATTATTTTATATTAAGCTCCATATTATTCAAACATTTTTAGGAGGAGAGTCACATCCTCTGTTGATAATTGTGTCATCCATTTACTAAATTTTAGTTGTCCAAGCATACAGTTGATTTAATTAATTACTTTTGAGAAGTATTTTCATCAGACATACTGTTTGAAATACCGAAATTCATGATATACCCCAGTTTTGTTGGGTGTAGAGAAATGAAACGATGTTAAACAGGAGGTGTTTAATATAAAACAAATCCTGTTTTTCCTTCTCAAAATGACTTGTTGCGTGCAGAGACTCTGAATAGCAAGTTTGTTTAACTCTGATTGTATTTTTATCATGAGAGACTGCAGCTGCACCTTGGCAAACTGTCACTAATGTGCAGTCTCATGGAGTACTACTGTCTGACTCAGTGGAGCTGTGTCCTCACATTCGATTCCTCATATTAAGTTTTGTTTCTTATTTTGGTTTTAGTCTTTTGCTTGAGTGAATTAATCTGGTGGTGGCACCAGAGCTGGGTTTCATGTGTAGGCCTGTCACGAAAACACCTTTTGAAGCACGATATATTGCTACAGGGAAATATAACAAAAAACGATATATTGAAACTACTTTATACCTCTGACAAAAAACAAAGAAACAATAAAGCAGGATAATCCCAGTAAACAATATTAAATAGACAGTATCATTTAAAGGTGCACTATGTAACTTCTTTGTTGGGGCTCTGTCACCTGCTTGTTTCTGTGGATATGTCATTGCTCTGCCTGGAATGTTCCACAGTATGACATTAAACAGCATTTATTAAATTACAGGTGGTTTTACTGCTCAAAAATACCTAGAAAAACAAGCAGGGTTACCTCTCCACAGATCTGAACTTGGTCTGTTTTGGTCTCCATGAAGATAGAAATATTTAATACCACACCGTGAAACATTCCAGATGAAGCAATAACATTTACATGGAGAAAAACATGTGACGGACCCTCCACCAGAAAAGTTACACAATGCACCTTTAAAGACATGAACTGCAGCAATAAAAAGTAGAATGAACCAACAATTAGCCATGAAAATGTATTACAACTGTATTACAAACAAAAATGATTGCAAAGAAAATGTACACACGTTAAATACTAATACCCAAGATTGTTCCAGTTTACCTGTATTGAATGATAAGTCAATGTAGTAATTATCGTGACAGGCTTACTCACGTGCAGTGTTTTTGCAGGTGTGTTGAGGTGAGCTGGTAGTGTACTCCTCTTAGCATCATGGTGAGGTCTCATAAGTCTCCAGGGAGGAAGAGCTGTCCCTCTGTCCTCCGCAGACAGGTACAAAACCGTGTCATGTGGTCCCTCATTACTACAATGTGAACTTGTACTTTGAGTTGTTGTTTGTACGCATCCTGCATGTACTGTATTCAATATTTGTATTTCTGTATTTTGTGATGTGTTTTGGTGAGATTTACACAGCTCACAGTTTGTTGTTTTAAGTTGAAATACTGTACCAGGAATGCTCCAGAGTTAAAGATTTGTTCTAGTGCTGCGCTTGCAAGTAAACACATTCTATCCTTTATTGTTTACATTTTTTTCAGTATTAGTGTTTGTTTTTATTGTGTTTGTGATTACTTTTTCAATGGCCTCCAAATGGTGGATAAGGTCCAAAAGTAGGCAGTGGGGAGTTGAGTATCAAAAATTATTTTGATTAAATTGTAAAATGAATTAAGATAAACTACATTTGTCAGAAGTTAAAGTCACAAACAAAATTATAGTCCCTCAATTGGACCTATTACATTGTGTTTGTGTGAGGTTTAGGGTTAAGAGTTTGAGTCTGTTGTGTGTGACATTTTCACTTTCAACTCAGTGTCGATACCAAAGAAAAGTCTCAGTACTTGATAACAATTTCCATACCACAATGATAATAAAATATGTGACTTTTTAGACAATTTAAATAAACACAATCAGATCAAGACCATATAAAGCTATTCAGTAACAATACTTGTTCAAATCTGGGTATCAATTATTATGACAATCCTAGTGACAGCGTCCTTATGGGCCACTCATCCTGGCTACAACTGCAGGGCAGTGGAGTCATCTGTGCGAGGGCACTACGTAAGAGAAAAAGAAATAGATAAATGAGATAAATGCTGTCACTGAGAGCAGTTCAGAAGTGAGCTCTGAACACACAACAGACACTAAATCATGTCCCTATCCGAGTTTGGCTGAGACCTTTTTCTCCTGCTGCTTCAGGCGACTGTTACAAGGTTAATTTGGCCCTTTAGAAGCTCCCCACAGTGACACATGTCAAACCACAGGACTTTTGAGTCAAAAACGTGCTATGTTCTGAAATAGGAAGAACCATGTGAAATACAAAAAGTGTGCTCTTGTTTTCAATGGTTTCATTTTCACACTTGAAGTTATTTTCTAATCATGTGTGTCTATGACCCCATAACCGTGGCCCAAGAGGTCACTAGAGAGTGCATGTGTTAGAGCAAATACATATTATATCCAATTTTCCACAAATGCTGTTTTTGTAATCTCATTAGATAGCACTAAGATGTTTCAAACACAACATTCTGATCATTTGACATACACACCCACATATTTCCTGACATTGTCTGTCAGCAATATTTGGGCTTATAAAGCAACAAAAAAAGATCCATCTCAGTAACTTTCTTGAAGGGACAAATTAAGCAGGTAAAATACAGAAATAAATAAACTTTTAAAGTTCTTAGCGCCAAACAAACACACTTTTGCTCCCTGATCCACTATTGGAGCAACCACTGATCTATTGTAACTGCTTTAATGATTTCATTTTGATTTAATGTTGTAATTTTGTGCTGTTTTTGATCCGACAGAGTGACAGTGATCTGATGGACATGGAGACAGACGTGACAGAGCCTCCCACCACTCCTCCATCACAGCCCACAGAGAGACCCCTGCCCCTGGACCAGCCCCAGCCTCCGAGCCCCCCTCCCCCTCCATCACTTCCTCCTCCTCCTCCTCCCTCCTCTTCCTCTGGGCCTGGATTGGACTCATATGAACAACAGGACGGGCTGGATGATGGGAGCTCTCTGTCCAACACCAAGTGGAAACCCATTCCCCCCCTGCTGCCTGAACAAGATCCCCAGAGTGGACCAGACTGTGGGGCCAGGGACCAGTGCTGCCAGACTGATGAACAGCTTCACTACGCAGGTAACAATGCACTATTCTGCACCTATGTTATGTTTGTTCAAGAACCTGTAATTGTGTATAGTTTCATTCACAACATCAGGCTAAAACCATCTATTTCTCAAGAACTGAAAATCCATGTTTGCACCACCCTTCCTCTTCAGGGTTAAGGCACCTTCATCCTATTTATTCTGAGCAGTTCAGTGATCAAATTGCCTTTATTACAATGCATCGTTCTCAAATAGACTCTTTTGATGTGCTTTATGGGGAAATAAATAAAAAATACAGACCACAGTATTTTTAAAAGAGTCATGATATTTTATTAAACGATTTGTATTAATTTTAATTATTGGCATGTACGCAGTTTATGACATCAACTTGTCCTGTTACTGAAGGTGGAAATTAGCAATTTTGCTATAACCTGGCACAAACATATTACCTCTTTGTGTAGCTCAAAGTTTTTTTTAATGTACATTGTCCCTGAACTAAACTAAACTAAATTACTTAATAAATATAATCCGGTTTAGTTTGTTTTTAAGACTTTTGGAACGCCACTGAATTTTATTTGAAAAGTTGAGTTCAGTTCAATTTATAACAATATAAGGTAAAAGGAAAATTCATAATTATAACTGAAACTTGCTTATTTTTTTTAGTTTCCCTGGACCATCCCAGGTGAAAAGTTTGAAATTTGTATGTTTACTCTCTCTTATTCCAACATTATTTACGCCTATCCCATGAATTTATAGAACTAACTTTAACTTTGAATATTGAAATAGTTAAAATGATAAAAGTTGTGCTAACTGGATTTAAAGGAGTCAGTCAATTGGCCTCTGTGATGGGTTGCTCTTTGACCTGCCAGCAGGGGGAGCAGGGGGCGGACTGCTGGGATTATATCACTGTTCTCCTCCCCAAGCGATGGGGGATGGGATTAGGAAAACACATAATCTCTCCATCTCCCTGTCAATACGTCTAACACGGCTGCCATTCACAGTTTTAGGCCCTCTGTTCATTTGTCTGTTATACTACATATTCACATCTCTTAAAAATTAAAAATTAAAAAGTCAGATGTGTGTAGAATCCCTCAGTCGTCCAGGTAGAATCCATGGCAAAAGGAGAATTTCAATTTGTCAGATGGACAAAAGTTTATTAGGTTGAATACGTTTCGAACATATGAAAATGAAACGTATTCAACCAAATAAACTTTTTAAAAGTCAGATGTTGCAAATGTTTGACAGAAATTAATATTTAATTTTAATATATATTTTTTTAATGATCTCGCTGACAATATTCAAACAATATTACAGCAATATCTGCTAAATAATTTCTTAAAATTTATGTTGAGGTTCAAGTAATGAACAAAAAGAGAATGGACTTTAAAATTAAATGCATCAGTGTAGAAATATATCATTATTGTCTCAGTCAAATGGAAAAAAGGAAAAAAAAGGCTTTAACACTGAAATATAACATAATCGAGTTGCATATAAACTGAGGCCCACTCTCGTCAGATCTGGGAAGCTGAGCAAGGCTGGACTTGGTTAGTACTTGGATGGGAGACCCCTGGGAATACAAAGGTGCCACAGAGGGGCAGCAGTGGCTTAATTTAACTAAAGTTTTGAACACAGTTTGACCTAAGTAATAAGGACTTATGCACCTACTAACACCATTACTATAAATAATACAAGACTGCTTCAAGTGTATCTTCTGATATCCATCACAGAGCTACTACTCTTAATTTACTCTATATGTAGTCATGTGGCTACTACAAATACACTAAACTACAATGTTTTTTATAGGTAATAGATGTTTAACATAAGAATACAATGAATCTTTATTTCTGTTGTTCTGTAGGTCACTGTGTGGAGCCTGGAGACCCTCCTTTGCTGCAGCAGCCTCTGCACACCTCCAAATCAGGAATCCAACAAATCATTGAATGTTTCCGATCAGGTGAGTATTTGTCTTCATTATTTTTTTAACTTCTATCCAAGTTTGTTGTTGATAATCAATACATATTATTAATGTTTCACATGAACATATTTTGTCAAATCAGTCTCATCAACTGAAGTGATCACTGATTCAAGAAAATATAAACAGACCCCATTCTACAATCTACACTATAAACCTCATTCATAGTGTAGGTTTTTCTTGTTTGATCACAGTTTCTAGCTCAAAACACATTGAGTGGGTTCTGTAGTTTCCGCTGTGCTCTTGAGCTTTAACTTCCTGGATCTTGTGGTCCACATGCTGGTACTTAAGCATGATGTCTTTAAACTTTTACTCTGTAAAAGGAGGTTTTTGAAAAACTGCAGGAAATCTGCTTTCTGTGCTATACAGCCTAATAAATCAGAGCACGTTATAGAAATTACATTACACATCATGAATGAAATCAACATCACAGTCGCCTGATGCCACTGACAAGAATCAGTTTTCCTGGTCTGCATCTACTTATAAAAAACTCTCTTTTGATTACATATTTCCAATCCCTTATCTTGGTTTTGGAAAACATATTGACTGATTTTAAAGTAAATGTTGCACGTTTCCTTGAAATATGTGGTTTGTAAATGTGTTAATGCTCAGCTGTTTTTCTCCAGGCACGAGCCAGCTGAAGAACATGCTGCTTAAGGAGGTGGACACCATCTTTGAATGTAAAATGTGCCGCAGTCTGTTCAGAGGCCTGCCCAACCTCATCACTCACAAAGAGTACTACTGCTTATCCCGCCTGCCTGATCCTGATGGTCAGTACACATAGACACAACCACACACTACACTTGTATGCACTGAAATACACTTCACTGTCACTGGAGCTTTATATTGTTTATTACTAATGAATCCTACCTGCAGAACTAAGGGATTACACAGACGTCTTTCTCTTGATTTCTTACGAGGTTTTAGGTGTACTCTCCTTCGGTTGCTTTGCAAAAAATAATCAAGAAATATTGTGCCGCTTTCTTGCTTCAGGGGCATACAGTTGTGTTTTCTACCAGAAGCAGCAGGGGGATTTACTTTAGGCCCCATACTTTTACAAAATCATATATATACGATTATAAAGGTCAAAGGTTAATTAATGAGGTTCCCTGACTCTAATGTAGTATTATCACATGTTATTATCACATGTTTTATGCGAACCGCCGAAATGTTACATAGTGCACAATTAAATAAATTACACATTTTTACGAATAGTTCTTCTATCATTGGAAGATCTTAATAATTTTCTGTGTCTCATTAAAGGGCCCATATTACATTATTATCTGATCTCTGTTATAATGTTGTTTCCTCATCAAAAACAAAACTGGAGTTGTGTTTTGTTTCATTCACACATGTTTAACACACAGACCTAATTCAAAACCAAAATTAGTCTGTGTTCTTCTCTGAAATGGAAAACACTCTGTTCTACCTTTTTAAACTCCACACACCTTCACTAGAATTTGGATACTTTCGGCTCTGGAATTGCCAATCTCTGCTGAACTAAAGGTAAAAGGTAGATGTTAACTTGAAATCTACCCCTACATGACATCACAAGGTGGAACAGAGCATTTTGAGCTTTTGGAGATGTAGACAGAGTAATAATGAAGGATTACTCAAACATGTGTGAATGAAACAAAACACAACTCCTGATTTATTTTTGATGAGGTAACAGCATTATAACATTGCCAGAAGTTTACAGGAATCAATTTTACATAATATAGAACTTTTAAACTCCCATGTTACTCACTCTTCCTCTCTTTGCATGTTGACAGTGCATATTCAGTATTGTCTTAAGCATTTACATACGCAACTCTGTTGTGACTCCACTGTGTTAAAAATGCAGAGGCAAATGCAACACTATTCAGCTCTAAAAGTCACTGAAAAGGTCAAAGAGGTTTTGCAGGAGTCGAGTCCACTGTAATGATTGTGGCTTAGTTTCAATGAAGAGTCTTTCACATTGACAAAAACCTAATTATGTTTTTTGCGTTCAAGCTACTTAATGTTTCTTACTTAAATGACTGTTACACATATTTCAGTATTTACAGCAGATAAATTGCATAATTGGCCTTGTTCCATCAGAGGCATTTATTGTAAATAGTTATTGTTTTGTCTTTTCTTGACTTAATTGGAATATTTTCTTCAGTGCTTAATAAGAGAGAAAAAAGTTTAAAGGGTAATTTCTGTGGCACTGATCAGTGTTTTTCAGTGTTGCTTCAAAAAATGTATATTTTGTAAAATGATGATGAGTTAAAGTACAGCTGGTGCAGGAGCAGGACCACAGCTCAACTACACACCTGTCACACCTGTCACATCTGTCACATCTGTCACATCATAACCACTCCTCATTGCTCCTAAACGGCACTTCACATTTTCACACCGACCTCATTTAAACCAGGAAGTTCATCTAAAACTGGTCATTTTAGCTTTTACCCTCACCCTCACTGTAAGTCTCATCTTGTCCAGCCATCTTCAGATACTCATCATTTTAATAGTGACTAATAACTTTAGGTGCTCTACGTGCTCTGCTCCTGCCACTCTGCTCCTGTCACTCCAATCTCTGCGTCCTTCTTACCTTCTCACTAACTATTTACCCTTTTTTGTGAGAATATCTAGTGAATTATAAACAACTATCTGAATCTCTTATTGAACTACACTGCACTTATTTCGTACCTCCGTCAGAGTTGCTAATACAATAATATGCTCTTAATTACTTTTACCAATTTAAAAAGAAATAAGGTGCATGGTCATCAACATAGTGGAATGACTATGATTATAATTTGATATGTATTCTCGTTGCAGGTGGAGATGGAGACAAACAGGCCATAGCCATGAAGGACCTGATGGATGCCATCTACCCCCGAGCCGACCGCCCAGACTTTGTGGTTCGACTGGAGCCTATTCAGACCACCACCAAGGCAGTGTTTCAATACCTTTCCACAGAGGAAGAGATGGCCCGCTATCCCTCCACTACCCCCAGGTAAAAACTAAGGCCTTAAAAATGACCATTGTACTGTATACTGTGGTACTGTATGTGAGTAACTTTAACTCCACTTTATAATTTAAGTTTATATTTAATTTTGGTTCTAGTTAGGGGTGTGCAAAAGTATTGAAATATTGATATATCGTGATACTAAATTTGATGATACAGTATTGATATCATGAGCTGCTGTATCGATATATATATATCTCCGTATCAATATTTTTTGGTAGCCTGTAGCAATTTTTTGTGACCATACTGCAATTTTTTTTTGCTTATTTAGCGGATGGAAACTTGTTTATGCACTATACACTTGGCATATTCACTGTTTTTATAATTAAAACAGAAATAGTGTCATCATAATATTGTATCGTGAGTCGTGTATCGAGTATTGTATCGAATCGTGAGGGAGCCTGTGATTCCAGCCCTAGTTCTAGTGGTGTGGTAATTATCTTGTCTCACAGTAATAGTTTTCATGGAATCCAAGACAGATGTTATTTAGAGTTACAGTTCAAGTAATTCTAAGGTTTAAGCGCATATGACTATGGTTTACATATTTTTCTTTCATTGGTGGTATAGTACCTGTGGTAAATGCATCAGTTTTTTTTAGTAAAGTGGCAGTTTGTGGAGAAAAGTTGAGAAAAAAAAGTTCTTAGATGTAAATGTTCTATTTATAGAGCTCCTGCAGATGACGTCACGCTATCCCAGCATGCACCACCGGGCGCCATCTTGGCTGGAATTATTATAAACAAACAAACTAACTAGCCTACAAAACTTCCAGCTTACAACGATGGTAGACTCATGCTGTGCCCCTGGATGCACAAACCACCGAGGACAAGTTAAAGATAAAGCCTTTTATCGCATTCCCAAAGATCCAGCTCGGAGGGAAAAATGGATTTCTGCGATAAAACGGGCAAGAAGCGCGCTGAAGAAAACCGAGCGTTGGAACCTGTCACCTAATGGATGTCGCTTGTGCAGTGCAGTTTAATCTTTGTGAATGATTCACTTGTAATTAAAAGAAGTTCTAAAAACTGTCGCTGTTTCTACAAATAGCTCGCGGTCTCGTGTCATCATAACTTTATCCTATGCTAACTAGCAAAATGGTACACTACTTACCCTGGCAGTAACAACAAAACAACTCCTTTGTGGTAAACTCCAGAGTAGCACCTCGATCACGAATCCCGACTGAGTCCATTTGTATCCTTCCAGGCTTTTGTACGCCTTCAGTGAATCTCCGGTGTAGTAAGAAGGAAAGTTAATAAGATAGTTGTAGATATCGGGATATTGGACATTTGGAAGTCCCGAGCCTCCTTCCGCTACCTGAACTACGGTTTTAAAAATCACACCAGGCACTAGATAAGGATCACTAATTTGTAATCTCTGAAGTTTAGTGGTGTAACGATGTTTGTCTCTGTCCGAAAGTTCGTTGCTGGCATCCATTCCTCTCGCTGGTCTATGCAAATATGTCAGTCTCTCGCTACTTTTTGCCTGCCAACATGGCGTCATAAACAAACCGGGTCACGTGACTGCAGGAGGTCTATACCTGTCACAGTTTTGCCTATTTTTTACATGTTTATCCCCAGTCCAGCTCCATTTCCCAGCCTGATCCAGTCCATTTTTGCTTTTGCTTCTTTCCTGTTTTTCCTGGAGCTGCCACTGTTTCTCTAATCATCCCAGGGTCGTCTATATAAACTTCCTCTGCCCAGTTCTTGCTAGATTGTCGACCAGTCAAGAGACTCAAACTCTGTATCTGAAACTCTGAATCTGAAATCTGCTGTTTGCAGTTTGTGTAATTCTGCATTATTCCCTGTTTGTAGAATCTGTTTCTGAGTTTATTCCCAGCGCGTTTTCTAATTAGAGAATTTCCCAGTTTTGGAGGGTATTTTAGTTCACATAATAAAATCATATCTTCCTTTGTTGTTTATCAGTCTGATTTGTCATATTAAGCTTTACCTATTGAAGGGCACTTTCTGTTGAACTGAACTAAGGCTTTTGCATTTGACTACGTTCTTTGTATTGCATTTGAGTCCCAAGTTGTCTGCGTGATAATACTGTCAATGCACAGTTTTGATCGGTGACAGGTGTCGTAATAAATTTGGCTCTTGTTTACAGTATAGTTGCTAGGTTATGGTTGCTAAAAGTTATGGACTTTCTCCAAGTGAAATCTGAGCATTATAAGATTTAATTTTACTGAACATTGTAGTCCATCTTGCCAAATGCAAGGAAAATTAAATAGGACCTGTGTTAAACAACTTTTTCTCTATACAAAATGTATAAACTCTAATAATAAACTCATACAAACACTTTTAAAAAAGTATTCTGTTGGTTGTTTTTTATAGTGCCAGAGAGAGTCCAGTGGCGTGGGAGGGACAGTCCACGGAGAATGTGGAAAATAATCAGCCAAGTCAACCTGTGGAGACAGAGAGTCAGAGGAGCCCCAGTCCTGCCCCTGTGGAGGAGGTGGAGCCCCCTGAGGAGCCCCCTGCACCCCCCCAGGCTGAAGACGAGGACTCCAACAGTGGGGTAAGGATACTAAATATGAGCCACAAAATATAGACTGACCAAAGCAGGGCTGTCAATCTACACCATTGTCTCTCTGACCACTACCAGCTGTCACTCATACACCCATTCGCACTAGGCAATGTGGGTAAAGTGTCTTGCCTAAGGGCACAACAGCAGTTTCACTAGTGTGTGACTCCCTGTGTGAGTTATATGAAAACATTATTCAAATTCTGAAAGACAGTATTCGATGTCTTCAATATAAGAATCACAAAAGTTGCCATATTAAACCTGGGTTGAATGATTTTAGCTGACAGCTGGCATCAAAATAAAAAAAAAAAAGCAAGTAATAAATTGCAATTAACTACACGTCAACAACTTGGCAAAACAATAGCCATAGCCATAGTCCGTCTACTTAAGCGTGTTGACAGTGCAACTTCTATACAAAAAAAATCCTTATGTTAACAGCTATGCTAACGTCTGTTTTGCGTTTGTAGGTGGAGGACGTGACCATCTCCTGCTGTCTGTGTGGTCAGGACTTTAATTCTCGACGCAGCATCAGGCGTCACTGTCGTAAAATGCACCAGACCAAACTGGAGGAGCTCCGAAAGTTCACTGAAACACGCACTGTTCCAACGAGTCTCCTCTCCATGGTCAAAGGTACTTACAACTGTACATATGCAGTGTATGTGGTATCTGTTTTGTAAAGATGTTGAAGGGTCTATATAAAGCCGAACTGACTTAATGCATCCTCAGTAATCCTGCATATTTCTGCTCTAATTGCTTTCTCCCTCTCATATGTTCACATGCAATCCATGAATCCCTTCCTTGTTTTTTAAAGTTCATGCACATTCAGCAGTATATCTATTTTGATGCTATCTCCCATTGTTTTTAGCTTCATACAACTACCTCACTTTTCAGCACTTTTCAGCAGGTGCATTCTCAGTGCCTCTGCAACTGTTTTGTATAGACAAATGTCATAGCAAATATAGGTTTGAGGTATTTCCAAGACACCCGCTTTTAATACGCTAGTAATAATAAAAAAAAATAAGGTATCCAGAGTAGGTTAAAAGACAGCAATAAGTAAGGATTACTCGTAAGTATCAGTTGATATTTTGTAGTGACACCACGCTGGGGGTGTTCTACATGTATTTGTATCTGATGGAATGTTCAACAGTTACCATGGTGACGCAGTGCACACATTAGCAAACACTGCCAAAACATTTTTTAGATAGTCTTGAAACCTTAAGAAAAAAATACGAAATTGATTTAAACAACACATTTTCATGAGCCTATGATCAATACGAGCATTCATGGTCCTGTGTTGGATTTTCAACAAAATGCTAGCTAGCTTGTGACTGTAGTGTTATTTGAGAGGGACTTGTTTAACTGCACGAAGCATCTCACCTGTTGTAGTTCCAGCTAAATCCAATTCTTTATGGTCAGACTGTGTTAAAACAAAGCTCAGATTAAACTCTAACAAGCGTCTCATAGAGCAGTGTCTACAGTTCACAGCATCACAGACCAGCTGCAAAGTATCAATAATGCCTGAATAATGTATATATAATACTATTTACCTTGTTTGTCTAAGGTCGGCAACGGACTGCCTGCACACCCACTGGGAAATCGTGTCCAGTTTGCCTGAAAACATTTGCGACTAAAGCCAACGTGAGGCGACATTTTGATGAGGTACACCGCGGACTGCGCAGAGACAACATGGCTCCCAACATGGCCACCAAACTCGACCAGCCGTTTGTTCTGGACGACTCAGCCCCTCGCCGCAGTAACACATCGTCTCCTGCCAAAACCGTGAGTTCCAAACCTCCTGCTCAGAGCCAGCTCAAACCACAGAGCAGCAGCAGCAGCAGCAGCAGCACCAGCCCCAGCCTCATGTCCTGCCGATGCTCCCTGTGCAAGAGGACCTACAGCTCACAGGTCAGTCTCACAAGACCAAAGGGCTCAAAATAAACTCCATGTGGCCTGGTTTGTGGCTAATAATTGGTGGTGTTCAGATTCTAGAGTGGGATAATGCTCCCAGATGGTTGGAGGAAAGACAGTTTTTTGGCCCATTTGTATTTTTGTATGAAATATGCAAAAGGTGCAAAAGATGTTGGATCTGATCATTCTTATCACTGACTGGATCCTAGAATTGACATTGACTATATTTCAACAAAAATCTGCAGTTTAACAATATTCATCTTACCTGCCCCACATCTGTATTAAATATAATTGACCTTTAGACTGTTGTGGTGTCATCTGAAATCCAGTAATACAGGCCATATTACAGAAAAGTTGGCGAACTTGATACTTATTTTTCATTTACTTGTACTTTATTAACCCCACATTTTTTAATTTTTTTTTTATTTCTGAATATTACCTTGACTAATATTTGCGTCTGTCTTCTGCCTTCAATCTAATTTTGTCACATTGATATATACTATGAAATGAGTATACTTTATCTGTTATGTATCTGCTATGTTATGCTATACCTTGTACTAGGCTAATTGTTTTGGGTCTTGTAAATAAAGCTGACTTGAGCAAGAACAGAAATGCCACAGTCTCACCTATAATCTAATGTTACTTCCTCTCTTGTTGTTTTTCAGCTCATGTTAAAGAGGCACATGCGAATTGTTCACAAGATTTACAGCTCGAAGAACAGAAGCAACATTTCTGCACTACCTGTTACTCACACGACTCTCCCGTCCCACATCTCCAACCTCAGTCTGGAGCCTTGTAATATCAAGTTGAAAGAGGAAAGAATTGAGCACTCTGATGAGGAAGAGGAAGAGAAGAGGGAGCAG
The DNA here is from genome assembly GCA_029959045.1 of Taenioides sp. WSHXM2023. Taxonomy (NCBI): domain Eukaryota; kingdom Metazoa; phylum Chordata; class Actinopteri; order Gobiiformes; family Gobiidae; genus Taenioides; species Taenioides sp. WSHXM2023. Next base: position 13,112,515 of record CM057085.1, read on the forward strand.
GAAGAGGAGGAGGAGGAGGAGGAAGAGGAGGAGGAGGAAGAAGTGGACATTGACAGCAGTCCTGCCCCATCCTCGAGCGGCAGCACAGAGACACCCAAAACCTCTGAAAAAAATACCACTAAGGGGAAGGAGGATGAGAGCCCTCCAAGCCAGAAGAGTACACCATCGTCCATTCCTCCCTTGCCCAAAAACAAGGCGCTGTCTGTTGGTTTTGACTTCAAGCAACTTTTCTGCAAACTCTGCAAGAGACAGTTCAGCTCGCGGCAAAACCTATCCAAGCACATTGAGCTACACACAGACGGTACAGAGATCTTCATTAAGTTTTACCGCTGTCCTCTCTGCAGCTACGAGTCTCGCCGCAAAAGGGACGTGCTCCGGCATGTAACTGTGGTGCACAAGAAATCATCGTCGTACATCGCCAAGATCATGCCCAAACTGGAGAGCCGCGCAGTCAAGAGGCAGGCAGAGGCGGTGCTTACCAGTAATAACACTCCCAACAAGAGGGCCACCATCAAAGAGGAGGTGAACGGGCGCCATTGTACGTCCCCCTCTCCTCTGTCCCCTTCCTCTGCCCCTCACTCTACTCCTCGCAAACAGCAGGAGCCTTCAGCGGGGAGTAAATACCAGCCACGGCCCGTCAGCCCCCCCATGACCAGACACTCACACCAGCGCTCCTCCTCTTCCGCCTCCCCCAGCACCCAGACCCCACCCTCGCGCCGTCAAGACACCCAGTACGAGCGCAGCACCCCGGGGTCTACTGAGGTTCGGGTCACCAAGAATTTTTCCCTCCACGCCTGTGACCAGTGTGGGCGAGCTTTTGCCAAGAAGGTATGGCGCTCTCATTTTGGCTTAATTTGAAAATAAGTATGGTGAACTGATACCAACATTATTGCTGCAAATTCTTTTCAAAAATATATGCCCTTAAAGCAAAAAAAAAAAAACATAAGAAGGGATCACTTTCAAAACATCACAAACCCAGTGCATTCACATTCACATTTCTATATATTTATACTTCTAAATAGACACTAGAAGCAAGAATGGTAAGTGTCTTCCCCAAGCAAGCAGTCAAGTTTTTTTTAGTCAGTCAGATGTCAGTTTTATTTTTTTTCCTCATGTGCTTGAGTTCTGATTTTTCTCTGCTTATTTTCAGTTGTTCCTGGAGTCTCACAAACGAAGCCATCGAAATGCAGCTGCAGCAGAGGGTGGTCGGAGGAGAGGGGTCAGCACTCGCTCCAGGTCGCTGGTCTGGTGAAGCTCAGAGTGAGTGTGAATATTCAGTTAAGAAAGAATTGAAACTAGTTCATGTCTATTACAGCGCGGACTCTAAAAAGCTGTGTAAAAGTCTTTATGGCATAAAATCAACCTCTGTGAGCTTTCAACCATGTCATAGCAGTGTTCCCTCATCATGAGTCTACTACTAGAGATGTATTTAGATTGATTCATGGATGTGTGATTATTTCTATATTGTTTCACATTCGAGGCTTGAGTGGTCAGAAAACTTCCTCCTCTCTCCACCCACTCCTCTGTACTTATTATAAAAAATGTGAAGTCCAGGTCTTACACGTAGGTTTCAAAAACATCACACAGCCATTTTTCAACAATAACAAAAATAAATACAATTTCATTACTTGCAGTGAAAAACTAAATAATTTGACTATACTATCAATATACTTTTTGTATATTTGATGTGTTTTCTAGTATGACTGTTCTGTAGTTTGCTATTGTGCATTTTCCTCATGGAGTGGACAAAAAGTCCTAGTAAGTAGTAAAGTAATCAGTGTTACAATTTATAAAACCAGTACAGACAGTAATATATGTACTTCTTTGTAGTAGTGTTCATGTCTCTCCTGTCCTTATTATCACTTTTCTTTAATTCTGTCTTTGCCTGCAGACCCCATGGGATCATCTATGAACACAGCCCCAACAGTGAAGGCGGATTGTGGGTTTGAAAGTAAATGCACAAATGGAGCACATGGGAGATCAGAAGATGAACAAAAGAAACAACAATGGAATATCACAAAGACACTCAAACCATTTGAACCCCAGGAACCAATACACTGGAGTGACATTTTTACTAATCCTCCTATGCTGCTGCTGCCCAGGTGAAATGCACAATCTGTCCATAAGGAGGCGCTGCTATACAGGGAGAGAGTGGCCTGATGGTGGAGTTTCTGTATATATTATATCTGTATTCCTTCCTACACTTTGTAAATGTAGATCTATATACAAGCCACCATTAGTGAGTGGATGATGAGACTGAATGTGAAAAAATGTGAAGGAGGGTTTTTTGATATTGAAAATTTCAGACCAGTGCAAATTATTTCATTAATATTTCATTTACTGTAGCACACTGAATTATAACAAAATGGCTGCTCAGTTGGTACTTTTTCATTCCCCGCTTTACTCTGCTTTTGTTGTGGTCTTTTTTCTCGCTGGTGAAACAGCTGTTAGTGTCTTACCTAAAAGAAGCCATACCAAAAATGCCACTATGCTCCTGCCTTACCTATAGTCACTTGCAGTACCTGCCTTACAGTAGCCAAACCCTTTCTCATCGACTGGTAACAGCATCAGACTATTGTCAATATAAGGGATTCACCGTTATTTGTTTATTTTATTTATTCTTGCCAACATTTTTTTAACAATGTTGTATTTCAAAGTATTTCAAGTATTTCAAAAGAAGTTGGTTATTTTCGTTTTGTAATTTAACTGGGGATAGTCTTATTCTTTATATTGACTGTAGCACTAGCAGATCAATCCTGCAGCCCATAGACCTTAAGAAAGCAGAGCAGGCCTGGCTGGCATAGTTTGGTTAGACATGAGTTAAAAAGGGCGTCTATTGGAGATAATGTACAAAGAAACGGGTTATGAACTGAAATAAGGCAAAGGCAACAACTTCTATAATAATTATAACATTTCATTCAGTGTCTTTTGAGTGTAACAGATAAGGAATCAATTCAGTATTGTTATATTATTATTTATTAGTATTACTTCAGTAGGCAAATTACTCTGTCCAGTCTACACCATCCCATTATCAGACCTATTGTCAAATACAGTCATTTCTTGTAAAATGCACTTCACAAAGGTAATGGAATATTTGCACATACATTTCACGCCTCAGCTTATTTTGCTTATTTGGCTGTTTCCTTTAGAACTTCAGATTATTGAGGAAATCTGATCTTTATTAAATTTAACTTAAGTGAGACAAGGCATCTTTTGGTTACTTGACAATGGTAAAAATAATAATAATAATAAAAATTCTCCTTTTACATGTAAAATTTCAGTAAACCTTTGTTATTTACTGGACCAAAAATATATTAGAGAAAAAAAAAAACACCACTGGATGTTTGTTTTAAAATGTGGTCTTAATAGTCAGGGGGCCACTGTTTACTTTATGTTTTCAGTACAGCAGCAACAGCTACACAGATAACGTTTGCATAAAATGTGAAAGAAGATCGTGCGGAGGAGAGTGACCAAATGTAGATACATGTCTTATGAAATGGAAAGCCATGAAATAGGACAAGAGCTGAAAAGACCAAACTTTATTTTTCTATTTCACGGTCTCAAACTTGTATATAATAGTTAATATAATAGTCAGAATAGAGATAAGAGATATTGGCAGTATGTTTGAGTTGGTTGAGCACGTACTTGGAGACATTTCTGACTAGTTCTGTTAAGATTGAGACGATTTTGTGTTTCGGTCAGTTCACCATTTTGTATTTAGTGCTTTGTTATGACTATTGAAGGAGGCACTTTTTTGTTTTAAGTAGGAACAGCCTGACCACGTTAGTGAGTTGTTTTGTAGCCTGTTGCTTTCCTCACCAGTTGTGATCTGTTATAAAGCTCATCTAATCCCGAAGAGCCTTTTCTGATGTGACACGAATGTTAACACCAACCACTTAATAAATAAACTGTACTTCTGCAGACATCAGAAACTTGTGGTTTTGTCGAGCTTTGAACCAATCTTCCCGTGCATCAATTATGTTTGTTTACTGTGATAATTCATAGTAGAAATGGTTGAGTGGGCGTGTGAATTATGTTTATTTCTGTAACTTTGTCGTGGTCTAGTAATGGTTTACAGTTTAGATTCGAGTTTAAAAGGCCCTTATTATGCTATTTTCTGATTTATGTTATAATGTTTCCTCATCAAAAACATACCTAGAGTTGTGTTTTGTTTCATTCACACCTTTAACATAAAAACGATGCTGATTTAGGTTAAGCTCTTCTCTGAAACAGAAAATGCTCAACCTTGTGATGTCGTGGTGATAAGTGTTTCACTGTGTTTTTAAACTTCATACACCTTCACTAGAATCATTTGGATAATTTCAGCCCTGGAATTGCCACAATCTTTACTGAACAAAAGGGAAAAGGTAGCCGTTAACTTAAAAAATAACTACAGTTTCACAAGGTGGAACAGTATTTTGAGCTTTGGCGATGCAGACAGACTAATAATGAAGGATTACTCAAACAGGTGAATGAAACAAAACACAACTCCAGATATGGTTTTGATGAGGTAACAACATTCTAGCAATGCCCAAAGCTCAAAATAGTTAAGTTTGCGTAATATAGGACCTTTAATACCAAGATAAAGTATGTTTGGGCAAGTCTGAACATACTTTTAGAAATCTACACAGATGACCTTACAACATTTAAGAATTTAAAGTAAAAGCGGACTTAAATTAATTACCTGGACACACTTCTAACCTTAACCATAGTTACTATTTACCTAACTTTATCCTAAACGCTAACCATAACCCATTTTAACCCATGTATGATCCAATAATGATGGATTTATGTCACAGGAACCTGCTTTTGTCACCATAAGGGAGGCAATTATCCGTAAAGCTGATGTGTACAGATCCCCATACATACACACACACTTCAACATTGAGAATAAACTAAGACCAAGACCCTAACTAAACCTGCACCAAAACCGGGACTAAATCAGAACTGCAACTGGACCACAGCAAGTCTACATCAGGACTAAACTACTTAACAAAGGAATTGAACCACTCTTCTTGGCTGCTACACGTTCTCCATCACAAGAGGGCGCCATTGCTCCGCGCATCCCGCCGCCGCCTCGTCTCCGCAGCCTCGGATTGGACATGTTGCGCATATCTCTCACACTGTCACCAGGGTCTTTTTCTATCGCTGCCTTCTCAGTCCACACAGCTTATCAAATTGTTATTACACAGCAGATGGGATGCGCTCCATTTATTTAATTTCACCCACTGCATAGCCACGGCCCTATGGTTTAAAAGGGGATCAATGGGTGCAGTAAAATGGATTCAACTTTGCACAATTAAGAGTGAACGCCTGTGTGAGCAAAATTTGATGACTTATTAATCTGTTCAAGCAACCAAAGCTTACCATTGTGGCATCTATTGATTCGATCGATTAGTCGTAAACTTGATTGAATATGTGGCCAGTGCCGGATGACAGTGGCGCAATTAGGAGATGATTTGATGCCCGCAGAGAAGACACATTGTTTGTAAAGCGTTAGAAACAGGTTTGCGCACACACGTTAGTGGTTCGCGCAGCACCCCGTCTGTATTATCGGAGGGTCTGGGCATCAGTGGAGCATTGGTGTTTCTCGTGCGTAAAGAGCGGGGGGGATCTCCTGCTTGGACCGTGGCGTAAAAACATAAGGTGGGTTTTGGCAACATATTGATCACGACTGACACATTGCGCTTGTGACGAATTCCTCCGCTCTATCTCTCCTCACCTCGCTCTCTTCCTCTCTCCCTCTCTCCTTCACTGTTCATTCTTGGGCATCGACTTTCCACACAACCGCCCTATTCGTATTTTGTCTCCACGGATCTGCTAGATTTAAATTTTCACCACAAAGTCAGCCTTGACGTTTGTGCATTTTCGCTTTCACTGTGGAATTGTCACTTACGTCTGTTTTGCTGTTGTGGAACGGGAAATCTCACTCCAGCACTATAAGGGGCTGACTGCTATTTGGGAAGGAAAACTGCTGAGCTCCGCAAGGAAGTTGCCTGAGGCGGACAGGGGACCCTAAGGAATCCACGAGAAAGAGACACAAACAGGCGCTCCTTGCCACCTCAACCACTCGCATGCAACTGGATTACTAAAATTGAAGGTACAAAATTATCATTGACTATTTTATGTTTCTTTTTTTCCCCCCAAGTCTTTTTTTCATTTTAAGTGTTGTCCATTTCTTATTTGTCTCTCTGGGCACATTCCTTCACTGATGATTTTGGGCATCCCTCCTTTTTTCTGCTTTTTGACGCCCGCCTTTCTCGTGGATTTAAGTGATTTCCTGAATCGTAATTTATTCATGTGAATGCTTTTGTGCGATAGACAGGAGGTGAGTAAATGTTTTATCACCACGTTTCTTTGTACTAACTCCGCGTAAAGAGACTAAACATAGTGGCGTTTGGTTGTCGTTTTGGTGCGTAATGCTGTTTTCTCTGCGTGTGGATGGCACTGTCTTAATTAGGGTGCGATCAGAACCGTACAGAAGCAAATGTGGCCGCATAATGAGCACACACCCCGCACTTTGATCTGGCGCTGTTATTTCTCCAACCTGCAGGCTGCATCTTATCTCCAGACGCACGACTCTTTCACGTCAAAATATGATACGTCTCTAAGCGAGGATTAAGCGATATATCGGCCTATCCTGTGTGTTTGTGAATAGAAACATCAACGTACATCTTGCATTTGAAAGCAAGAAAAGGCAGTATTTGGATGTTATTGAATATAAATATACTCTAAAGACTTTAAGCACGGGTTTTTAAGGTTTTAGAAAACTGTCACAAGCCTGGGGAGTTTAACCAATGAGAGAAAAGAAATATGAGGGTGGCGCATCATTTCATTACTTGCAGAGTGTGAAACATTTGTCTTTTCATAATTTTTGATCTCTTAAAATGTATTTTGTTTAGGTATTTCAAAAGCCCCTTATCCGAAAACAACTACTGCAACATATTTACCCATATTTTACAAGTCTGAAAGAGGAAATTATGAGGAGTTACATAACACTGAGGGAATATCCAACTGTGCTCCAAAAATGCCTTCCCCTACCACCAGTCCATACCAGTATCAACAGTATTGTGGCTGTGAGTTGTTTGTTATCTCATGTTTTATTGTTTATTGTTATATTTGAATATAATATACCGTATGCTTGTTTTGTAAGTACCTAAAGCTTGTCTCTTGACTTTCGTACAGTAAATTCAATGAGGAAAATCTAGCGAAAGAAGTAATGAGCGAATGGACCGGGGGTAGAAAGGTGAGAAATGGAGTGAGGAGGACAGGCAGCGGAGAGGACAGGGGCAGCCGAAAAGCTATCAGATTCTGAAAAGAGCAGTGCCCTCCCCAGAGAGAGGGGGAAGGATAGATGGAGAGGAAGGGAGGGAGACAGAGGGGGGAGCAGAGAGAGAGGGATAGAGGAGAAGAAAGAGAGGAGGAAAAAAGAGAAACAGAGAGATTTAGGGAGGGAAACAGAGTGAGAGATATTGACAGAGAGAGGGAGAGAGAGAAAGAAAGAAAGATAGACAGAGAAAGAGAGAAAGGGGTGTGACATTTTGAAGAGAGGAGGAGAGGAGACAGTTGACCAAGTGAGGAAAGAGGAGACAGGAACGATATGAAAGTGGAGTTATTGGACTCACTTGACACGGCAGCGGCTGTGGGTGTATATTCAAAAGAGCTTAACCCTCTTCATGTGAGTCACCATCACCACAGGATCAACCCCCTTTCCCTCTCCAGGCTGCATGCTCCTGCTTTTAGGTTTGGAGTACTTTGTAGACCGTCATAAAGGACAAGGACTCCCCCAGGAGAGAAGTGGGAATGGAAAAATGAGGGACTATTAACCGATGCAGTGTGGGACCTTATTAAAATGGCTTTATAACAATATGTAAAGTACCCTGCTTCAGACATAGGCAGCGGTAGTGTGGGGCCTGTGAAATGTGCCATGGACTCGGGTAAATGAGAAATGAAAGTCTGAATCAAGATAAAGTTGAATCGTGTCCCTTAAGAAGATAGAAGTTACATAGAGAGTGAATGTTGATTTAATTGGTAGAGTCATGTAGCAGAATCACTATAATGTTCAGAAATAATGTAATTAGCATTGTTCTGAAAATTTTTGCCATCATTTACAGAACTCACCCCATGTTATTTTTTTATTTCAACCTAAAAGTCGTATTTTAAGGGTCTTATATTACACAAAATTGACTCTTGTGAGTTTTTAGCCATGTTAGAATGCTGTTATCTCATCCAAATCATACTGTACCTAGAGTTGTGATTTGTTTAATTCACACATGTTTGAGTAACCCTTTATTATTAGTCTGTCTACATTTTCAAAGCTCAAAACGCTCTGTTCCACCTTGTGATGTCATGAAGCCGTAGTTGTCAAGTCAACAGCTCCTTTTACCTTTTGTTCAGTAGAGATGAGCAATTCCAGGTCAGAAATCATCCAAATGAAGTGAAGGTGTATGGAGTTTAAAAATACAGTAGAGCACTTCCTGTATTACCACATGACATCACAAGGTGGAGTGTTTTCAGTTTGAGAGAAGAACACAGCCTAAATGTGCAGGGTTTGTGTGAATGGAACAAAACACAACTCCAGGTATATTTTGATTAGGAAACAACATTACAACATAGATCAGAAAATAGTGTAATGTGGGCCCTTTAAATCAGATTGAGGTTTTGGAGTTTTGGCACATTTTCAGATGCCCTTCCGGATGAAACCCTGTCTATTAATAACGCTTTGGAACAAGCTCAAATATTGATTGTTGCTAAAAGGTCCTGATTGGTCTCAAAATGCAGAAACAGCAGAGTGGCTTAGTGGTTCGTGCTCACACCCCACAGCAAGAAGTTCAATAGGTCAAAGAATCTGTAGTGAGATTACTGCTCTTGACATCCAGAGGTAATCATGTGAAAAGAACAAATAGGAGATAGTGGAGTTTACTCATCGACATTTAAAGGTGCACTTTGGAACATTTCTGTGTAGAGTCCGACACCAGCTTGTCTCTATAGAAATGTTATTACTTTACCTGGAATGTTCCTCAGTATGGCATTACATATCTATCTCCCGGAAACAAGAATGCATGTTTTTCAAGATAAATAAAAATACCTATACACATGTATTATACACCGTTCCAAATTATTATGTTATGTTTAATTGTATTTAAGTGTCATAAAGGTGAAATGTTTAGTTTTCCAGTGAAAGGACGTTCCACATTATTAAGCAGAGCAACATTTTTAAGCAATATGGGGAAGAAAAAGGATCTCTCTAGTGCAGAAAAGCACTGAATATCTTGGACAAGGTATGAAAATCTGAGATATTTCACAAAAACTTAGGCGTTAACATAGTACTATTAAGAGATTTGTAGCTGATTCAGAGCACACATGGGTTCTTACAGATAAAGGCACAACGAGGAACGTTTCTGCCAGACAAATACATTGGATTAAGAGAGCAGCTGCTAAAATGCCACTACAAAGCAGCAAACAGGTATTTGAAGCTGCTGGTGCCTCTGGAGTCCAGAGAACATCCAGGTGTAGGATCCTCCAGAGGTTTGCAGTTATGCATAAACCTTCTATTCGGCCACCCTTAAACAAAGCTCACAAGCAGAAACGACTCCAGGTGGCCCAGAAATGCATGAAGACTCATTTTCAAACAGTCTTGTTCACTGATGAGTGCCGTGCAACTCTGGATGGTCCAGATGGATGGAGTGGTGGATGGTTGGTAGATGGCCACCATGTCCCAAAGTCCCTGAAGGTGTCAAAATGACCTCTGTAAAGTATGTGGAGTTTCTGATTGACCACTTTCTGTGCTAATGCTTCTAAAAATAAACAAATTACCATTTTCAATTCTTTACAACCATAACATGGTTTGAAACACTGTTGTGCAAAATAATTTGGAACAGTGCATTTTAAGTTTTTATCTTTGAAAAAATACTGTTATCATTGGGAGGTTTGTTCAGTAACATTTGAATTGTACTCTAAAGTGGCAAAATCTGAGAAAAATATCATATACATAATAATTTGGAATGTAGTGTAAATACTATACTGTGGAACATTACAGGCCAGGCAGTAACATCATGTAGCAGTCACTCTAGAAAGGTTACATAGTGCACCTTTAACACATTAGTCTAAAGTATTGAGTCTAGAGTACTGAGCAATAATACAGTATTGATCATGAAGTCAAATGGAGCTCAACAGTGACTGCCTCCCCCTGGTTCTGGCACTAGTTCTCATTCAGAAAAAAAAAATATATATATATAGTAGTAAAGTCTATATTACGATTATACAATGCTTGTTAATGTGCATTTGTCAGTGTTACTTGGACCAAATTGGTCAAATCATGTCACCATGACCATAAAAATCATGCCAACATACTTATCTCTTGACCCAAACTCACACACTTCTCTTCACCATCTTCTCTTCACCATCCCATTAGAACACAGCGGTCTTTCCCTATAACTGACCGCACAAATGAGTGGTTCTCACAAACGCTGGATGGCAGCACTTTTCTCACTGCTTTTATGGATAATCGTCTGTAGCAACACCCTATAACAGGAGCCCCAACTCTCATGTGAGCTATTCTCTGTGCTTCTAAGCCAAACAGAGCCCCAGTCTGAAAAAAAAATGTGATGAATAAACAAAATTAAAGCAGCTACATTGCACAGCGTTTGTAGATGAATCAAGGATAACCTATATAAGGCTGGGTTTTAATCATAGCAGGGGCTTGTGGCGATGGGAGAGCTAGTTGCTTTGACCTAATTCCATTTAGAGTGTAGATGAATTAATTGGGACAGAATCGAATTATAAATGGATTGAGGTGAAAGAGCCTCACGCTGTGCTGAGATGTACCCAAAAACTGTTAGGGCCCTCCTGGGTGATAACATAGGACTGCTGAATATTTGCAAATTTAAGGTTTTAAGTGAATTATGGTTTATTTGCTAGAAAGTGATCTAATTTCCCTCTGTTTTTTAACTTTCTTTATATCTTGCGCAGAAGTGGGCTCAGACCTGCAGGCAGTCGGATCAAGGAATAGCTAGAAGGTCATTATTATTATCCTTGCAATAGTGAATTAATGATGCCTAGACACCCAACTGAAGTAGTCTATTTGTGTTGAAAAGCTATTCTTCTCTGCAGTAAAAACAACAGGATAAGCCATATGGGTAATTACCAGGCAAATGAAATAGGCCACCTCAGCAAAGCAGCGGTGGATTGAGGTAAAGGGGACGGCACTAATATGGATGTGTAATACAGAGGGTAAAATGATTGTGTCACTGTATTCATGTGCTGTTGAACACATTTGTAGCCCATTTAGTCTGTGTCCTTCAATTCAAAAGAATTCAGCATAAATCATGTATTTGCTTAAAGAATAAGTAATATTTCTGTTATACCTGCTGTTCTCCAAGAAGCTGCTTTGCCTGTAATGTTCTACAGTATGGCATTAAACCTAATCTATCTCCATGGAGACAGCAAATTTTAGCAATACAAATATGTGTAAACATGGGAATGAAAGATAAATAAGTTACATATAGGTAAGTAAGTGAAAAGTTATGTAATGTCATGCTGTTGAACATTACAGGAAAGAAATGACATCTCCATAGAGACGAGCAGATGGCGGACACACTCACCTTAACAGTTATACAATCCACCTTTAAGCTACTTGACAGTGTTTCTTTAAGATTATATTGAAACAATTTACAGGTTAGGTATTGTGTACATATGATTTGATGAGAATAATAGAAAGCACTCGTGGAAAGTAACTATTAGATAGTAACAGCAGACACTAGTAGTTATACTAGTATTAGTTTGTAGTAGTAGTAATGCCAATGCCTGTCCTGTCTCCACACAAAATAGAGCCAGTCAGCAGGGTGACAGTGGCTCAGTGGTTAGAACAGTGGTCCTGTGACCTGAAGATCAGATAATTGACCCACTTAGACAAAGTTCTCTCGTTGTGTCCTTAGGCAAGACACTTCACCTGCATTGCCTAGTGTAAGTGTTGGTGATGATCGGAGGGGCTGATGGCACAGAATGGCAGCCTCTCTTCTGTCAGTCTTCCCCAGGGCAGCTCTGGCTTCAATAGTATTTTACCAGGCTAATCCAGTTACGGCAGAACTCTACTAACTGAAGTAAGACTAGTCAAAGAAAGTAGTTTAAGTGTTCTCACTATTCAATGATGTTCACATTAGGACTCTATGACTTCTAGTGTTATTATGCAAAGCAGTATTTGACTTGACTGAATATTTTTTAACCCACCTCTGTCACTATGCAGAATTTAGAAGTAATAATATGAGCAAAAGGAGTTAGGATGTAGATGACATGATGAACCTTTCCAACACCACCTAAAAGACCATTTGTTCACAACTGACATCAACTCAGGCCATTCACTGCAGTATTACATTTAACCCAACCCATGTTTAGCATTCAAAATTACTCCCTCAGTTTCAATTCATAAAATAAGTGGGCGAAAAAAGTTAAGTTCCAAATGAGAAAGAAATCCCATGGGCCATGGCTAATGAAACCACATTAGCACTCGTGTCGTGTAAGAATGGAGCAGTTTGTCACAAGCAATTTCGGGTTCTCTCCTCACACCCAGTTGTAGCTTTCTTCGAATTCAGTGCTTAATGTGCAGAGAATCACCCAACCGTGACGCGATAACTGCAGGGGATAGAGGTGTACTTCCACTCAGCCAGCTCTACGTGCAAATGCCACATCAACTTGTAACACTGTTAGCATAGAGTAATAGCATTAGCCTGTGTGCACCTGTTGTCATATGAGCAGTGCAGGGGAATGTGTTCATTTAGCTGCAGCGTTAACCGCAGGGTTTGAATGATGCAAGGTTGTAGCTCGGAGGCAACGATCTCTCCGTCTTTTCACTGTCTCATGTGGTTTCCCATCAGTCTCCTCTTCCTCCTCCATGGTTCCCTCCCTCCTCCACCCTCCTCCTCTTCTTCCTCCCTCCTCCTCCTCCTCTCTGTGTCTCTTGCAGCAGGTGGTTTGACTCAGGTTTGGTTGTAAAATTCAATGGAAAAATGTGTGGGGCTTCTGAGTACAGGTGGGAGATATATTGAAAAATCCTTAATATTGCAATATTGTTGTTTTGGAGATGTACAAAATTAGAGTAGTAAATCGTATATAATTAAAACAATAAAAAATAAAAATGTCTAGTGTAATCTTTCAAACAGTGGGTCAAAAGTAATATTTCACCTTTTTTGTTTACCTGGCCAGCCAGAACCACACGCTTTGACAAAATTTAACGAATGGATTTGGAGCTGTATCATGTCTTCCTGATTTCAGAGGGCGTGGTTGACAGGTGCAGGGTCCATTTGTGTCAAAAACAAACATGGCTGCTTATATGTAAAAATGGGAGAAGAAAACAGTGTAAAAGACTGAGAAACTGTGTGGATTTTTGCAGAATCAATAACAATCGAAGCACTAAACTCTCATTTATGTCAGAAGAAGTTATATATTTTGCTTTGAAGTTTACAAGAATTTTCGTCTTCTGCATTTGAGACACGTGCTGCGAATTAGCTGGTGAGGCTGGACTGTCTCAAGTTTAAATGGAGGATTTTCACCCTCTATTATCCAGCTCCAGACCCTTCTAGACTGGCACAAAACATTTTTGTGGTTAATGTTATGGTTCATTCATGTTTTGTGGTATAGACAAAAATCTTAGTAGAGTGACTTGTAATCTTCTTATATGCAATTTGAATATGACTGTAAATAAATAAAATCTTTGTATAAAAGGTCAACAACAGCATTACCATTTACCAGCAGTTAATTTACGTTCTTCATACTGTTGTGCTATCGTCTTCATACCATTGTTAATTTCCACAGACCTCCACCATAGCCTGAAGGAAGCAATCTCTTTCACTTTTATCTCTTCTCCTTATTCCCTCCTTCCTCTCCTCTTTCCTCCTCCCTCCCTCCTCTGCAGCAGGTATTGTGTGGTCTCCTGGGCTCGGTACAGTCTTCTAAACAGCTGGTGCCCTCATCAACATGCCAAGAGATGACTGTACTGTACGTGTGAGAGTGTGTGTTTGTGTACAATGGTGATTACATGGAGATAGACTTTTCAATTATAGAACGCTAGCATGAATTTGCACGGTGCATCTGTAAAGACATGCCTCATGTTAACATATGCACGAGAGGGCTTGTCTTTTGACTGGGTGATGCTCAGATCCACTCTTGCTTGTAAGTGGTACACATGTTTGTGAGGTGGACCGTAGCTTCCCTGCAATAGCTTTATATGCCCGTTGTTGTTGTTCTTTGCTTAACATCTGTGGTGCTTGGCCAAAATGTTACTTCAAGGTCCTATGCTACTCCTCAAAAACATACCCCAAGTTGTGGTTTAAACCTTTTATTATTAGACTGTATGTCTCCAAAGCTCAAAATGCTCTGTTCCACCTTGCGATGTTATGCAGTGGTAGTTTTCAAGTTAACAGCAACTTTTACATTTAGTTCAGTAGAGATGGAAAATCCCAGGGCTGAAATTATCCAAATGATTCTAGTGAAGGTGTGTGGAGTTTAAAAACTCTTTGGTCCTCAGTTTGCTTATAGTTTACAATTTGAAAAGGAAATATTGTGTCATGCGTATAGACTGTATATATAAATAGCTAATAGACATTCCAAATAGAAAGTGAATATGGGCACGCTTCGACTTTGGTCTTAAAATGTTCATATTAACCCGCTATACATGATCCTGGTGTTTTTATTTCACTATTTTGTTTGTAAATCAATTCCTATTCCTAATATTGCACTCGGCCATGTGTGAATATCTGTGCAAATTAAACCATGACTATTTTCGTTTTTATACTAACTGTTAACATATCTCTCTTTTTCAGGTTTTACTGACAATGTGACTTGGATTAAACAACTACATCCCCGCAGCACTTTCTCTACTTGCTTTTCAATTAATTGTTTGGAATATGGTTCTGTCCTGGGACTTGGCTAGCTCCACTTTTGGGGCCTTTAAACCTCTCCTTCTGGACCAATAAGAGGACAAGTTTGGACAATACATTTTTTGGAATATATCATTGAAAAAAATAAGCATGATGGATCCATTGTTGCACCCAGGCTCTAGCACTCAGTACTGCCCCCTTTTGGTGCTTGTTGCTGCATCTTGCTCTCTGCTTCTCCCTTTAGCATCTCCACAGCGCGTTCCCATTGACCCACAGGCTGCTCCAGAATATGCCCACTCTATCCGCCTGGACGGGGACATCATTCTGGGAGGCTTGTTCCCAGTTCACTCCCGGGGCGATCGTGGTACCCCCTGTGGAGAACTTAAAAAGGAAAAAGGAATCCACCGTTTGGAAGCCATGATGTTTGCCATAGACCTGATCAACAAGGACCCTGAGCTACTTCCCAATATCACTTTGGGGGCTAGGATTCTGGATACGTGCTCACGAGACACATACGCTCTAGAGCAGTCTCTCACCTTTGTGCAGGCCCTGATTGAGCGGGATGGGTCTGATGTGCGCTGTGCTAATGGAGATCCGCCCATTTTCACCAAACCGGATAAAATAGTGGGAGTGATTGGAGCGGCTGCGAGCTCTGTGTCCATCATGGTGGCCAACATCCTGCGCCTGTTCAAGGTAAGACACATTAAGTAATGTTTAAGTTGTGATTACGAGTGCTAATAGTGTTGATACTTTGCAGTGACATCATGCTGGGGGTGTTCTACATGGGTCTCTATAGTGGAATGTTCATTAATTACCATGGAGACACAATGCAAAAAAAGCAAATACTGCCAAAAAAGTTTTAAGATTGTCTGAAAAAAATAAATACAAAAACAAAAAATACAAAATTGATTTAAACATCATATTTCCAAGAGCCCGTGATCAATACGAACGTTCATTATCGTGTTTAGGTGTTTGAGTTTCAATAAAAACAGTGACAGTGACAAGTGAAAAACTGTTGGCTAATTCTAGCTAATTTGTGACTGTAATTTTATATGTGAGAGACTTGTTAAACAGCACAAATCATTGCAATTCCAACTAAGTCAGACTTGAATCTAAGTTTTGTTTTAACACAGTCTGATCACAAAGAAGTAACAAAGCCTCAGACACAGCAGAGCCTACAGTTAGCCTCACACCCCCAGGTATCTCAGTGACGTCAGCTGCAAAGTATCAGTTGGCTGCTGCTGGTAACTGAGGTTGTTTTGCCATTGCATCTGTCAGTGTTACATGTTATATGGTTGAATGAAGTCTCAGTTGTCTGTGTGGTGCTTTGGTGAATAATATGGGATAATTTGGTCAACTTTCAAGAAGCGTGTTGTAAATGAGCCGCTTTTGACAGATGTTTCTCATTTATATGTTGTTATTCACACTTTTGGGCAGACAATTGTCCTTGTGAGTTTCACTATAATGATCAAGGGTGCAGCTTTTCTTGGGGGAGGGTATGCCACATGCTAGTCTCCATGCAGGTGCACAGATGTTTCACAGTAAGGCATTAAACGTATCCGTCTCCATGGAGGCAAGCAGGCCAAGGTACGGCTCAGTTTGCTGAGAGAGGTGGGCCCGTTCACACGTTCTGAGAGGTATTTCTGCATAATAAAATCAGGCCGAATAGACTTTTAATGCCATACTGTGGAACATACCAAGAAAAGCAATAACATCTCCCTAAAGAATACCCTCCACCAGAAAGGTTACACAATGCACCTTTAAAGTGCATCTTTTTAGCCAAATGGTGAACTAAAAAAGGGATATTTTTATTATTGATGTTTTTATTGCTCTAAAAATACTGAAAACGATGCATCCTTGTGAGCGGGCTTGCATCTTAAAAAACCTGATTCAAAATGACCTTGAGACGGGCCTCCATCTGCTTATCGCCATGGAAATTGTATTACCTGGAATAAAATGTTCATATCTCTTTCTATAGAGAATGTTGTGAAGCATGGATTGAGCATTCTTTTCATGGAGTCATAGAAGTACAGTGCCGCCACCGAAAAGTTACACACGTTTTTTATGTTTATTTTTTGCTGATTGAAAAATAATGGACATTTCATAGTAAGAAAGTCTAGTCTAGTCAAGAGCGGTGCATTTGTGAGATGTCTTTGTAATAACTTAAGTCACAGATGATCGGCTTAAATTGTGTTGACAGATACTCGATGCCTTAAAAGGTCAGTATGTGGCCTTTCCGTATCACTCTGTTATAATATCATTAGAGGCATGGTTCTGCTCATTAAGATGTCGTAATCTTCTGGCTGGTTTTTGCACACTGCGTCTGAGCCATGGCTGTGTTAGAGTGACTGATTCCTCCACAGGCACCCGGTCCCCCTCGCTCGCTCATCAAGATAAAGTTCAGTGATGACAACCAATTAAAATCCAGTCAGTCTTCCCTGAGTTCCCCTTGGCAGTAGCTGAAGCCCCGCCCCCTTCTTCATCTTCTGCACTGTAAAAACGATCTACAAGAGATTGTTTGAATAGAAATAATAATCTGAGAATCTTGTTTTCAGAAGCTTTGATAGCTGTAGTTCAGTTTTATCGTGACTTGTTCTAAGATCTTTTTTTTAACATGAACATTACTGAACACAGCTTTAATTTTGTTGATTAAGGCAAAAAAAGGAGAAAATTTAATTTGTCAACTGGACATAGTTTATTTGGTTGAATACGTTTCGCAGCTCATCCAAGCTGCTTCCTCAGTTCTGGTCAGATGCTGGCGGACACTGCTTTATATCTGCTTGAAGGGAGGAGCTAATTACAATGAAAATTACTCTGAGACAACACATATTTAAATACAGTTTCAGTTGGTCAGGTGATACAATATGGAGTTGTTTACAGTTTCTGTTAGTCATGTGAGTCTATTCAATATGGAGTGGGAGTGGGGGAGTAGTTAGCATATCCATTCAGGGCCATGATGGGTGTTTTCACACCTCTGGACCTGACCTGGCTAGTCCCATTGTTTTCCCAGTTTGTTTTGATTTAGGTTTGAGGATAGAGTTAAATGGAGGTTTAAGTGCGCGTCTTGCTCAAGGACACAACGACTTTAATCACCCATGGCAGCGGATTCAACTGAAAACCTGTGGGTTGGTGGATCTCGACGCTCTACCAGCAATGTTTATGCTGGAAGCGGGATTCGAACTGCCAACCTTTGGACCAGGGAACGTACACTCAACCAACTAAGCTACTGTTGCTCTCTATCCTCAAACCTAAATCAAAACAAACTGGGAAAACAATGGGACTAGCCAGGTCAGGTCCAGAGGTGTGAAAACACCCATCATGGCCCTGAATGGATATGCTAACTACTCCCCCACTCCCACTCCATATTGAATAGACTCACATGACTAACAGAAACTGTAAACAACTCCATATTGAATCACCTGACCAACTGAAACTGTATTTAAATATGTGTTGTCTCAGAGTAATTTTCATTGTAATTAAGCTCCTCCCTTCAAGCAGATATAAAGCAGTGTCCGCCAGCATCTGACCAGAACTGAGGAAGCAGCTTGGATGAGCTGCGAAACGTATTCAACCAAATAAACTATGTCCAGTTGACAAATTATATTTTCTCCTTTTTTTGCCATGGATTCTACCTGGACGACTGAGGGATTTTACATACATCTTTGTTGATTAAGGGTCAAAATAGTTTCACTGGAAAATAGTGAAGAGACAATGAGCAGCTGTATACAAAACGGTTGTCAGAAGTATCAAAAATCAGATCGATACTAAAACTAATATTGAAACTAGATACTCATTTGAGCAAGTATCGATACTGCAAAAAGAGTATTGAGTCGATTATTCCTTAGTATTAAAATCGAGGTCAATTTTTAGTATTGTGACAACACTAGTACATAATATAATATAATCCTGCAGAATGGGAATGAAAAATAAATTTATAATAAAAAATAAAAATGTAAATAAAAAGTATTTGGATTTTTAAACACTAATTCACAAATGCGCATATTCCTCTTTAACAGTATAGCATTGTAAAGCTTCCCCTTAGCATGTAAATGTACCCTGTAAACACAGATTTCTACCTGCCATGTTGAGCCGGTGATTGTGTGTTCAGTGAATGTGAGAAGTGATATGTCAAGATGTGTCAAGAGTCTCTGGAGTGGGACGACACGTGTGTTGTGTTTATGCCCCGAATATAAGATCATCCCTGGTCTGTGGTTGAGCCAAACCAAGATGGCTGCCAAAGCGGAGCATCAATTACAGCTGAGATCTGTCACCAGCCTCTCCATTGACTGTATCTGATATGCCCCTGTGCGCTGGGGTGTTTACTGTGTGGGTCTATGGGCTGAGGTGAGTGTAGAATAACCAAAAATAGAATAATGGAGGAAAAGAGAAGGCTGTGAAGTTGAAATATTTATAGGCCTGTCAGATTTGCCACCCTTGTAATTAGCAGCACATTGTTTGGAATACAGTCTGCTCTGGTGATAATCAGGTTTTATTTTGTTCAGTTCTAAGTTCGTAGTAAAACAGCAGAGAAACTGGTAAGCATCAGGGCTCAACTTATCCTAGTAGTTGGCCAGTGGATTTAAATGCTTCCTAACCTTGACTTATACTATGATTATGTTTGTAATTCAGAATGAGTTCTATTCATTTTTGTAGTTTGGGCCATATTTATGTGTGTTTTTCCTTTCTTTTTTACATTTTGATTGCTATCCGATATGGAATCAGTGTTATTAAACATTTTATTACAACGTATTCACCAAAACAATTACTATGAAACCCTCTGGACAAATGCAGGCCTAACTTATGAAAGCCATTGTGGTTAAGCTATGGTAGTCATAAAAATCTGACTGATGTTTAGTTTATTTTAGTCTTGAATTTGACTGTTAAATCCAGACCAGAATTATGGTTTAGTCCTGGTTTAGGTTCTTATTTGGTCCTGCATAATCCTCATTTAGACCTGTTCCTTAATCCTCGTTTCTTGGTCCTTACTGTATTTTCAGTGCCACTTGAACAGACTTTCTGAGATATTAAATATATGAAATAATGTCTGACAAATCTGCTGTACGCTTTTATCCCCTAGGCCCAACAACCATCGTCTAATGATTTTTTGAACATAGGCTGCACTTTTCTTATCTGTATAAATCACTGTGCTTTTCGATGGAGATTTCTTCTACCTCTTTAGATTGCGCCAAGGCTGTTGTTGTCTATGAGAGCGGCTTTGATGGATAGGCTGATGATTATGAAATATGAGTTCCATAATTACGCTGGTGGCATTTCGCATCCACGTTGGTAGTGGGCTTTTTTCAGTGGTGTTCAGTTGTGTTTTTCTGTGGAGATTTATTACGCTATTGAAGACTGTGGGTTTTGTCCTGAAAATTAAAAATGGGCTCTTCAAGAAATGCACTATAAAACTTGGGCATATATCTATATATATACAGTACTGAGCGAGAGGACTTGACAGTTGGATTATAAAATCTTTAATTTATCTCTCATTTATTTTCAATGAAAGCTTGTGGGCTTAGCTAACACAGAAATGATGGGTCTTTGAAGTTTTGTTGGTGTTAAATTGAGCCTTGTGTACCATTATGAAATTAAAGGTGCAAGGCATTACTAAAATACAAATTACCAAATGTGTTTTAATTAAATTTTGAAAGTACCTTCATTCTCAGTGCGCTGTAAAACAAATCTATAGTTAATTTGATACGGATTACGGTGGACGTTTCACAGCCCTCAGAAACCAGTGCAGAGTTTTTCTATGTCCTGATTATCGGACAGTAAAATGCCTTGTAAGTAGATGCAGACAGCACATAGATTTTGACCACAAGAGCTGCTTATATACAACATATACTGGGGCACGGTAATTTTGGTCAAATACATGGCCCATATTATGTTATTTTCTGATATGCTGTATGTTATAATGCTGTTTCCCGATCAAAACATACCTCTGTTCCACCTTCACTAAAATCATTCGGATAATCTCAGCCCCTGGAATTGATTATCTCTACTAAACGAGAGCTACCACTTCATGACATCACTAGGTGGAACAGAGCATTTTGAGCTTTGGAGATGTAGACAGGCTAATAAACCAGGATTACTCAAACATGTGTGAATGAAACACACACAACTCCAGATATGTTTTAGATGAATATCAATATGAAGATCAATATTCTAACTTGACTTAAAGCTCACAAGAATCAGTTTAGTTTAATATAGCACCTTTAAGTTGTAGACCAATAATTGCACCGACAAAGTTCTAACAGACGACTTCAGGTTCAGAAAATAGTTTTAGTATCAGAAAATCATAAACGTAATGATTACCTCCAAAATAATCCAGAAATTACAAGATATACGACATAAGAAACAGACCGATTAGTCTATCTCATGCTAACACACACCTCTGCACCTCTTCTCTCTCTGTACAAATCATTCCTTTGGTTTCTCTTTTGTCAGATTTGGCAATCCTGAAAATTACTCCAGTGGGAACGTAATTGTACTTGAAAATAGAGTAGAAAGTGAAATCACAGCCCACACAGGCGCTTGTAAACACTCATTACAACTTTGCCCTATTGCACGGGCCCACACACACATTACCAGTGTATTACAGTTCTATTACTCACAGTGCTAGGTGTGCTCTTATGAGAAATTCACCAGTAGCACTTGACCTTTTCTGCTCGTGTCGCCATGTAAGCTCATAAAATGAATGAAACTAGACTGAGTTTATTTGGTGATAACTGAAACATTTGTAAGTAATATTTAAAGGTGCACTGTGTAACTTTTTGGTTAGGGGTCCGTCACCTGCTTGTTTCTCTGGATATGTCGTTGCTCTGCTTGGAATGTTCCACAATGTGACATTAAATAGCCCTGCCTTATATTTATTCAATTACAGGTGGTTTTATAGCTCAAAAATACCTAGAAAAACAGACATTCTGACTGTGAGCGGGGTTGCCTCTCCACAGATCTGACCTGTAAACTGATCTGGTTTGGTCTTCATGATGATAGAAAGATTTAATGCCATACTGTAAAACATTCCAGACAAAGCAGTAATATCTCCATGCAGACAAGTAGGTAGCGGACCCTCCACCAGAAAAGTTATACAATGCACCTTTAATCTGATATATTTAGTCAATATTTTCTCATGGAGGGTCCGCTACCTGCTTGTCTCCTTGAAGATGAGTGGACTGTTATATAGTATTGAAAATTAGATACTTATCAGATACTAATCAATACTAAAACTAGTATTGACACTAAATATTCATCTGAGTCAGTACTAAAAAAGTCACATTCATGGGACAGAAATCAACCTTTCCTGAATAGAAACATACAACATTCATATATGTTCCCTGACGGAGACACCACATGTGTTGAAACGTGTTAGCTTGTCCCACTTTTTACTTTATCACAGTAAGTTTTCACATTACAAGCTTGGTCACCTTCTCTATCTGTTAGCTTTCCTGAATGTCTTTAGAATGATCTTGATCTGTATCAGAACAAGTATAAGAGCACATAGACTAGTATACGCCCATGGACTATTATGGAACCTACTGAGGCATTACACAGATATAAGGCCACATGGTAATTAAAGAAAGTAATACTATTTAATGTCAAAAATGACTCTACTGACTAAATAAAGAGTATTTTTTATTATTGTGGTATTGCAGAAGGAAACTACCCACTAGTCCGAGGGTCCACTAGTCCGAGGGTCAAACCCCAATCCACTTTTTTTTTTCTTTCAAAGTCTGGTTAAGGTTAGGATTAGGGTTAGGGTTAGGTTTAGGCAAGGGGTCCAAGTCTGGTTAAGGTTAGGGTTAGGGTTAGGTTTAGACAAGGGGTCAAAGTCTGGTTAAGGTTAGCTCAGACTAGTGGACCCTCGGACTAGTGGACCCTACCCTTGCAGAACATCAAATCTATTCCTTATTACTGAAATCAATCAAGGAGTTTGAATGTTGTAAATACTTTCAAATCTAAATCAAAATTTGATTGGACACAATTAGCAAATACTACTATGTACTGTGAGCGGTGTTGCTTCTACACCGATGATTAATACTTCACCCAAAAAGTTACTTAGAGTAGCGTTTGCGCTTCAAAATGGTTTGTATCAACTGGTTGGAAAAAATAATATGTTTGTTTTGATATTTTTTTTCAGAGTTTGGGGGGGAAATACAAAAAGGCCTTTATTTATTTAATTATCTGGATAACAGTTCACTTGTACCTGAATAATCATATTTTCACAGAACAATACTCACACCTCTGGCTACTATTGTGCAGTGTTGGCTACTGTACCTTTAGCTGTGCAGAGTAAACCATATGGGAGTTCTAGATTAGAAAGCTTTGTTTCAAGGATTCAGCCTTGTAGATTTTGCCTAAACAACAGAAGCAGGCCGTGCTTGTTGTTTTGCTATACATTGTCTTTTGAAACACCTACAAATGCTAGCTAGTGTATTCACAAGGCTTTTGTTTGAAGTTTTCCTCTCTTAAAAATACAAAATGAATAAGCACTTTAGAGGTCCTATAGTGAGCGTTGAAACCATGTTGTTACTTCCTCAAAAACATAACCGGAGTTGTATTTTGTTTCATTCACACATGCCTGAGTAATTTTCAAGTAGTTTGAAAGTAGTTTTCAAATTAACATCTACCGTTTATCTTTGATTCAGTAGAGATTGGCAGTTCCTGGGCTGAAATTATCCAAATGATTCTAGTGAAGGTGTATGGAGTTTAAAAACACAGTGGAGCACATCCTGTATTACCACATGACATCACAAGGTGGAACAAAGCGTTTTCTGTTTGAGAGAAGAACAAAAAAAACAGCATTATAACATAAATCAGTATATAGCGTAATATAGGCCTTTAAAATCATTGTTCCGTAGTACAATATTACACCATCTCCTCTTTATCCTAATGTAGCCACACACACTCTCAAAGCAGCAATAGTTGAATAATCAAAAGAGAAGCAACATCAACTATAGTTCTATGAGATTTCTGAGCTGTGATAGTTGGTGCGTAACTCCCAATGCGCATACCAGAAGAAACAGGGAAAAAAATCTTGTATTTTCTGAAGGATTTGAGGATATTTTGCACAATCTGCTGTTTCAATCTCCTCTGTCTGGTGCCAGATTAAAACATACGGTATTTTTGAGTGACTGGGTGAGATGTGGGCTGTCACATTACTCCATTAGAAAGACATATGTTCATTGCATGTTTTTTGCGTGCATACTATTTCAAATGTCCAATACGCTGTGCATTATTCATGTTAGATGCAAAATAGAGCATGCAAGTAAGGCCTGACTCATAAACCAAATGAAATGGTCACATATGCAAAACAAAGATGGTTGCCACACTTACACAAAGACAACGCCATACATACAAACATAGGTAGTGGGACATATATAGCACAATAGACACACATGTAGCAACACAATGTACTAAATCGTATTAGGCAAATGAGCGCCAGGCAGAGCTGAGCCAGAGTAGCGCAGTGTTGTCACCGTCACAGATCCTGGCATAAATCATGTTTAGTTGTTGTTGTTGTTTAATATGCAAATCTCCCATTCAAAGCGTGAGAGTGCTGTTAACAAGTGCGCACACACACACGCACACACACACACACACACACACACTTTGCTCTGTCTCCATCGGGCCTCCGGTGGATTCAAGTAAAGAGAAGAGCGCGCGATGTGTGGCCCGCTAATAAACAACAACTTGGACGATGGATTTGTACGAGTTTGGAGACAGAAGTTATAATCGTGCTCTTGGAAAATGATATGATTTGCATAAAATGTAATAAACTGCAGTGTCTGAGTAAACACACTTAATAAGGAACGGACACTGCCTCATGTATAATTGCTACAGCATTAATATCAACCAAAATTGATTATGAACATGCAATTAGTGTTACTCAGTACTCATTATAATGCCTTGGCTTTATATATAGCCCCTTTAATTATATTATTCTTCATTCACTCACTCTTCATACGCCGTGTTGATAAGCTACTTTGTCACAGATGCCCCCAATTGAAAATAATGAAGGGGTTTATAGTCTTTTATTTTATTCATTTACTTACACATAAAATTGATGGAAGCACAACTGGAGCACTGCACTGGCTCCGGGTAGCGCTGGAGACTAGTATAACGGTGCGTATGATATATAATAAAACTGATGTCCTCAGCATAATCATCCACAGGGCTCCACATTACACTGTTTTTTGATCTATGTTATAATGTTTGTTGTTTCATCATCAAAAACCTACCTGGGCTTTTGTTTTGTTTCATTCACATATGTTTAACATGCAAATCCTGCATATTTAGGCTGAGTTCTTCTCTCAAATGGAAAACACTCTTCCACCTCGTGATGTCATGTGGTTAAACAGGAAGTGCTTCACTGTGTTTTTAAACTTCTAGTGTTTTGTTTTAGCCTTTTTCTTCGAGGGGTCTCCTTTTGGCATGCTTTATATGTAGGTTTAATCTAGGTTATATATCAGATGCCCTCCCTCATGCACTTTCAAACACACTTCAAATGAGAGTCTGTCTTTTCTGCAAGTATTTATTCATATATGTATTTATACAATGTTATATAGAAATGTTATATATGCTATATTCTAAGCACAGAAAAATTATCATGCCATGTTGATGAACAAACCATAAAATTAGCTAAAGCCGTTAATTTCTTCCCATCGATCATTACTTTGTATGTGTGGATGGTGTAAGTTCAATTAGTGTATTGCTATGGGACAGGGAAATTACAGCCTTCTTTTTCAGTGGAAATCTGAAAAGTTGTTTTGATGTAAAATGAAATGTCACTGTGTGGTTGTCACTTATGTATATTAATATATATATTAATACTTGGATGTGTTAAGGCAGTATTAGTGGTCAGATTGGAGAATAACCTCAGCTTGCTTTTGTAATTTTATATAGCAATTTTTTACTTACAGTAGAACCTTACTTTTCAATGTAATCAATGCAATAAAAATACATTTCATTGTTGCATTATGGGAATTTAACCCTCTATCCTCTCTACCTCTTACCTGGCTACCTGTTTCGCTGACCATCACATTGTATTGTAATGGGGCAAAGTCTACTGTATTTTTCTATGCCAATGCAAAGTCCTATACTCTTGTTTATGTACTCACGACTGTTTTACTGTATGTTTGGTGAACCATTGTCTATGGAGAAATTATCTGGCAACCCGTCACGCACAGAATCATAAATGTTATATTTGAACTATTTCATTGCCAGTCCTTTTCGTAAAAACAGCCAACACCCTGCCAGTGTTTTTGCTTATTTTCAACTTTGTAATCCCACAGAAAAAACAAAAAACAAATGTGCCATAGTAAAATGTGTAATAGAAATGAACTATCCAAGTCTATTTTTTAAAAGTTAGTTCTTTTGCTATCAACTGTTGAACCGTAGTTTTCAATATAAGCGAAAGCATATAACTTTCCCTTTCTCTTAAACAGCTCTTTGGCAGTAGACTCTCATTTAAAGGCCCCATATTATTTTAGATTATAAAATTGACTCTTTTTAGATTTTAGTCGAATGTTGTTTCGTCTTCCAAAACATACATGGAATTGTGTTTTGTTTCATTCACAATAATAATAATATTTTATTATAAGTCTGTCTACATCTCCAAAGCTCAAAATGCTCTCTTCTGCCTCCTCTATCATGAAGCAGTAGTTTTTTTGTTAACAGCTCCTTTTACCTTTAGTTCAGTAGAGACTGGCAATTCCAGGGCTGCAATTATCCAAATAGTGAAGGTGTGTTGAGTTTAAAAACACAGTGGAGCCCTTCCTGTATTATGACATGACATCACAAAGTGGAACAGAGTGTTTTCTGTTTGAGAGAAAACCACCACCTAAATACATAGGGCTTCTGTGTTTAGCATGAATGAAACAAAACACAACTCCGAGTATGTTTATGATAAGGAAACATTCTAACATAGATCATGTTGGAGCCATTACCTCTCTGCACCTCCCGCCACTATGTGGCACTAGTTCTAATTTATGTAAATGACTGCCCTATATAAGGGGGGAGAAAGGTGCTCACAGGTGTTGCAGTGTGGAGGTAAACAGTCTTGACCGTCGTCTGTGGAGGGCTGAATTTGTGTATTTTGGGTGGCTATAAGATATGCCAATAAACTCGAGGAACACAGTATTTTTGACTGCAGTGTGTGTGGCATCCGAGATGCCACACACACTGCAGCCATAGTGGACCTTGCACAGGGCAAGTCAGAAAACGGCGTAATATGGGTGCTTTTTTCCCTTTCCATTCTCAGCTGTTTACTCTCCTGCCGTTTTCCTCCATGTGGCTTCTCCATCCATGCAAATTGATTGTTGGTTGTTAATTACAGCTGCATTATGGATCCCTAAAGCCCCTGGGACCTGCTCCTGTCTCACATCACCTCCACGCAACCACAAACACAGCCAGTGCTGGACTGCACTTACCCCTGCAGGAACAATCTGACACCATTGTTTCAAACAGGATATGAATTTCAACACGCTGTGGTAGAGGGCATTACATCAGGGCTAATGGGCGTTTGTGTGTGTGTGTCTGGGTCGTTAAATGAGGGCTGTGCCTGAGGCTGGAAATTGAATGAAAATCTGACTTAAAGACACTGAAACCCAATGAGTTTCAGTGGGCAGGTTTTTGTCTGGTGCTGGGGCTGTTGTTGTGCACATTCACAATAACTGCTGAAATGGCTTTGGGCAAATTTCAGATGACTATAAATGGGCGATATGGAAAAAAACATGTCATGACATTTAACCCCATATTGATTTATCTCAACTTTTTATTATATTTTGTCTTTTCACAAATAAAGTTAACAAATTTCTTCCCCAAAAGTCTGACTCTGGTGTATGAGGGGTTATTGGTAGCCCCAGGGCAGCTGTGGCTACAGATTCATTTTACCACGAGTCAAGTGAGTAAAAAGTGACTACAGTGTGATCCTTTGTCCTTGTGAGGCTCATAAATTACAAAGCAAATTATGATTATCACCCAGATGTTTTTGCAAGACTAATAATTTTATTACTGATATGGAACCATAACATTATACCCAATGGTCCCTTGCTGATGATCATTTAGTTTATTTATTTAATGAGACAGACACAGTGCACAATGAATATGTATTAAACTTAACTGGAGAGATATGATGTACTAGGTTGTTCTATAGTCCTTGTGCAGGCCGATATTCGGGTACATAAAAAAAACAACAAAAAACAAAAAAACATTCAAGGAAAATGGCACTATGATGTCTATACTGTCTTCGGTTATTATGCAGCCCTGTAAATGGCAACATATTTATTTAGCTTGAATTTTTTAGTGCTTATTTCTATTACCTTGCTGTTCTTAAACTGTGCATTGCAACATTGAAATTTCCCCTTTGTGGGACAAATACATGTTATATTTCATATTTTATAATTTAACAATGATTTAGCGATAATCTAATCTAAACTGAATGATTTTATCTTATTATCATAGGCCCATCCCACTGTAGGTGTTTTGAAGAGGGGTTAAATTCACTTTACCTGTAGCTAAACACAATAGAGTCAATGTGTGGCCACATATTGTTTATTTCCTTTTTAGCTCATCTCTGTTGGAAGTTCCTCTGTTTGAAGCTGTGGTCTTTCCAATGCTCCTCCCTGCTGTCTGTGGACCTCCAGCTGTGTCCGCACTGTACCAGGAATCCTCTCCATAATCACTCCTGCGTATTTGCTCTTTACTCGAGGTTTAAAGCACTAAAATATGTCTGACACATGTTTGCCCATATGTGCAGCTGCCGATGGGAAAGAAATGGCAGTAGACAAGCCCTTTTCAATTGCTCCCATAATTCAGCGAGGCCCTCTTCTCCATTCTGTCTTCCAGTGGAATTAACGGCGGCGTGCAGTAATATAGCTGATATATTCATTGCATTGCGTATTACCTCTTCTATGATTGCTTTCTCCGGAGCGGATTTTGGCTCCTGGAGGTAGGAATCTGCATCATACATTGTGCCACATGGACATTACCGTTATCTTGGGAGATGGAGACAGAATGAGCAAGTTCTCCACCGGTATATATCAGATAGATGTCTACATGACCACAGGGGCTGTAATACAGAGATACAGCAGAGATACAGGACACAGTAATTTAAAGAAAAATGTACGTGTTAGTACATGTACACAATACAGCTGCAGGATTAATCACAAACAAACTGAAACTGCACTTTGAATGAACACAATTAGCAAATCAGAAAGGCTGCAACATAAATTCCTATACAAACAAGAAAATATCCTGTCTTATCCTTTATAAAACTAACCCTGTAAGCTGTAGTTTAACTGTAACATGTTCTGAAATATGATTCTTGAATTAATTTATGTCAATTCTTTAAAACATATATTGCAAATCTAATCTCAATCGCAATGCTTGTCAGAAAAATTGCTGTTTCATATTCCAAATAGTTCAGCCCTAATATACAATAATAATATAATGTTTTCCTTTTCAGTTGATATTGTCCTTTATCTTTTGAAGTCCACTGAATTTGACCTATTTTTAATATTGAAGCACATGATGCAAACTATTTGAACCAGTAAAACTAAACAAAACAAAAAAAACTATTTGCTAATATGATTTGCGAGGGACAACACAAATCAGCTCACCTGCTGCAATTCCAATTTGGTCAGTTCTTTATGGTCAGTTTGTGTTAAAACATATTAATGTCTAATTTGAATGTCTATTACGTACACGTACAGTATGTCTGAGGTGAACTGTTAACTCATAAATTGTCCATAGTAAAGTGAATCATTATCTCACCTGTAATTCCCATGGGTGGTAGAACTATGGTTATGGCCTATAATTAGAAGAGTGAGTTGTTCAGTAGGGGGCCCCTCATATAATGGCTGATACAGAATAAAGAGTCTATTGGCTACAATAAAAGTCAAGCTGGGCGTTCATCTGTGCATCAGAAATCTGGACTCATCTCAAGTGACTTTGCCAAAAATATAATTCATGTGAAGGAGAAGACAAGAAATCAACGTTCACTCTCAACGCACAAGGATTCAAGTCAATACAGTTTTACTTTAGAGAGTCGATGGGCAAGACAACTGATCGAGCTTGTCTGTTTAGAGTTGACAATAATGTAATACTTAAAATCCTTGCATTTAGAATTTAAAGTTCTGATATTATGCAAAATTGACTCTTGTGAGTTAATATGTTTTTACCTCATCAAAAACATACCCAGAGTTGTGTTTTGTTTCATTCACACGTTTGAGTAATCCTTTATTATTAGTCTGTCTACATCGCCGAAGTTCAAAATGCTCTGTTCCACTTTGCGATGTCATGAAGCTGTAGTTTTCAAATTAACTTTTACCTTTTGTTCAGTAGATATTGGCAATTCCAGGTCTGAAATTATCTAAATGATTCTAATGAAGGTGTATGTTTTCAGTTTTATAGAAGAACTCAGCCTAAATATGCAGGGTTTGTGTGTTAAACGTGTGAATGAAAGAAAACACAACTCTGGGTATGTTTTTTCATGAGGTAGCAACATCATAACGTGACTTAATTCTCACAAGAGGGTTTTGCGTAATATAGGACCTTTAAGATTCGTATTCTGAACTGGAGTAATTTCAGCCAAAGAAGACAGCAATCATGATCAAACTTCTTTTTGAAATAAAGCATGACCTACATATCTTCCTTGGTGTCACCACCGTCTGAGTCTGACTTTAACACAAACGCATTTCTGTTTGGCTGCCCCACTGAGACGCCTGCTCCTCATGGGTTTTGCTTTCATTGAGAAGGTCAGGCTGTAGTTTTGGCTCCAGTGTCACTGTAATCCCACACAGTGTTTGAAGCTCCACGGACAGCCGCATGGGGAAATGCCGTGAAGGAGACGAATAATGTAGGGAGGCAGACTGAAGAGCCAGGCCTATGGGAGAGGTTTAATGAGAGAGGGATGGAGCGCACACTAAAGCAGCTAGGGAGA
This sequence comes from Taenioides sp. WSHXM2023, assembly GCA_029959045.1. Classification (NCBI taxonomy): domain Eukaryota; kingdom Metazoa; phylum Chordata; class Actinopteri; order Gobiiformes; family Gobiidae; genus Taenioides; species Taenioides sp. WSHXM2023. The sequence goes on from CM057085.1 coordinate 13,143,331, forward strand.
AAATACCAGAGGAACCAGAAAGCCAAAGACACAATAATAATAATGTGATGTTGATGCACACATGGAGAGGCTGCTGATAATGAAGCTGGAGCACTGTGCAGGAAAACTCATTAGAATAAGCACAAGAGTGGATGAGACTTTATAGTGTATGTATGTGGGAGTGTAGCTTGATCATATGTTACTGCGTTATAGCTAAAATTAGCCATATTCACAAAAAATCTGCTATTTAAATGGCCCATATTACGATATTTTCTGATCTATGTTATAATGTTGTTTCCTCATCATAAACATACCTGAAATTGTAATTTGATTCATTCATACTTATTTAACACATAAAACCTACATATTTAGGCTGAGTTCTTCTCTCAAACAGAAAACAGTTCCACCTTGTGATGTTATGTGATAATACAGTAAGTGCTCCACTGTGTTTTTAAACTCCACACATGCGTTCATTTAGATGATTTCAGCCCTGGAACTACCAATCTCTACTTAACTTACGGTAAAAGGTAGCTGCTAATTGAAAACTACAGCTTTGTTACAGCACAAGGTGGAACAGAGCATTCTGAGCTTTGAAGATGGGAAAAGAAAGTAATAATAAGTATCTAAAATCAGACACTAATTGATACTAAAACTAGTATCGAAACAAGATACTCATCTGTGCAAGTATCGATACTAAAAAGCCACATTCATAGGGCAGAAATGAACCTTTCCTGAATAGCTTTAGAATGACGTCAATCTGTATCAGAACGAGTATAAGAACACACGTATACGCTCATGAACCACTATGGAACTTAACTGGATGACTGAGGGATTACGCAGATATATGGTCACATGGTAATACAAAAGAACTGACTGTATCACTGCTGCTTAAATTGCTATTTGATTGGTGGACTGATTAGATAATAGTATTTCTAGTGATACAGAATATCCTTTTCAATTTGCTGGAGGATTCTTTGACTAAAATTAAAATTAAATATAGCAATAAAATAACAAAGCTTTCTTCTATCAATTCTAGACACTTGGAAGCTGCTTTACAATTTTGTTACAAATTAGCCACACTCAAAATTGATGCATGACGACTAAGATGAGTTTATTGCCTCTCCCACTGCCACATATCAAACTAATTCATTAATAAGAACAGGGTATTTAAAGTGTCTTGGCTAAGGATGCGATGACAGCTGAAGCCTATCTTAGGGGTAAGGAGAAAAATTAATTCAAAGTGGTTCAAAGTGACCCTGACTTTCACATTCAGTTCATTAATGGGTCCAGGATGATTCAAACTGAATCTATCAAATATCTTGGTCTTTGGCTGGACCCAGAACTTAACTTTAAACCTCATATTGATTACATCACCAAAAGAACATATGCTACATTAAGTCCTCTTTACTGTTTAGCTAATTGTTTCACTCAAGATGTCAGAAAAATAATTATTATTCAGTTAGTTTTACCCCTCATTGAATATGCTGATACAATTTAACAAAATACACATGATACATATCTCAAACCACTGAATGTTCTCTTCAACTTTCTTTGTAGATTTATTCTTAAATGCCCATACCAATCTCATCACTGTATTTTATTTGGAAAACTCAACTGACTACAACCGTCAATTTCATTGGATTCGGCTAATTTTTAAATGTATTTACTTTAACTGTCAGAAGCCCTTATGATGAGCACAACAACAAGGCCAGTTATGTCGCTCGAATTGGCGTTACTGGGACCCCACCCTGGAGCCAGGCCTAGGACGGGTGCTCGACATCAAGCGTCTGGTGGCTGGGCCTTCCCCCAAGGGTCCTGGCTGGGCACAGCCTGAAGGAGCGATGTGTGGCTGTCCTCCCGTGGACCCTCCACCCGCCCCATAAGGGGCCGGTGCAGAGAGGTCTGGGCAGCAGTCAAAGTCAGGGGCCTCGACGACGAGATCTCCGGACATGGAAAATTGCTCTGGGGACATGGAATGTCATCTCACTGGTGGGGAAGGAACCCAAGCTTGTTCGGGAGGTTGAGCATTACCAACTAGATATAGTCGGCCTCACCCCCACACACAGCTTGGGCTCTGGAACCCAACTCCATGAGGGGGGCTGGACTCTCCATTTCTCTGGCATTGCCCACTGGGAGTGGTGACAAGCTGGTGTGGGCCTGCTCATTGCCCCACAGCTCAGCTGCCGTGTGTTGGAGTTCACCCCGGTGAACGAAAGGGGGGCGTCCCTGCGCCTTCGAGTCGGGGACAGGTCTCTCACTGTTGTGTTGGCCTATGGGTCGAACAGCAGTGGAGAGTACCCGGCCTTCTTGGAGTTCCTGGGAGGGGTACTAGACAGTGCACCGACCAGAGACTCCATTGTTCTACTAGGGGACTTCAACGCCCACATGGGCAATGACAGTGACACCTGGAGAGGGGTGATCAGGATGAATGGCCTCCCTCTTTCTGAACCTATGTGGTGTTCTGTTATTGGACTTCTGTGCTAGTCACAGTTTGTCAATAATGAACACCATGTTCAGGCACCAGGACACCTTAGGTTGGAGGTCAATGATTTTATAATAATAATTTTATATAAATGAGGTACTGTTGCAGGAGTTGGGAGGAGTGCATGAGGGAGCAAGTCTTTCTGTCTGTGTAGGTGTGCGTGTGCGTGTGTGTGTTTTGTAATATAAACCTGTAAGTTTTGTATTCTGTCTATTGTATTGTATTGTACTGTATTGTATTGTATTGTGTATTACTTTACTCGAAAACGAGTTGACACATCTCAAGGGGCATTCTAATAAAATAAAATAAAAAAATAATAATAATAAAAAGTGGACATAACATGCATTATATTGATAATTTGCCGTGACATTATGCTGGGGCTGGCTCTACATGTATCTCTATAATAAAATGTTCAACAGTTACCATGGAGATACAATGCACACATTAGTAACGTCACCCAAAAAAAGTTTTTACATGGTCTGAAAACTCAATAAAAAATACAAAATTGACTTAAACAGCACATTTTCAGGAGCTTATGATTAATGCAGGTGTTCATGGTCCTGTTAGGTGTTTGATTTTCAACAAAAAGGTGCTAGTGCTTGTTAGCTTGTAACTAATGTTATTTGGGAGTGACTTATTTAACAGCACAGATCAGCTCACCTGTTGTACTTTCAGCTACAACTTCTGGTCAGATTGTGTTAAAACAGGTCAGATTAAAGAATAACAAAGCCTCAGACAGAGCGGAGCCTACAGTTAGCATCACACCCCCAAGGAATGTTGACGCCATCAGTTATTGGCTTTTAAATGCTTTTGGTCACCTTGACATTTGTATAGTATTTGTATATTATGTTTTAGAATTTAAAATAATGCTTTGATTTGGGATAAAAACTTCCCTAAAGTCCCTTTTTCCAAGCAATAAGAATTATACCATAACTCCTGGCTAAAAGGTCTCCATGTTAATTTATCCAGAGCGAGCCAAAAATTCCCTTAACCAGATGATTTATGGAATCAAAAACTATGCAAAAGACTTTAGGAGACTTGAGGGTTTCTGATCTATTACTCACTAATCTGAAGAAATCTCAACGGAGGGATTTCCAAGTGCTCAGAGAAAGACAACCTTGTAAACAGGATTTATGAAACAAGTGTGAATGAAGCAAAATACAGCTCCAGGTATATTTTTAATGAGCTCATCCTCTTTAAAGTGTGTATGTCAGGTTAAACTACTCATTTTACTAAAACACAGTTTTAAAGATTTTTGTAAAAACATTCACATTCGTTTTCCCAATTGGGAATATTTTTATGTTTAAAATGTTACTTTCTGGTTGGAAATCGTGACATAACACTGGGGAATTCATAACTGTTACCTAGAAAAACTCCTCTAATGTACACAGAAATTATTATCTGACAAATACAAATATAAGAAAACACCTATATTTTGTTGAATTAATAAATTTACTTTAATGTTTACAGTATCAGAAAAAAGAAAAGAAAAAGTTTCTTAGATGTAAATTGCACCAAACTTTTGGATAGAATTCAATCTGTTTAGAACTCTCCGCTTCCTGTAATTTTTAACATATTTTTCAACTTTTTTTCGCCAGTTGCTTCTTATTTTGTGTAAAATTATATTTATATTTACAATAGTTATTATCCTACCAAATTAAGTGAACATTAGAGAATCATAAACATCTGTCATATGCTCTTTAAAAAGTTAAAAAAGTCAAAGAGTAGATGAAAGTTAGTTATGCACTATTCACCTCTACCACATCATCTGCATTGGGAAGATATCACGTTCTCCGGAGAAAGTGAAGACACCATCATCCAACCAGTGCTAACGAAGACGACGCTAATGAGCAAATGGTTAATGAAGGGACAGCTAATTGTCCTTCTGAAATTATGTATTATGTTCAGTGGAGTGTGCCTGGAGATGATTCATTTAGCTCCACCGTATGGATGCTATTCAATTTACTGGAATCTGAATCATAGATGACGAGAAGTAAAGTTTGGGGCAGACTTTTAACATAGAAAAATGCAATGAGTTATGCATGATACTAAGAAGTGTTCCAGAGCTGCTTTTCAGTGACTCCTGGGTTTATTTGTGCGCAAATGTTTTAATTTCATACTTTTGCTCTAAAATTACGTATTTTTTTCATTAGATAATGCGCTGGGCGGCACTGTAGATGTTTTTAAATGAATTTCATTTTAAACACAGTGATGAGATTAACCAGTCAAAGGGTCATGGCTATGCAGGCTAACTGTGAAATTAATTTAAAAAGTCTCTAATGCACTAATAAAAGCTTGAATTTTACTCTATAATTTGGTTCATGCATTACTCCATTAGTTGTTTTCAGGCTAGAAAGTGATTCTGTTATAGTCGAATAATTTGAAGTTGCATAGCAGTTTTATAATAGTAACATCATCATGCTATTTTATAAAAAAATGTTGTATATAACAATACTTTTAAATACTTGCTCACCATCTCCATAAAATTGTAGGTCTTTAGCATGTTGTCATATACCTGGCCAGCCAGAACCACAGGCTTTGCCAAAACTTTACATGTCTGTACAGGGCATGATTGACAGGCTAATTAACCAATCAGAGTTGCTCTTTTTCGGTAAAAACAAACATGGCAAACATCAACAATCAATGCACCAAAATCTTATTTATCTCAGGTAAAAGAAGTTGCATATTTTGTTGTGAATTTTGGAGAGGCGATGTCTTTCGCATTTGAGGGACAGGTGATACAATTTAACGGCTGTGGTTGGACTGTCACAAGTTAGGACAGCAGTTTTTCGCACTCTATGTTCCAATTCCAGCCCCTTTTGGATTGGAACAGAATGTAGAAGGGACTTAACCTGTTTACCTGTTTACATTTTACATATTTATCTGAATAACTGCAGCTTTACCCACAATGTGAACGTTAACATAGCTCTGTACAGATTCATTCAAATGGGGAGGGCCTACGTCCAGACAAAGCAAAGGAAGACGGATGAACACATCTAAGTAGCAGCTTGAAATTCAATGAAAAGCAATTAAAATATAGATTGGGTTGTTTGAGGAGAAACAAGAGCTCATTAGAAAAGGGCTCAATCACAATGCAGTTCTGGGGACATGTGTGGTGCCATTGTGTCCAGCTGACCATGACACTGTGCTCACAGCTGAAACACTCTAATTAAAATCCTTATTGAACAAACAGACAGGCTTTTCATTTTGTGTTTGCATTGGTCTTTTTACATTTCTTATCCTCCATTTCGTATATACAATATCTATAGACAGCCAGTACATACAAACTGTTGGGGATGGTAGGTGGGTTTTTGAGGATGGACTTTGCCTATAATGAATTATAGCCAAAATGATGTATCTTTTATGTGGCACGGTGGCTGAGTGGCAACACTCATGCCTCACACAAGAAGGTTACGGGTTCGACCCCCGGGTCACCTGGGGATCATTCATATATATATATATATATATGTGTGTGTGTGTGTGTTACAAAAGAAAGATAATATATTTTATGTTATGTTATTTTATGTTAAAATAATCTGAAAATGCCATATTAAGTGTTCAGAGATGTTTTTTTAATTAATTTATTAGGCCTATATATTGTTGATAATAGATTTTAAACATATATATTTATATGATGGTAAAATTAAATAAATATACTCTAATTACAAAAGTAGAAAAGAAAATTACTAATATAATCCTCCATAAAAGTGTTTCAGGACATTTGTTTAAATGATTATGATTATGATTATGATTATTATTATTATTATATTGTCAATACCAAAGAAACAAAATATTTTATATACAAGTAATCTTCCATAAATCTTAAAACGCTATAGTAAGTGTTGATAATTGAGATCCATATGCGATAGAGGAAACAGTACATAGAGTCCATTAAAGTTGAATGAGATGCTATCTGTCACTGCTTTTATAAGAATAGACAGTGAGGCAGGGATTAGGAGAGCTGCGCTGGCCTTTCTCCCTCTATTTCAGTGGTGCAGTGGGGAGGGAGAACCACAGGCCTTATGATGATCATATACGCTATAATGTATCTGACTCTGTGTAACCCATATTCAAACATGTCGGAAACAGAATTATACTGTGATAACGCACAATTTTACACTGACAAAGGAAAGTAATTGATTCATTGGTCAAATGTGTTAAAATGTCCTTTGTAAATGGGTCTTTTCTGTTTCTAATCAGTTGGAGGCAGCATATTTTTACACAATAACCTGTGCAGTAAATATGTTCCTTCTCAACAGATATAAGATTTAATATTGCTAGATGTTTTTTTTTTTTTTTTTAAAGATCTTAAAATGCAAAACCCTGTGTATATGTGATACACAATATATTAAAGATACACTATGCAACTTGGTATTCAACTTAACAATATTTAACAACCATATTATTAGTTATGCTAAAAAAACATACCTTGAAAATCATACTGACTCTTCACAGATCTGCCTTGTCTGATCTGGTCTGTTTAAATGCTCGTGTCCATAGAGATAGGTTATGGACCCTCAAACAGAAAAGCTACACAGTTCAGCTTTAAATACATTTGCCATGATGAATGTAATACAACCACATAGATTTATTTATTTACCTACTACTAAAAGAGCTTATTTAAAATCCCCCAAGACGTAGTTGTTCTTATAAATTGTCATATCACTCATCCAATGACCTTTACCAACTCAGAATGTATTAAGGAAGCATCAAGGTATCAAGGTTGAATGTTGCCTTGAATGTTCCACAATATTGCATTAAACCTAGCTAACAACAAGCACAAAGTTACACGGTGCTCCTTTAATTTATGGTCTGAAAGTCGTCTTGCATTTGTTAAAGGGCTCACATTACGCTATTTTCTGATGTTATAATGTTGTTTTCTCATCAAAAACACACCTGGAGTTGTGTTTTGTTTCATTCACACATGTTTAACACACAAACCCTGCATATTTAGGCAGGGAAACCACCTTGTGATGTCATGGGGCAATACAGGAAGTGCTCCACTGCTTTTTAAACTCCATACACCTTCACTAGAATCATTTGGATAATTTCAGGCCTTGAATTGCCAATCCCTTCTGAACAAAATGTAAATGGTAGCTGTTAAACTTAAAAACTACAGCTTCATGACATCACAAGGTGGAATAGAGCATTTTGAGCTTTGGAGATGTAGACAGACTAATAATAATAATAATAAGAAGAAGAAGAAGAAGAAGGAGAAGAAGAAGAAGAAGAAGAAGAAGAATTACTCAAATATTACATTATAACATGGCTTTAAGATCATTGATCAAGACTCAGCAATAGGTAGTAGTAGTACTAGTAGTAGTAGTAGTAGTAGTAGTAGTAGTAGTAGTAGTAGTAGTAGTTGGTGTCCACTGCACAATGTTGTTACCAGACTAAAGCAAATCTTCTAATATTTGAGAATTGAGATGATTTACAAAATGAATCCAAAACTGTTGCTATTATGTTGTAATTTGTGCATATGGGTTTTGTTTCTTTCCCTTGGATGAACTTGTGTCATTACCATGAATGTGTCTTGTACATTCGTTCCTCTGATGGAAGACATCCACTATAAATTATTTCTTCATTTTCACTGCAGACTGTGCTGCTGTGCCACTAATGAATTCTCCAACAAGAAGTTAATGTAGCTACAAAACAGTCGCCTGGATAAGACTGAGAAGAAATAAAACACATCTTATCTTTTTTATATTGCTTTAAAGATTATTTTGTCCTTTTGATTGGCTTTTTTTGGAAGTAAAAAGTGCAAATGCATTGATACCTCAAAGAGAGAAAAGAACAAAGTGATATTTTGGTTAATTATTTATATCACATTTTGGTATTAATTCTCCAAATCAAACATTTAATTTTAATCCGCTAAATCAGTCTTTCCTGACCAGAGATACGTGGAATGATTTCAAAGAAGGCGAAATTGATTAGTATTTGTATAAAATGTTGTATCCTCATCACGGATTACTCAAACGTGCGAATGAAACGAAACACAACTCCAGATATGTTTTTGATGAGGTAACAGCATATAACAGGGCTTAAGGCTCATACTGTAAACTGACTTATACTTAAGAATCACCAGTATACAAGAAAGGAGGTAATACATTTTTATTTATTCAATTAAACAAAGATTATGTTGCCCCCATGCTTCCATTTTGCAGAGATGTACAACAGCTCTATGTCGTCTTCATTATCCTTCACCATCACCACATGATTGCTGAATGGAACTAAATCAACTTGCATTTTCTGTGTTCGGGGGCTGACACTAACAGGTCCTTGACAGCAGCCAACCACATTAGCATAAAACACAATTTATGACAGAACACACACCTCACATTTGCTAACACTGATGACATCCGTTTCTCATAACACTGTGTACATTGAGCATTCAGGGTTGATTAGATGTGTCCGTTCCAATTTGTGAGCCAGGCATTAGTCATTATAGTCAACATTACAAGGCTTGTCTTATTGTTTAAAAATGCTTAAATTTACGCCCCTATAGTTGAGTTTATAGATTTCTGGTTTAAAATCAATTCATCCAATTAATATAGAGAGAAACCTTTTTGTATAAGCTAGAAGGTCAGTGTTTGCTATAATCTTTTCTGTCTTTTTAGCGTCCTTTGGTAGGTCACAGTAAATTGCTTGTCTCTCGCTTATTTGATTCAGGGTAGGTATTTTGAAATTCATCCATGTTTTTAGGTAATTAGGTGCAACAGGTGGTGTAGCTTTTCTGGAGGAGAGTGTGCACCGTCTTTTCTCCATGGAGCTGATATTTGCTTTGCTTTGTTTGTCCAGAATGCTTCACAATATGGCATTAAACTCTTGATATTTGTGTTTATTGAATTGGCAGTGGCACAAAGATATCTCGGCAGTGGAGAGCCGTAGCCTCTCCACAGATCTGACTTGAAATGTGGGCTAATGATATTTCTCCATGGAAATAGATAAGGTTAATACTGTGGATTGTTGCAGGCAAAGCATTAAATCTCCATGGAGACAGGTAGAAAAGTTGCACAGTGCACCTTTACATGTATAAACATGTAACAAAAATGTACCCATGTATATTGTAAGATAACATACTAGAACATGTATTGCTGAAAGAGCTCATATTACACATATTCTTCTCCTCTTAGAGTTCAAAACACTTTGCTCCACCTTGTGATGTCATGTGGCAAAACAGGAAGTGCTCCACAGTGGTTTTAAACTCCATAAACCTTCAGCAGAATCATCTGAATCATTTCACCCGTGGAAATTGCCAATCTCTACTGAAATGAAAGTAAAAGGTAGCTGTAAACTTGAAAAATACTGTTCATGACATCACAAGGTGGAACAGGGCATTTTGAGCTTTGGAGATGTAAACAAACTAATAATAAAGGGTTACTCAAAACACAATGTTTTTAATGAGGTAACAGCATTAAAACATGTCTTAAAGGTCACAAGAGTCAATTTTTGCGTAATATTATTGGATAAATTATTGGATAAAATCTTAAATGCCATGTGTTGTTTTCCTTTAATAAAAAAAAAAAGAATTTGCTTTCTTGAACCTGAGACAGCGCTTCTTTCTCATGACCTATTGATCAGGGAGTTAATGATCCTTCATCCATTATTTCTTAAAATATATTGCCATAACCGCATGCTAACCTTTACTCTCCTGCATTCATTTCCTCTCTTCAAATCTTTATTTATACACCGCCCATGTAGCCTCTATAAATATGCCCTTAGTTATAGTCCTACACAAACTGCCAATTGCTTCACTTGACACCTGCTTTCTTCCTCGCCATGTTCACAGGAGGATTGCATGCAGTGAATGGTGGTTATGTTGTCATAGCTTTTGGTTTATCACATTTTTTGTATTGAAGCAGCCCGTATTACGCTATTTTCTGATCTATGTTATAATGTTTTTTTCCTAATGATGCAGAATTACTCAAAAATGTGTGAATGAAAAAAAAAACACAACTCCAGGTGTGGGTTTGATGAGGTAACAATGTTCTCACATGGCTATAACCTCACAAGAGTCAATTCTGCATAATATAGCACCTTTAAGTGAAGTTGTTACCCACACCAGTAAGGTATAGATACATTTTACCATTGTTATGTTTATTTGTGTTATTTTGTAACTAGATTAGACCAGTGCCTTTCGTCATTTTGGTATGAATGAAAAAAAAAAAAATCTGATCTGCATTCTGACAATATTATGGCAGTCAATAAAATGTGCCTGTAAATAGTGGTTCATGTAATGCAAAAAAAAAACCCTACATTTAACATCAAAGTGCAGAAATGTGATTGTTTGGAATATTACATTTCAGGTTTCTTCTATTTTTATTTCCAGCCAGCACTTTTAGCAGCCTCTTTAAATAGATTTTAATCTATTTTAATCTATATTCTCCACACATCTTCAAGACAACAATTGCAATATCATCCATTTTTCAATGTATATCCCAGGTTTACATATCTGTCAACCCTCCTCAAAATGGCACCATGTAACAGAAAGCTGAAACCCATATCCATGTTAGGAAAAATATGAAATCTCTGCATTCAGTGTTTGGGAGTGAGTTAGTAAAAGAAGTCCTCTCCTCTCCGCTGTTGAGCAGAAGAAAGCCCAGTGTCAGATTTACGAAGCGCTCAGTGGCTGTAGTCATCTTTGTGTGCTTTGAACCTGCTCCTGTCCACACACACGGACATGGGCCTATGTAACGGCTCCTCTGCACAGGTGTGAAATGTAATGGCCAACCGAAAAAAACGACGAGAGAGGTTTGGAAGTACAAAACCTGGGTCTATTCAACAATCACTACAGGGTCAAATAGTTAGTACATTTTGAAGAGGCCAAACTCAAGCCAATTATGACAGCTTTTGTCAAAACCAAACACACATAACACATATGCAAAAATCTATATTTACATTTTTACATTTACAACTATATAAATGTAAAATGTTAAAGGGCCCATATTACGCTATCTATGTTATAATCTTTCCTCATCAAAAACATACCTTTTTTCTGAAATAGAAAACACTCTTTTCCACCTTGTGATGTCATGTGGTAATACAGGCAGTAGTGCACTGTGATTTTAAACTCCATACACCTTCACTAGAATCATTTGGATGATTGCAGCTCTGGACTCATCTCTACTGAACAAAAGCATCATGACATCATAAGGTGGAACAGAGAATTTTGAGCTTTGGAGATGCAGACAGACTAAGAATAAAGGATTACTCAAACATGTGTAAATGAAACAAAACACAACTCCAGGAATGTTTCTGATGAGGTAACAACTTTCTAACATGATTTAAAGCTCACACATATATTTCCTCTCTTCTGTCTTCATTTAGAGCATACTCTGTTTGTGCCATATTCTTTTTATGAGTAAAGACTGAATTGACGAGACTTTTTGTAGTACTTTTTATTACCCCTGTAGGGAAATTGTCCTCTGCATTTCACCCGGCAGCACATAAGGGTGGCCGGGGACCCATCTCCGTGATCTTGTTGCTAGGCTTGTCAGGACCTCATCTGGAGGATTTTTTTTTTTTTTTTTTACCTATGGAGCATGTTTATTTGGGTGGGTTGGTTGGGTTGGTTGGCCCAGAGGAAACCCACCCAGACACGGGAAGAACATGCAAACTCCACACAGAAAGGCCCAGGCAACCCGGGGATCGAACCTGGAACCTTCTTGCTGTGAGTTTTCACTCTATAATTGTTGCAATTGTTATTTTTAGTCCTTATGTTTGAGTCATAACCATGACTGTGTGTGGGTAAAATCCTTCAACTATACGGTAGTCCTGACCCAGCCTAGCTCAAGATCTGGAGATAGATCAGTGCCGCAGCTGCTCCAGCCCCAGCCCAGCTAAAGGATGGGTCAAATGCAAAAGGACAAACTTCCCTAGGCTATGTGAACAATGCTGTATCACTGTATCTGTAAAAAATGAAAACATATAATGGAAAATGGCACACCCAAAAGCATGAGATTATGTTACAAAATGGGTTTTATTTGTCCATTTTAGTGTCACGCTCATGCTGCCACCATTACTGAAAGTTTAATGCTAAGTGCTATCTCTGGTACAGTTCAGACTTCTTGACATTTTGTTAAGCTGCAAGGTAAATGTGAATTGTTCAATTTAGTGTTCCAAACCCCAAATTGATGAAAAATAAATGCTACATGTTGCAGAAGATGCTGTGTGCCAGTTACTTGACACGGTAAAAACCCAAATTAGATTCATTTTTAATATTGGAAAAGAACACGGACCTCATTAAGTAGGGTTTATCTCCGAGACAGGCTTTGGGAAGTCAAAACAAGACATCCTCATTTGAAAACAGGTTGAAAATAGTGTATATTTTTAATAAATGTAAAATGTGGGACAGATAAGCAGCAAAAATGAAAGTGAGAGTGAAAGTAGCTCTGTGGATAGAAAAGATTCCTCCAAAATGAGCCCCAGCCCAGTTTTAATAAGAGCAGAGGAGCTGGATATTATCATGTGTTTGATATGAGTCAGCTATCTTCTGTCTTTTTTTTTTTTTTTACGTTTAGATGGGATTAGGTGTCTGCTAATAGTCTTATTTTATGTCATTCACTGAGAAATCATACTCATATTAAGTCATTTTCCAGTATATTTTTTTAATCCTAGCAACAGTGAAAGACTACTTTATTTGAACCAATTTGAGAATTAGAGCTTTGAATGAATAACGAATATTATTAAAGAATGGGTTAGTGAAACAAGATGTAAAAATACATATTGTGTAATTTCATAGGCCTGTCATGATAATAAAATCTGAAGCATGACATACGGTTACAATGATATACTGCTACAGAGATATGCAATAAACGCTAATATTGGAACTACTTTATGACGCTGACACAATCAAAACGAATCGAAGATAATCCACTGAACCATTTTTAAATAGAATATTCTTCAAAAGGCCTGAGCTGCAACAAATACACAGCCGAATGAAGCAATAATTAGCCATAGAATTCACTTATTCAACCCTCTACAGCTCAAATCTTATTGTGTTACAACAAAACCAAAAATCTCCCCAGTTTAACAAAGAAATTGTGATACAATAAATGTTGAGCTCAACATATATTGGTCCAGCTGTTATGTATTGAATGATAAGTCGATGTACAGCCCTATATTTTCATGTGAATTGTTTTTTTTTTTTTTTTTTTTCATCTGTTTCGATTATGGTTCCTGTAGTCTTCTTATACAGTGTTAATATTGATTTAGCAGTTACGTTTTTAACATGAATTGCAAAAAATAATAATATCAAAATTATCTTTAAAAAATCCTGATAAGATTTTTATTTGTTAGCACATAGCCCACTCCTATTTCTCATTTCTGTTATGGTGGAAGCATGCTGTGCTGGCTGCCCATCCACTAAATCAAAAGTACAGGGGCCATAAAGTGTGAGAGACAGAGAATACAATGCCAGTAAACAGGAGAGGGCAGCTCTAGTAAAACACTAACAGCCCGTAGACTGAGAGAGGGTCCACGTAGACACTAGTGCAGGTCCTTTTACAGTGACTTCTATAAGATCCAGTGGAGGAGGGAAAGATGGCCACTATATGACCAGCTCTAAAGCGCTGACCAAGTTAATCCCGAGCAGTAATATTTATGAAAGAAAGGCGAGAAGACATGAAAAGTACATTAGAGGGAAAAAAAACAGTGATGAGAGGATGGGCGTTGGTGTGTGGAAGTGCATGTGAGGCCAAAATAGATGTCGTCTTTTGGAGATTAATAAAGGACATGGCATAGGCTGGTATGATGGCCTGTCTGTCTGTCATGTTTATACGTCCTGCTTGAAATATGCTTTAAAGATGCACTATGTAACATTTCTGATGGAGGGTCAGCCGCATGCTTGTCTCCATGGAGATGTTATTGCTTTGAATGTACTGCAGTAAGGCATTAACTTGTCAGTTTCCATGGAGACAGGGAAGCGACACCACTAGGCCAAGTTACAAGTTAGATCTGTGGAGAGACGAGGCTGTTCATAGTAAGGATATGTGTTTTTTAAGGTATTTTTGAGTAATATTAACACTTGTGACTAAATAAATGCAAAATAGAGATATTTAAAGGTCGTATATTACATGAATTTGACTCTTGTGAGCTTTAAGCCATGTTAGACTAGTTCGTCATCAAAAACATACCTGGAGTTATGTTTTGTTTCATTCACACGTTTGAGTAATCCTTTATTATTACTCTGTTTACTTTTTGTTCAGTAGAGATTGGCAATTCCAAGACTGAAACCATCCAAATGATTCTAGGGAAGGTGTATGAAGTTTAAAAACACAATGAAGCACTTCTGTGTTACCACCTGACATCACATGGTGGAGGTTTTTCAGTTTGAGAGAAGAACTCAGCCTAAATATGCAGGGTTTGTGTGTTAAACATGAATTAATAAAGCAAAACAAAACTCCAGGTATGTTTTTGATGAGCAAACAACATTATAACATAGATCAGAATATAGCGTAATATAGACCCTTGAAATTTCATACAGTGATCCTTATTTCCAAATCCGTCTCATATTTGACAATGGTTATTTTTATGCAGATGAAGTTAAATGGAATAGTTTTTTTGTTCACGATTGACTCTCTGAGATTGCACCATCAACACTCCAGCCAAATGACAACAACTCTCACCTCAGCCACTGTCTCTGCCTCTTGCACATCTATAATTCCTGACTTTTATTACATACAACATTACCATAAATTGTCCCTGTATTCAAACAAGAAGACACCTCCGCACACACACTCCCCTTCATTGTTTGCACATTTCAAATCACATTGACATAACTGGCTTTTTCTGTGAACTCAGACATAAATCACCAATAGCATGGATTTATTGAATGGGCACAATATAATGGAAACATGGGTTTGTTTATGGGGGAATAGCCTGTTCTTTGGTGGTTGTCATTGTGTAGTGCTTCTGTGTAGGATTGATTTACTGATGGAGAATGTTATTAGCATATTGTCTGTGTGTGAATGGAGAGAGAGTATCATTAGCCCTGTTAGCTGGAGGTCAAGGAGGAGATGGGAGATTTTATTTTTATTTGTTTTCCTCTTAATCCTCCGCGTGCGCCAGGTGAAGTGTCTCTTATGGTTTTCGTCCGTCTTTGAATACATCTTGTGCTAAACAATTTTATCTACTGCAATGTGATGCAGTTGACATATAAATGTTATCTGTGGAAAAATGTGAATATATAAAATGGTCATTGAATGGTTGTATGTCAGTGGAGGAAGACCTTTTGTATATTGTTACAGAGCATAACTACAGCTGTACCTGTGGTTAGATGTAAAACCACACTGTAACTGCATATTCACTTATTCTAAATACTAGTTTATGCAGCCTTTATTCTACTAAGATTGTATTTTGTCCTATAGTATTTTATTATATTCAGATATTTTGTATTTTAGTTATTTGTTTTCATAAGCCTATTAGAATATGTATTTGTCAAAAATATATGTATATAGCCTACAGCTGTTGTAACACTGCAGTTTCCCCAGGGACTAATAAAAGTATTCTTATCTTATATTTGGTCGCATGTCAAAGATGCGGAACAGAAAACCTAAGGAGAAAGGTGGATGAGAAAAGACATCCTTAGGTTAGACAAAAAAGTCACTTCAAAATTAAGTGATTTAGTGTAGTGTAGTTAATCTTTGTGTGTTTTCTTCAATTATTTCATTGTTGATTTATTGAAATTATTCATTATTAATTATTTAATGGTAGGCCTATTTGTGAGGGAGAAGTCCAGGGCTGTTTTTTGGTCCCAGTCCGTCTCTCGTGCATGGGTGCATGTAACTTTTCTGGCGAGGCTCTGCAACCTGCTTGTCTCGATGGATATGTTATTACTTTGCCTGGAATGTTCCACAGCATAGTAGTAAACCTATAGCATTTATTTTATTATGGGTGGTGTTATTGCAGAAAAAAAACCTTGACTAACATGTGTTCTTAATATGAGTAGGTCGCCTCTGCACAGATCTGACTAATGAACTTGGCTTGGTGGTCACATGCTTATATATTGAGATAGATATACACTTCATGTCACACTTCCACTGCCATACTGTGGAGCATTTCAGACAAAGCAAAAACATCTGCATGGAAATTACAAGATGGCGTACGTTCCACCTTGAAAAGTTACACAGGGCACATGTAAAGCAAGATAAAAATACATATTAGTACAGTCCCTGACAAAAGTCTTGTCGCTTATCCATTTTGTAGAAACAAAAGCTTATAACCTGACTTTAAATTAATCGATTGGTTTTAGAAATGTCTCATATGAAAGCTAAAACCCTCCCAAATTATGCTCAATATACTAAAATAAATTTGCTTCACTGAAGAAAGATTGATCATTTAATGAACACAGAAAGGTCAGATTTTGGCAAGACAAAAGTCTTGTCGCCTACAGAAAATTCAACAAATAATTTACTTCAAATACAAAAATATGTTGCATAACGTCAGTGAATTAAGTAGTGGTGCTGTGAGATCCATATTTAATATCTTGTATGACTTCCATGAGCTTGAAGGACTGCATCCACACGGTTCGACAATGATTCATACAATTTGTTGATGAAGTCATCAGGAATACAAAGAAAGCAGTCTTACATGCCTCCCAGAGTTCATCAAGATTCTTTGGTTTTGCCTTCCATGCTTCCTATTTCATTCTACCCCAGACATGCTCAATGATGTTCATGTCTGGTGACTGGGCTGGCCAGTCCTGGAGCACCTTGATCTTCTTCGTCTTGAGGAACTTTGATGTAGAGATAGAAGTATGCGATGGAGCACCATCCTGCTGCAAAATTTGACCCCTTTTATGGTTGGGAATGTAAGAGGTAGCTAATACTTCTTGATATTTTAGGCTATTGCTATTGCCTTCCACCCTGCAAATGTTTCGCACACTCCCATACTGGATGTAACCCCAGACCATGATTTTTCCGCCACCAAACTTAACTGTTTTCTGGGTGAATCTTGGATCCATGCGGGCTCCAGTAGGTCTCCTGCAATATTTGCGGCGGCTGTGATGTAATTCAACCGAGGATTCATCTGAGAAATCCACCTTCTGCCACTTTTCCAGTGTCCATCCTTTTAGCAGGCTGTGGGCCTTGGCAAATGCCACACGGTTTTTTAATTGCCTTTTGTTTAGTGCTGGTTTCTGTGCACTGATTCGACCATGGAGGCCATTTCGAGACAGAATTCTACAAACTGTTCTGGTTGACACAGGGACTTGAGGTGACCAGGCCTGGTGGAGCTCTGCTGCAGTGGAAAAGGGGCTGGCCTTGGATTTTCGAATCAACAAACGGTCCTCCCGAGCAGTTGTCTTGCGGGGTCTGCCGGACCTGGGCTTGTCAAAAACATCTCCAGTCTTTTCAGATCTTTTTCTTATTCTTTGTACTTGACGCTGAGACACATTGAAGGTGTCAGCCACCTCAGCAGTGGATCTGGTCTGCAGCCTCTTGATAATTAACGCTTTGGTCTCAGGGTGGATCTTAGGCATGTTGTCAGAGGTCAAGTTGCAGTTGATGTGAAGGTCTGGTGTGCTGGGGTTCTTTTTATACACACCCACTAATTGATTGATCAGTAACTGATCACAGGTGAGGCTGTAATCTAGGATTGGGTGCATCATATGACAAGGCGACAAGACTTTTGTCTTGCCAAAATCTGACCTTTCTGTGTTCATTAAATGATCAATCTTTCTTCAGTGAAGCAAATTTATTTTAGTATATTGAGCATAATTTGGGAGGGTTTTAGCTTTCATATGAGACATTTCTAAAACCAATCGATTAATTTAAAGTCAGGTTATAAGCTTTTGTTTCTACAAAATGGATAAGCGACAAGACTTTTGTCAGGGACTGTACACACAATTGGGACCTGTTCAATGTATACCCAGCTACAAGCCTGTGTATATTTACCCCCACATCTTGTAGTTTTGTGTTTACAGACAGTGCACTCATTTAAACCAACAAAAAATCTACTTTTAGGAACTATTAATTCACCACTGATAAACTGTGTGAGAAAATTGAGAATATAATGTTCTCCTTATTACAATGTTGATCTATTTCTCCTCAAACACAACAAAACAATTGCATACTCAATTTCAGACCCAGGGCTAAAAATGGCGGCGACGCAGGTGCTGGTGGTTGATTTGTTCCTAATTCAGGCCCACAAACAATCTCTGAACAAATCAAATCGGCAAGACCAATGCATAGCTCCATTATCTGCTTGCCTGGCTGGCTCGTCCCTTGGATTTTTGGGCTTACACATTCACCAGAGGGAAACAGGTCTTCAAAAAGTCTAAAATTGTCAAGAATTATTGTACCCAGTTATGTGAAATAATCCTGTTGACATTTTTGGATTAAAAGAGACAGGTAGCACAAAAACTCCTGTGGATTTAAAGAAACAGACAACTTTTGACACTTTAGCTCTGTCTAAAACATGTCAGACTTCATTTGTCATTATTGAGCATCAAAGCTTTGCATTAAGGCAAAAATCGTCTGTTCTGTTTGAACCTGATTATTTTTATCAGTGACTGGACTGTAGAACTCATTATATTAGAACACAAATCTGCATTTTAACAATTTACATTTTAGCTGTATTAAATAATATTGGCCTATTGAATGTTGTGAGGTCACCTGAAACAATAGACTTTTAATTTACATGAACATAGCTAACCCTCTAGCTGCCCAGTTCCAAATAGAAAGTGAGCATGGGGCCATTTCTGACTCCATTGTCTTTGTTTCCAATTGACTTATATTTTGTCCGTAAATAGCTGCTAGCATCATGAGCTTCATTTGACTGGAGCTGAACGCTATGGGTGACGTTACACTCCCTCAGTCCATTTCTTTATACAGTCTATGTCTGAAATCCAGAAATACAGCAGAGAAAAATACTAATATGTCTTCTTTAACTTATCTGATTAATCATAACAGTTTCCAATCTTAGGAGTTAGGAGTTCATCCTGTGAAGTGAAGTTTAATCTATCCAGCCATAGATTACAGTGCTGAAGTATTGATTCATCTGATAGCATCCTATTTCCAGATAGCCTGAGCGTGAAAATAATACTTAATCCCAGAATGAGAGTGTGTTGGCAGTCATAGTGCAGCTCTACCTGGAAATTCCAGACAAAATTACAGTTGTATTAGGAATGACAGAGAATTAGGATAAGCCTTAGTGGAGCATGGATTTGTGAAGCGATTCCAGCTCGATGTAACCCTTTGGTAACTGTGGTGAAGCAAGGAGCCAATAAACAAGCATGACCAATAACCAGACCCCATGGGGACAGCAGGGGACTCACAATCAGAGCCTGTTGCATTTATACAGAGAAAAATGAAAACCAAGTCTGCAGTGGTGTGTGCCTGTGTTACAAAAATAAATGAATAGATATACATTAGTAAGTAAGTAATGCACTGAAAAAGACCAAACAAATAACAGCTAATCAAATAGAAAAGCATAGAAAAGAAGGTTCACAGTGGACCTCCAAAATAATTTTATAAATAATTTATGTATAAATGTAAACAAATGGCTTCAAGGTGCACAATGTAACTCCTGGCACCTGATGGTCTCCATGGAGATGTTGTTGCTTTATCTGAAATGTTCCACATTGTAAGGATTGTCCTATAGGGAAATTTGTAGTCTGCATTTAATAATAATAGTAATAAATCTTTATTTATGAAGCACTTTTAAAAACAAGGTTTACAAAGTGCTGTACAAGCCACAAAGAACAATACAACAAGCATAAAAATAGCATACAGAAGGCATACAAAAACAGACAATGATGCAAACATTTGACCCATCCTTCAATGGCACATGAACATCCATCTTGAGCTACGCTTGATCAGGATGATCTTAACTGGAGGATTTTTATGTTTCAGTTATTTCTATAGCTAAATCTAACCTCATAATGATATATTCTCACTCTGAGCAAGCACAGATCTGACCTGTAACTTTACCTGATGGCGTCATCTGCTTGATTTCATGGAGATATGTTTAAAGGTCCTATATGTTAACTCTTGTGAGCTATTAGCTGAAATTATCGAAATGATTCTAGTGAAGGTGTATGGAGTTTAAAAACACAGTGGAGCATTTCCTGTATTATCACATGACATCACAAGGTGGAACAAAGTGTTTTCTGTTTGAAAGAACCACTCTGCCTAAATATGCAGGATCTGTGTGTTGAACATGTGTGAATGAAACTAAATAAAACTCTGGGCATGTTTTTGATGAAGAAACATAAATCAGAAAATAGCGTATAGGCCCTTTAATGCCTTACTGCGATACATTCCTAGTAAAGCATAAACACCAGAAGAGTTATATAATATACACCATTAAAATGTGTAAATAATTCAAATTAAATAAATGAAAACATAGTTGGACTTCATTGTGTGACTGTGAAAGCCATCCATCCTTTTTTCACTGATGAGATGTTTGGATCATGGACCATTTCACCATCTCCATTTGAGTCCAGTGTTTCTACATCAGACCCGTGCAGCACTAATGCTTTTCCTCATCTAAAATAAATGAATGTGATGATGGAATAAATTAGATTACAGACTGCAATGGTTTTTACAACTCAACAGATTTTTCTAACTTCAGATATCACCACTCTGGGCACTAAAGCAAGGAATTAATTTGAGTCTGTCTCATGGGGTGACTTAAATCAAATCATTCATTTTGAGTGGAGAAAGTTATATGGTGTTAATCTAAAAATAATACTTTAGATTATTAGATACACTTAATTTCTGTACTGTGAGTTTTCCGATTACAGGGACGATGTGGGTTCAGAGGAGAAATAACTGGCACACATTTTCTACACAGTAAATCAAATCCATAGTCAAAGTTATGTTACTGATGGTTACATAAACTTAATGACTGAAAAAGTAGAATTTGTAAAATTTTGTAAAATTAGTAGTTACTGTTTCTGTCTTTTATTGTGAAGTACTTCCTTTTAACCAGGAAGTGATGCAACAGGAAGTTTTTAAAAAGGGCTGTGGTTTTGGAGGGAAAATGGTTTGGAAAGTACAAAGGTAAGTACTTTAAGTAAGTACTTTAATGTCACTTTGATGTTTATGTTATCCTACCATACAAATTCACAATAATCACAATTACTATATTGACTTATTGTTCAATATATGAAATCGGGAACAATACTTTTTGGGGTCAGTATTTATCATGTGTACATTTTCTTTGCACTACTGGGGAACTTTTGGTTTATTTTTTGGCTATATCAGGGGTTGGCAACCCTCAATAGAGCCATTTGGACCGTCTCCCACAGAAAAGAAAACACCCAACCACAAAACCCTTTTGACATCTAAAATCTGGATAACACTGCATATAAATTTTTTACCTGTATGCTCTGTATCTGTTTATAAAATCAATGAAATGTTACAGAGAACACGGAATTTTTATTTCTGCATGAAACAAAAAAACATTTTAAACTTTAAAAAGGACACTTGGTTGATGCTTACTGTCAAATTAAATACTCATTGTCTACTTGAGTCCTCCTTGTAGGAAATTAAAATCCAAACCACAGACACAAGGAGAATGAGACTTAAAATCTCCAATCGCAAAGACTGCAGCGGGATATGTCTGCAGAGCACAGGCTATAAAGTTGTAAGCGCACCTCGCGTCAGCCGTTTCCTGTCTACAGTAAAACGACTCACTTTGAGACCCTTAAATGTATCAGAGCACTGCATTTCTTGTTTAGATACAAGTCAAAACTGTGTTATTATTATTTGTGAAATGTGGTGCAATACTTCAGATGCATGATTTTTAAAGCATAAAAGATTGGTGATAAAGGCCACAGGAAGTAGAGTCACTAATCTAATCTGCAGCTTCACCCCGATCCGTGCACTGTGTGGATGTAAACAGACACACGTGAGGAACTATTCTCGCCTTTTTACTTTTAAAGAACGCCTGTTTGGTGGTTGTGATCTGACAGAGCAGCTCAGAGTCACACTGACACCACACACACGAGGAGCGCAGCGGCTTCAAAATCGCACACAAAGACAAAAGTTGGGTCACGCCTCACTGAACTCGGGAAGAAGAAATCGCAGCCAAAATCGGGAAATTCTCCTGTAGTCTGTGGCGACCTTTAAACGTTCTGTTTTCTTCAGAAACTTTTCTTTTCTTGGATTTATCCATCATTTACCTACCAGCGGTCGGAAAGCTCAATAAATCATACTGCTGGTGTAGGTGCCGGTAAGTCCGGGCTGCCAGATATGTGCCGGGTGTCGCACATCGGCGGCTGTGACGCACATTTTGAATGACAAAAATATTAAAAACGTTTTATTTTAATGTTGCAAGATTACCATTATCTACAAATTTACAATTACATTTAAAAACGAGCAAACTAAAATAAAAATACATTGTAATTAAATACCTATTGTTTATTTTCCAAAGTCACAAGGAGCCACAACAGAAGGATGAAAGAGGCATATGCGGCTCTGTTGCCGATCCCTGGGCTATATAATAAGATTTAAGTCGTAAAAGGGTACATTCATAACTTCTATGACTCCTTACAGATGCAAACTAAGTACTAAAGCGTTTCATTCTGCTATTTATTTATTGCAGCTCATATTTTTATAAGAACATTGTAAATTTAGAACAGTTTTTGTGGTTTAAATCTGCTCTTGGGTAATTTGTGTATATTTAGTTAAGCAATATATTTTGCTTTGTTATCGTGACAGGCCTACATATAAAACCATAAAGGCTTTACTGTATTGGAAGCAGACTTATGCTTTGAATTCCTTTTTTCCAATTGAATGATCTTCCATAACCCTTAACCCACAATGGCCTCTCATGTCACCACTTGCTTTGTTCTGCATGTATATTGAAATAGCAGTAATCAATATCATAGATTTATTGAGCAGTATGCATAAAATGGCAGACGTTTGCATATTACATGTGGTATTATAGCTTGTTTTGTGCTTAGAGTTAGCATTTTGATGTGATTGATTTACGCATGGCTGTTTGTGTATGAAGGGAAGCATATGTATTGTCCATTACCTGCCTAAGCTGGAGGTCAAGGAGAAGCGGCGCAGCTAATTTCATTCATTCTCGTCTTAATCCATGTCTATTGCTGCCAGGAATAGACCTTTGGCACCATCTTTTACTCTCATATTTTATTCTCTCACTGAAATCTCACATGCCTTTCTTTGCCTTCTGTACCCCTCGAGCGGATCAGACAAGACTTAACATTGGTCTAGACGCAGAGTAATAGCAGCTGGGCCAGTGTTTTGACAGAGAAGGGGTGGATGGTGCAGCTTTGTCCTCAATGTGACTACTTTAGAATATAAAACATCTCCAGGCATAAAATTAAGACCTGCTATTGGCTGCATTCATCCCACAGGAGGAAGCAGTACTTTTGGTCACTGGGCTTTAAGCTAGACTCTGCAAACTTGACTAAACTCCAGTAACTATGGAAAACTATGTAAACTATTTATGCGTAGAGGTGGGCTACTGATACAATATACAATAATATCACGCTGTGGGAGGTTCTACATGTTCAGCAGTTACCATGGCGACACATTAGCAAGCACAGTCAAAACGTTTTTAGTTAACCTGAAAACTCAAGAAAAAATACAAGGCACGTTTTCAGGAGCCTGTGATCAGTACGGCTACTGGCTAATGCTAGTTAGCTTGTGACTGTAATTTATGTATGTGCGACTTGATTAACAGTACAAATCAGCTCTCCTGTTGTAGTTCCAGCCAAGTCAGTTTAAAGTCTAGCTTGAGTAACAAAGCTTCAGACAGAGCAGTGCCTACTGTTAGCACCTCACAGGAAATATTGATGGCAGCTGCAAAGTATCAACTGAATTATCCATTATATTGTGAATGTTGCTTTAAAGAGTTTAGTGTTTATGATAAAACGAAACTACAAATGCAGCAAAACATGTGAAAAATAAAAATAGAAAAAACTTGTATTATAAGAGCAGAAATTCATATTCAGTATCCTATTTCAGAACTTTTGTGGGAACTTTTACAGTCCTTTTTGTGTGAACTTTGTGTGATATTTAAAATTCAACTAATTCATTTAAAGATACACTGTTGTATATTTCTGTGGATTGACAAATTATGGACTGAATATTTCTCTGTGGGATACAGTATTTTATATATTTGTTTATTCTGTGCATCTTTGATCATGGTTGTGCAGTCTTATGCCTCACAATATCCTTTCCCAGAACCGCTTAGAGCCTTTTCTTCCCTATGTTCTCTCTGATGTTTTTATCTCTTGGTGTTTTGAGTTCTATACGCCAGTAAAACGTACATTTATCACACCTTTAATGTATTTTTGTTACACAAGTTGAAAGTATAATGACTGTCAAGTAAGGATTGTTTAAAAGCACACTGCTCCAAGTTGTTTAATCCACTTATACCATGGTCCCACCAAATGAAAATTGTTCATTTTTAAATCTGACTGTCCGTGAATGTTCAAAGCATTAGTTATTTCTGTTTAATTGAAACTAGTCCCTCCTAACAGTAGTTCATTTGTTTACCCTTTGTTATGGTGATGGTCACAGCGCAGTGATATATAACTGTGATTAACTGTTGCCAGAACTACCTGTGCGGTTATACAAAAATAATGCACGGTTGTTAGCATTAGAATCCACACTGACCATGGTATAAAATGCGTTATATGAAGCTCCAAAAATGAGTTTCCAATATGTAGTGGTCATTAGTGGAGAATATTTTTGAAAATACTTGAGTCCCACTGGATAGAATTCAAATGCCTTACCTTTCACAACCATGTTACAGTTTCTAGTCACACTTAGATCTACAGTTGCTATTCAGATTAATTGCCCTCCTTGTTGTTATGCCACTATACATGTCCACATCCTCTCTCTCTCATTCCTTTTTCCTACATCTCTCTCTCCCCTTCTCTCCTCCTGTCTCTCTCCTTTCCCTGTCCCTCTCTCCCTATGTTTGTCCATCTTAGCCTCTCTTCCTGTCTCTCTCTCTCTTCAATCTCTCCCTGTCTTTCTCTCTTTTTTCCCCATCTCTGACTGTCTATCTCCTCCTCCCTCTCTCTTCTTCTCTTTTTCTCCATCCCTCTCTCTCTCTGCTGTCTCAGTGCCCTATCTGCCCTGTGCCCGGTGGCGCTGCTCCTCTGAGGTACAGCTGCTCTAAACGGCTCCAGCCCTCCGTCCCCATGTATTTTTAATGGCCATGCACGCCCGTCATGCTGGAATCTAGCTCTGAATAATGCATGCGGGGCTAGAAGAAGAGAGAGAATCAACCTGAAATGGATGAAACATATCTCTGCAAAAGAAAAAAAACATAGAACGAAAATATGTGATTGACAGTTTGGACATCTATAATTTTATCAAGCTAACACCTCCTTGGATACCTTCTTTTCATTGCTGAAGTGTGTCATTTCTGTTGAACAGTTTCATCACCTGTCTCATACTTTCCTCCATTGCTGCTTATATTTTAAGGCTTTCTTTTTTCCTTTTGGCCCAAATACCTCCTCTCTCCGCTCCAAAATTATTGTTTTTATGTGCGGCAGAGGCAGTAATAGAGCCTGAGCTGGAGGGATGAGTGAAGTCAAACTCAAAGCGCAGGGCATAATATGCAGAGAGAGATAGGGGATTGTAAAAGGCAGGTGTGGTTCAGACTACTCGCTGGAAAGAGCGGTTTTTGTGAGTGCTTTGGTGGAGCTTAGTGGTACTTTCCTAATATAATCTTAGATAAAGAGTGAAAAAGCATAGTGAGATATGGAAAAGCATAATGGACATTCCTTATTTCTGAATGAAATGTTCCACAGTATGGCATAAAACCCATCTCCATGGAGACAAGAACGTAACACTAAGTCAAGATTTTTTTTTTTGCCATAAAAATGCCAATATTTAAATGAATGAAGTTTAAAGCCCTACCATGGAACATTGCAGGAACATCCATAACATATCCTTAAAGGTGCAACTTTGGTTGGGGGTCTGTCACCTTCTTGTTTCTATGGATATGCCTTTACTCTGCCTGATATGTTCCATAGTATGATATTAAACAGCAATGCCTTACATTGATTAAATTACAATTGATTTTATAGCTCAAGCATACCAAGAAAAAACGGGCATTCTGTGAGCGGTGTCGCCTCTCCACAGATCTAGACCAGTAACTTGGTCTGGTTTGATCTCCATAAATATAGAAAGGTTTAATGACAAACTCTGAAACATTCCACACAAAGCAATAACATCTCCATGGAGACAAACATTTGATGGATCCTCCACCTGAAAAGTTACACAATGCACCTTTTAAAGTACCATCCACTAGAAAACTTGCATATTGTACAACTGAAGGAGTTCTATATTCCCATATGTTACTGATCTGGTCATCTTCAGAGCTACATTGGCTATGTATTGATCTCAATATGAGCAAAGAAAGTATTTCCCTCTCCCCAGACACCTCCTCTTGCTCACCCAAGAAATCCTCTTAATGCAATCATTTATAAGTAGAAGGAGCAAGTAAACACTTTTTCTTTTAAACTGAGGTGGTGTACATCTTGTCGTGCACTGAATATATGATTTGCACTATCCCAGATGCCCTCCTCAATCCATAATGAGCAGCCTCTGTTTAACTTTATCTATTGTAGCTTGTCATACATCACATAAAACACATAGCTACTATCAATATCTTGTGTTTTTGTATTCAGGGGGCTTACTGTTCAATGTGTCAAGATAACAGCTGCTCTAAAACTGCGCAGGCTTTCTATATTACACATGGAGACTTGAAGGGGCCAAAAACACACCGCCATCTCTCTCCATAATGGTGCTTGTTAGGGCTGCCGACATGCCCCACACAGATAATGGAGCAGATCTATGGCTCCGTGTCCATGTGTGAAAATCAAATGGCGGTGTAATCTGGTGAAGGGCAACTTTTGTCACTCTGTAAAATCCGCCGTAATTCAGAAGCCCTCTCCGAGCAGCTCTCTCCGAGCAGCTGGGTGGTTCTTTATGGAGAGTAAGTGATGCATGTAATGTCCACAGTGCAATAGGCTTTATTACTTTATGCGTGTCTGTATTAGTTTTATTAAGACAATCAGCTGCTATACGATCCACGTCTGTAGCTACACTGTGCATGAAGGCATATGTCAGACTATAATAACTCACTATATCACGTTTACATCCTTTTTATGCACAGCTAATTTAATGATATAATCAAATGCACACAATTCAACTGGCTTCACGATCGCAGTCTGAAGCTAAGCAGGGCCGGCCCTGGTTAGTACTTGTATGGGAGATCATGGGAATACCAAGTGCCAAAGTGTGGCGCAAGTAGCAAAAACTGACATTGGCAAGACACTTACAGTGTCTAGTATGAAAGTGGTGTGTGCCTGAGTGTTTGTGATGGTTGGAGAGGCCAATGGTGCAAACTGACAGCCTTGCTTACGTCAGTCTACCCCAGGGCAGCTGTGACAGCAGTAGTTTACCACCACCAGGTATGGAATGAATAATACACAAAATTTCTATGTTGCATACGAAGAATTTACCATACTTTATTAAAGCATAAAAAATAGCTCAGCCACCAATAAAGAATGTGATTATTTTTTTTAAATCTGTTTCAGTGCATGTAGGCTTACTTTGAAACTAAAGCCACCATCATATTAATTAATAATTAATTAATTTAATTATTGTTTTTTTCACCAGTAGATGGCAGATGTGAAACCTGTTCCTCTTCCCCTCACCTGACCTTTGTTCAGGCTCACCTGTGCTCTCTGGTCTTCTTCTGTCAGGCCAAAGCTATAATTACATATTGGAACTTTAAAGTGTTTTATCATTATTTTCTTGTCAGTAATGTAATGGAAAGATACTTTACCCCTAAACTATCTCCCTGGACACATAGGTTATACTGGGTCAATGCATCGATGAGCTCTGATCAGCACTTTTTAGTTGTGTAATTTTGGTGGCAAAGTTCAGAAAGTTTGGGCAACAAACAATGTAAGTAATTCATTGAGTAAATTGTGTGTGCTGGTCTTTTAAAGAGAACAAATAAACTACTTTACTGTTTATCCCCATGGATCGGTGCATTAAGGTTTTTGTTGGAGCCGTTAAATGCTATTATCCACTGGCCCTCTGTCCTTGTCTGCACATTACTGCACAAGCACAGCTGAGTGACCATCCACTACACTTTAAT
The DNA here is from genome assembly GCA_029959045.1 of Taenioides sp. WSHXM2023. Taxonomy (NCBI): domain Eukaryota; kingdom Metazoa; phylum Chordata; class Actinopteri; order Gobiiformes; family Gobiidae; genus Taenioides; species Taenioides sp. WSHXM2023. The sequence continues at coordinate 13,171,898 of CM057085.1, forward strand.
CCTGTACATATTTAATGATCGTGAGTTCAAGTCCGGGCCGGTTTTCTGCAGACACAGTAATGGACTTTTCACCAGCGTGGATTCGTCTCCTGTGGCCCGCTGCCATTTTAATAATACTGCTTCAGCCCAGTGCCAAGTGCAGTTCTGTGTGGGGCCCAAGATCAACAGTGCTTCAGGGAGATGGCTGTCTATACGCCTGCAAGTGAAAAGGCCTCTTCAGATCAGACCAGGGCTGTCTAGACTTTTTTCACCGAGAACCACATATTGAAACATATTCGGAGGGCAGTGGTCAATACAGTGAGTGGATGCATTCTAAATAGCTTTGATAGGGCCACTGTACATTTTAATAAAGCTTGACACATACGTTTGAGGTCCGTTTCACAATTAAATGTGATTTTCCGATGGAGGGTCCGTTATCTCCTTCTTTCCACGGAGCAATTGTCTGGAATGTTGACATTACACTTCCTTAAGTCTACGAAGACAGCAGGTGATGCTACAGGGACAAGTTACATGTCAGATCTGTAGAGAGGCGAGCTAACTCACAGTAAGAATGCAAGGTTTAGGTCAACAAAAACCCATGTTATTGAGGAAATGCAAGATGGATAGGTTTAATGGCATGCCGGAGCATTCCAGACAAAACAATAACATCTCCATGGAGACGAGCAGTTGGCGGACCCTCCACCACAAGTGTTAAACAGTGCACGTTTAAAGTTGCAACAAAATCTACATGATCATTTTGGCCATAGTTTGGTCACCTATAGATTAGACTGAGCAAACAGAGACTAAATGTCTTAAATTGGGTTGAGTCATTGTAATGGTCAGATTATTGTCAAATTAGTATTATCTTGTTTTTGAATCCCACAGAATAACACTCAAATTTGTGACTTGTGTAGACTATAACTTGGCCAGAGTAGTAAAGTAAACCTAACTTAAAGTGCTTTTGGAAGATATTATTAACAATTGCTATGTAATGCGTGAAATACTGGAAGCAAGTGAAGGTTGTTTTATGTGATTGGTTGCTCACTTAAATATTATGTTACTTAGCTCAAATGCAGTGTGGATGGTGCAATGTAGAAACCAACTCTATAATCAGTCAGACAAAAGATGAAAAAGTTATTTTGCTGAAATTTTCATCTAGTTGTTACGTAAGACTTGAATATTTAGCTCCACAAAGCGTTGTGTTTCAGGTGCGTCATCAGCAGTGCCTCCTCTCCGGGGCTCACATGGCTTTGGATAGATTTGCAAAGGGGTGAGGTGACACGTGTCTCCTCCGGGCTCTGGTATTTTGGTCTGTTTTTGATATTTCAGCAGCACGTCCGTGATAATTAGCCTGACATTTAGAGGAGCTTTGATGTGTTTCCTCTCGTGTCTGTCACTGAGCGCCATGGCTAGTTGCAACTGGCGTCTCTCTGGAGGTTTGGTCTCCCCTGCCTAGGTTTTCTGGACAAATTTTAACAATATTTTTGAAGACTGGACTTCTAAAGAATACCTGTTGTTTGACAAGCACTTCAGGCGGTATAGCACGAAATGCTTTGAAAATGTGAACTGCTGACACTTGTCGTAGTACAAGTGTGGTACAATGGACCCTGTCTGTTTGTAATCTCCCCATTTTAAATCAGAAGACTCACCCTGCTCCCGTTTACATCCCTCACCGTCTTAGCCTCTACATTAGACAGCCCTGACCTTGAAAGCCGCTTCATTGTTTGCAGCTCTGAGGCTCCCCTTCAACTTCCTGGTCATAAATAACCAAATACACACTGCCAGCTATTGGTCTTTGGGAACTGGCTTTGAATATGTAACAATAATAAAGTTTGTTGCAATCTGATGTAAGAGGACTGCCTGTTTTACCTTGAAGTACTTGAAACAAAAGTGGATGAAGGAAAAAAAAAAAAAGGGTAAAATGCTGTTTGTAAACTGAATGTAAAATGTAGTATTATAATAAATATGAGAGCCACTGAAATGCCATTTTGCAAAAGCACATTCTTGGTAATTTATAATTCAAAATTTTGCAATAATTACTTTTATTTTTTGAACTTTCATTTTTTAAATGCACCACAATGCATTAATATTGTCTAAAATAAACTATAACATACCTAAATGATCCAGTCCAATCCAATCCAGTTATCAACAGCATGGAAAATGGAGTTCATATTAGATAACACAATACCAATACCTGGGCCTACAGTGAGTAAGTGAGCAAAGCAAACTCTTTCCAATTGTGTTTGAATAATTCCATCACATTTTAAATTCTATAGAAACAAATGCTGACCAAGAAAACAGTGAACTATATATGGCATTGTTTGTAGAGATCATGACTATAAACTCCTTTTATTGAAAATTAAAAGGCAAATACTTCTGACCTGTCCCCAGCTCAATTTTAAATGTCCTATATTAAGCTAAATTGACTCTTTGAGCTTTAGGCCATGTTAGAATGTACAAATAAATATGTCTAAGGTTAGGTTAATACTTTTTGCCTCAGTAGAGAAATTTGTCCTCTGCATTTGACCCATCTTTCAATGTCGCTATGGCAACCTGTGAGGAGCGCTACAGTGCAGCATGGATGGCTGAATGGATGTTGCAAATCAACTTTTCTGAATCAAAACAATACAATATATTTGACTCAAAATGTTGAGGCTAAGTATATTTTGCTTAGTTTTATGTTTGTGCTTGTGATAACCAGAATATGAGCTATATGGATCTTTATGTAAGTCATGTTCTTCTTTAGTACAATATTGTTTATTGTGGTGTATTAAAATAAAAATAGGGTTAGTGCTGCAGTGTGAATCTGTTTTTTCTTTTTTTACAATTTTTGTCTTTGGACCCAGCACGCAATTGCAACCTTTATTGGATGGCCATGTCTGCATCTCCCATTATTTCTTTAGAACCCTATAGCTACAACATAATCTCTCTCATATGTTGGCTTAAAGTCTTACAGACAAACCAGCACAGCGTCTGGGGTCTTCCTTAACCTTGCATTTAACACTATCCATAAATCTTCCACATTTTCCGTTAATCCCTGAATGCATCATTGTTTCTCTTCATCTCTATGTCTTAATACGTAGAGATGAGGGCTTTTACCTGTTTGCAGTGACCTCAGTAAACAGTAATTATGATGTGTGCCTCCGTCTCACATGGCGTACGTGCGGACAAAGAGGGAGAACAGGTCACAGCCAGACAAATGAACCCAACGCCAAAGAGATCGATGAACGCAAGAAAGAGAAATCTTAATTGGCTATCAGACCGACAGCAATAGATACAAATGCACTTGTTCAGATGGACACAGTGTCTCATGTGTTTATGATGATGGACAGAGGTGGCTCGGGCAATTCAGCTCAGTGAAGTGAAATCTTAATGGAAGCCATAAGATGTGTTGATTCTTTTATATTAGAAGGATGCAATATTATGTTTTGTTAAAGGTCTACTTTCTTGCAACTTTCTGGTGGACTTGTTTCCATGGAGATTTATTCATTACGGGTGTTTCTATTGCTCAGAAATGCAATAATTCCTTCTGTGAATACGAACGACTCTCCACAGATCTGACTTGTAATGTAGTATAGTGTTGTAACCTGCTTGTCTCCCTTGTCATAGCATAAATTTGATCTATACTGTGGAACATGCTGGACAAAGCATTAACATTTCCATGGAGACAAGCAAGTGGTGGACCAGAAATGTTGTGCAGTGCACCTTTAAAAACATTCCAGAATATAATTTAGGATTTAATTTGATATTTGTAATTTTAAGCAGATAATTTTAAATGACAGGTAGTGACATATATACAGAGATATGAGAGAGATGAGACGGGAGAGTCATTGTTTTTGAAAGTTATAACTAAGGAAATTCTACAACTAAACAATTTTAGTCAAGGATTGGGTCCAAAAATTTGGCATATTAATTCTGTGCTTTAAAGGTCTTATATTACAAACAATTGAGTTTTGTAAATTTTAAGCCATGTTAGAATGAACCTCATCAAAAACATAGCTGGAGCTGTGTTTTATCTCATTCACATGTGTTTGAGCCAACATTTATTATTAGTCTGTCTTCATCTCCAAAGCTCAAAATGCTCTGTTCCACCTTGTGATTTCATTGTGATAATGTTCAAGTTAACAGCTGCTTTTACCTTTTGTTCAGTAGAGATGGGGTGATATAATTAAAGTGATTCCTGTGAAGGTGTATGGAGTTTAAAAACACAGTGGAGCACTTCTTGTATTACCACATGACATCACGAGGTGGAACAGGGTGTTAGAACTCAGTCTAAATATGCTGGGTTTGTGTGTTAAACTCTTTCCTACTGTATCTACATATCCACCACTTTATAAATTCTATAGAAACAAATTCCGACCAAGAAAACTTTGAATTATATATTTTCATTTTGTGTTGTTGCAATAAACCCAATTTATTGACATTTGCCATAAAAAAGTCATTTCTAGATTAGATTTAATGATCAATATCCAGCTGCACATGGATGTAAACAGAACATAGCTGGACGTGTTAATATCTGATCACGACCTATTCATTACTGCACCTGTAATTAGCGCACTGGGCTAGTCCCCCTCATGTCATTTGCATATGAAAATAACACATCCAGCACATTACGGTTGGCATTGCTTTCCACAACAGGCTGTTTAGTGTCAGTTTATTGGCTAATTGTGAAGCTGTCGGCCGGGCACAGCGGGCACCCACGGCCGAGGACGGAGTTAAATATTACTAATTGATCACAGAGATGAGTGGGAATGGCAGAGGCACAGTTTGAAGAGGCCTGGCACTGCATTTTGATTTGGATTGAATGAAATGAAATGCTTGCTGCTGTTTGCCTCTATTGGAAGAAATATGTTTTTTTTTGTGAGTTTGTAGTTTGTGTTTTAAAGGTGCATTGTGTAACTTTTCTGGTGGAGGGTCCGTCACCTGCTTGTTTCTATGGATATGTAATTTCTCTCCCTGGAATGTTCCACAGTATGATATTAAACATCTCTACATTACATTTATTCAATGACAGGTGGTCTTGTAGCTCAGAAATACCTAGAAAAACAGGCAGGGGTTAGGGGACAGGGTTAATGCCATATTATGAAACATTCCAGACAAAGCAATAACATCTCCATGAAGAAAAGAAAAGCATTTGACAGACCCTTTACCAGAAAAGTTGCACAATGCACCTTTAAAGATACCTCTACGAGAATACTAGATAGAGGTTGTCAATGCAGCTGACATTGTAACACTTAAATGTGCTATACCTGATTTTTATGGTCTTAAAAACATTAAAAACCGAACTAATTCATTTTAAAGTGTTTGCAGTGATCCAAAGTTATTCCTCAGTTACCTTATGCATTCTGGGCATCCTTATTATTCACAGCAATGAGTTTAAAAGTGCTTTTCTCAACTCTGAACTCCCATCCAGAAGCTATTTTCAGTTTATAGAACTGGCTAGAAGTGCTATAGGAATTTACATTGAATCATGCCTGGACGAATGAATGAATATTTGCTGTCAGGTTAATGCTTACCTCCTGATTCTCAAACAAAAAGAATGCTTTAAAATTAGATGCCGACAGCAAACAAATCAGGTACATGCATATCCGATATGCACGATTATTTTATGATTTTCTAATTTTCTAATGCTTGCCTTGTAAATCCAAATCTAAATAGATAAACTCAGGTTTGTTTATTGGGAAACACTCATTTAAAACATAATTAAAGTTCTCTTACCTCAGATTAATAACCTTTAGTGCTTCACTCATTTATTCTGCCGAAGTCTGCTGTGTTTTTCAGTCCTCGGTGTTATGTTTTTCTCCTATTTTTTAACTCATAAACTGAACTAAAACTAATATCGATACTTTGCATTGACATCATGCTGGGAGTGTTATGTCTAATGGTTAAAGAGTTACCATCGTGACACAATGGACACACTAGCAAACACTGCCCAAATAGTTTTAAGATTGTCTGAAAACTCGAGAAAAAATACAAAATGGATTTAAACATATTTAGCACATATTTGGGAGCCTGTGATCAATACGAGCGTTCTGTTTAGGAGTTTGATTTTCCACAAAAATGGTGAGAGTGACAAACTGAAAAACGAATGCGAATTTATTAATGCTAGCTAGCTTATAGCTGTCATTTTATGTGTGAGACACTTGTTTAACAGCACAAATCATCTCATCTGTTGTTGTTCCAAAGCTAAACAAAGCTTAGATTAAAGTCTGACTTAATTAACAGTGCTTCAGACAGAGCAGAGCCTACAGTTAGCATCACACCCCAAGGGAAAGTTGATGACATTGACTGCAAACTATCAATCTGCATGTGTCTCAGTGCAGTACATGCATATCTCCATTATTGATGCTCTGAATTGTACTGCACATGTAATTGTATGCCTCAGATTAACAATGATGACAACTGTGGCCAAAACTGCAAACAGGACTGCACAGTTATTTTATTATAAATGATTTCAAAATCTCGCCTTGTCTTGTTTTTGTGGACCTAATCTCGTGTCTTGTCTTGTTTTATGGAAATTATGTCTTCTCCTAACTAACACAAACCTAGTGTAAACAGTTTTCTCATTTCACTGAATATTTTAAGTCCCAGTGACAGTTTGTGCTGCAGTGGCAAAGTAATTGAAGTTTTAGCAGCGATTTGCCCTTGTTATAATTTCTACTGTACTTCACTCAGTTCATCTGTGATGTATGCAAAAAAGACAACACCATAGTTTGGAGTGCAGTCCTGCAAGGCCCAAAGGACGAAGTTTTTACCCTTATTGAAGCCGAATCAGCCAAAAAGTGATTTGATGGGGACAATGTCTTTGAGTGTATCCTTTATGCGCAATATATTTTGAATTATTCATACGTTTAGGGTCAATGCACAAAGCCTGTCTTATAGGATCCAAATAGTAGTATAGCTGTATTATATTTTCCAGTACAACAGAACAACCCACAAGCACAGTGTTTCTTTCCATTATTGCGTTTGGCCCAATAACTGAATTTGTTTTAGTTTCATTTTGTGCAGAATAAGCTTTTTTCTGGGCTGTACTATCATGGGTAAAATGAAAAAGACAAAATGGGGCCAATAATATAAAAAAGTGTACCTTACTACCAACACCTCCTCCTTGTCTCCATGGAGATCGATGTCATAGCTTTGCCTGGAATGTTCCACAGTATGTCATTAAAAGGATCCATCTTTTATTTATTCAATTAGTGTGTGTATTGAAATAGTGTGTAGTGAAATACATCGATAAACATACAATCTCTCTTTTCCTCATATCTGACTTTTAACTTAGCCAGGAGTTGTCACCTGCTCTTCATGGGGATAGATGCGTTTAATGTCATAATGTGTAACATCATAGGCAGAGCAATAACATCTCCAAGGAGACAAGCAGTTGACCTATATATACAGTGCCTTGCGAAAGTATTAGCCCCCCTTGAACTTTTTGACCTTTTGCCACATTTCAGGCAGCAGTTTTCAGATCTTTCAACAGATTCTCAGGTGGATTCAGGTCTGGACTTTGACTTGGCCATTCTAACACCTGGATATGTTTAGTTTTGAACCATTCCATTGTATATTTTGCTTTATGTTTAGGATCATTGTTTTGTTGGAAGGTAAACTTCTCAGGTCTTTTGCAGACTCCAGCAGGTTACCTTCCAAAATTGCCCTGTACTTGGCTCCATCCATCTTCCCATCAAGTCTAAATACCTTCCCTGTCCCTGCTGAAGAAAAGCAGCCCCAGACCACGATGCTGCCACCACCATGTTTGACAGTGGGGATGGTGTGTTCAGGGTCATGTGAAGTGTTACTTTTATGCCAAACATAATGTTTTGCATTTAGCCCAAAAAGTTCAATTTTGGTCTCATCTGACCAGAGCACCTTCTTCCAGATGTTTGTTGTGTCTCCCAGGTGGCTTGTGGCAAACTTCAAACGGGACTTTTTTATGGTTTTCTTTGAGAAATGACTTTCTTCTTGCCACTCTTTCATAAAGGCTAGATTTGTGCAGTGTGTGACTAATAGTGCGTCTCTGGTCAGTGCTCTCCTTATTTAGGCTGAAGGTTTAGAGGGACGGCCGGGTCTTGGTAGGTTTGCAGTGGTCTGATACTCTCCATTTCAATATGATTGATTGAACAATGCTCCGCAAGATGTTTAAAGCTTGTGAAATCTTTTTAAATCCTAATCCTGCTTTAAACTTCTCCACAACTTTATCCCGGACCTGCCTGGTGTGTTCCTTGGTCTTCATTATGCTGTTTACTCCCCAATATTCTTTTAACAGACCTCTGAGACCATCACAGAGCCGGTGCATTTATACTGAGACTGATCACTCTCAGGTGGACTCTGTTTATCATCATCAGTCATTTAGGTCAACACTGGATCATTCACAAATCATCAGGGAACTTCTGAAGTCAGTTGGCTGCCCAAGAGAAAAGGGGGTGAATAATTTTGCACGCCATACTTTTCAGTTTTTTATTTGTAAAAAAAAGTTTAAAATATCGTATAAATTTCATTCCACTTCACGATTGTGTCCCACTTGGTGCTGATTCTTCACAAAAATTTCCAGTTTTATATCTTTATGTTTGAAGCCTGAAATGTGGCAAAGGGGGCTAATACTTTCGCAAGGCACTGTATTCTGATAGTGTAGGCCTAATTCTGAGTCTAGTAATACCTGTTGTTTATTGTGATTGTGAGGCCCACAGGGGGGCTTGCCGCTTCTTAACTCCATAAAAAGCAGCTTTGTAATAATACATAAAAGTCTATGAGCGTGCTGTCTCAGAGGGGATTCTAGTCCAAGAGAAGAGGTTTAGTGGTTCAGAAAAGAGAGGAGCTGGACATATGCCAGAGGTTGTACATGGGAAATAAAGTATGGTTTTAAGGTTGTTACTGGTGGGAGGAGTAGTGCATTAATCTATTTCTATCTATTTTCAATCACACAATTACAAGTGTGTATTGGTCAAAACTACCTTAAATAACATGCATTTTAACTGTTAGCGGGGTCACCTCTCCACAGATCTGACTATAACTTGGCTTAATTTGTGTCATTGCTTCTCTCTGTGGAGACACGATTAATGCCATACTGTGGAACTTTTAAGACAAAGCAATAACGTGTGGAGACAAGCAGATGGTAAACCTTTAAATAAAACAGTCACATTGAAAAAGGGTTAAATATTTGTTGATGTTTCCAAATTAGTTGCAAATCAAGTGAAAATCTCCCAGTGTTCATTTACTAGGGCCAATTTCATGCAATACAAGGTAAATGCCAAACTCCAAATGAACAATTACTTCCAAAAATAGTGTAGCGGTAGAAAGTTTTCAGAAAGAAAATCCAACCCCCATCTGTTCTAAGCCTTCTTTTTAATTTTCTTTCTTTTTTTTTTTTTTTTTTTTTTTTTAATACTATGACACAGTAATTACTTGGAAAGATAATTTATAACATCAACAGGATTTTATTTGCCACAGTTTCATGGAGATCAAGACTAAAGTTCTGTGGTAGTCAGTGTAATCTCAGTGTTCCGTAGTGTCATTAATTCAGCCAAGGTTAAGTGTTGAGTGTTATCTCCCCTGATAAGGACTGTGCCACTGAGCCCATTCTGCTGTCCCTCCTTCTCAGTGCCACGCACACAAACACCACGATGGATGGCTCTTGTTCAGGGTAAGGGCCAATGCACCGAGGACAAAGGGCCAACAGCAGGACTTGTAGAGCAGGGCTAGAGGAAGGACTCTACATCTGTGATTTTCAGATAGAAAATCAGATGGGGGCAAGAGGCAGATTTCTTTATACATTTTTGTCATGAAAAGCTCAAATGTTAAACTGGATCATTTCTATTACTGAAAAGACCCAAGAACTTGCTATACTGCGACAATCTTCTGCATTTGAAGAACATTAATTTTAGCTAAATATTATAGACCTATGGAAGGCTGTTGTCATCTGAAACCCTGCAATCTGAATAACTAATTACTGACTATAAAAGTCAGTGTAATGTATTCTTTGTTCCAATCCTTACTTAGGGGTCTACTTAGTTGGCTTCTCTCTAGTGATGGAGTTAAGCGTGTCTGAGAGTTTAGTGCTTTCGCTGTGATAGTCGATGATATTGAACTATTGCTAAACTTGTTTCATTAATTTGACTGTTTTGATAACCAGAACTAGTTTTAATTTTTAACGGCTTACAGCGGACCAATGTTATCCCTCACATTCTTAAATCATTCTCAGCTTCTTAATTACTCACAGTGCTGAGTTTATAAGCACTTTTCAACAACTGTTATGCCAAGAGTGCTACTTCCTGGTTCACGGAGGATAAAAATGCTTTATAATTAGTTGCAGACAGTGATATACAATGTCTGTGCTAGGACAAAACAAGTATTAATTTATTACAGCCACTTTAAAGGCCCTGTAATACACAAAATTGACTCTTGTGAGCTTTAAGACATGTTAAAATGTTGTTACCTCATTAAAAACATGCCTGTAATTGCGTTTTGTTTCATTCACACATGTTTGAGTAACCCTTTAGTCTGTCTACATCTACTTTTATTTATTTATTTAACCTTTATTTTACCAGGCAAAACAAAAAACAAAGCTCATATTGCTTTGTTCCACCTTGTGATGTCATGTGGTAATACAAAAAGTGCTCCACTGTGTTTTGAACTACACCATCGCTTGAATGAAACAACATTATAACATATAGATCAGAAAATACCGTAATATGGGCCCTTTAAGAGAACTCTCTGCCTCTACTTCTATAACTACTGGTTGGTACTACAACATTTCTTATCCCCATTATTGATATCCACTCTGTCCCTTCAAATATTTTCATGTAACAAAATGGGTTTTAAACAAATTCTATGTAAACAAAACTAAACATATACAGTTCCATTCTGCATCTATATAATGGATCTTGTTTTCTGTGGCTGTGAGATATGTTTGAGGAGGTTTTCATGTCCCTCTCGTTGCGGGGCTGGGCACAGTCACAGCTCTGTGTTGGCTAACATGATTTGCTGTGAGAGGAAAACAGATTTATTTACAGTGCGTTGGGAGCGTGCCATGAATGTAAAAAGATACAGCAAAACGGAGCAGATAGCTGTAGTAGAAAATAAAATCAATTCAAGCGGAAAGAGGAAATGGGAAGACACTGGTGAAGAGTTTATGAAATTCTGAAAATAATAGTAGTGTAAAATTGAGCTAGAGAACAGGTCAGAATTGTAGAATGGGCTGTTTAACTGTCAGATTGCAGATATGCTGACCTGGTTTATTGTTAGTATCTCTGTAATTGGTGAGTATTTGTCCACTGATCTGAAGGTTGCTGGTTCAAATCCCACTCTTAACATAAACATCATTGGTTGAGCAGTCTGATCCACTGACCCACAGGTTGGTGGTGTGATTCCAGCTGCCACAGATGAACACTGTATATCTATAATAACTATTTAAAGAAAAGGAGTACAATTTTAGTTGTAATTAATTCCGATTTGAAACCATGGAAATTGGGATTTAAAATACGTGCTTCTCTAATACTTATGAAAATCTGAGTCAGGTCACCACTGAATCTCTGCAAGTTGGGATGGACGTGATTGACAGGTGGATTAGCCAATCAAGGTGGTCATGGTGCATCTGTATCAAAACAAATGCAGCTGCTCATGAGGAAAAAAGAAAGAAAAACAATATGAAAGGGACTGAAAAACATTGCAAATTTTGGCAGAATCAATGCACAAAAAACAAACAAAAAAAAACAAAAAACAAATCTTAATTGCACATATAGCTGGGAATCACAGTGCCCCTGACATTTTAAAACGATACACGATACATGGTTACCGATACAATATTATCACATTATGGCCATACTCGATATATTGCTGTTTTTAAAGAGCCAGATACAGTATTTCTTTGTTAAACCACTATTTGTGCCAAGTTAATATAAAATATCTATTTTTTTATCAAGTGTATCACATAAACAAGTTTTCTCCCACTAAATAAGCAAAAAAAATAAAATAAATAAAATAAAATAAATAAAATAAAATAAAAACACCAAAAAATACTCAAGATATTGATACAGCAGCCCACAATAGCGTTACTGTATCGCCAAATTTAGTATCACAATATTTTAATATTTTTGCACACCCCTAACTGCATGGCCGGGAGTGACCAGATTGATATAACGGTATAACAAAATATAGAGAGAGATCTTTCTGAACTTGCCAGGCTATTCCACTATACTTAAACTTTATTACTGATGTTGAGTACTTTTTCATTTGCTAATATCAGTCTGGTCTGTCAGCCTTATTGGTTTGGACAAATGGATAACTGCATTGCTCTGTACAGCAGTGTCTATTGTGGCTCTAATGGACTAGGAAACACCAGGCGAGTTAGTTTTAATGGTGTTAAAGCACATGGCCATTGTAAACAACAGGGTGTTCCTGTTAAGTGTACTGTGAATAATGTCTGCTATTAGCACAGGAGGGAGCGGGCTGCGTGGGAGACTGCTGTCCATAGGAACTCATAAACAATGGTTTGTGCCGCAAGACCTCATGTTTTTCAGGAAAACAGAACCATGAAGAAAAATGGTAAACAAAAAAGACTTCATATTTTCTATTTTCTAGTATAGTCTGCAGACTGTTGACAGCCATAAAAAATTATTTTGTTTATAGTGGTTTCACTTTTTTGGGGTCAACGTGAGAAATATTTGTTCCATAATTAGATGCTTCACAAAAAAAGCAGAACTGGATTAGGTTATAAATACTACATAAAAATACATACAAGGTAAATAGCGAAATATATTAATAAGTACATACAATTAAAGTTAAGCTGTAATCAAAATAATTTCAGTAGTTGATTGGTTATTGAAAATCAGTATTTGTTTGGGCAAAAAAAACTACAAACTACAACTACAAACGAGAGGTTCAAATCTCGCTCCTGCATATACGGTTTAAATGCTTGCAAGTATATATTTCTGATGTGTTTTAATTGGCCAGTTGTTGCTGCTATTATATTCATATTACATCTAGGTTTGTATTGTCATCATTACTAGAATAAAGAAACTCAAGGTTCACTCTGTGTTATGGAACAAGAAAATGCTTTTTGAACTTTATATAACTAATTTTAATTTTAATTGCCAACACTGTATTCTGTTTATGTAGTGGAAAGCAATACAAATGCAGCGCTGTAGTTCACGCTGTAGTTCATCACATTGGAATATGTATTTTCATAATTGATACATAAGATATGTGGTAAAATAAAATGTGAAGTCTCCCTCTGCAGGAGCTTAAAGACACGCTGCATCAAACTCCTTCAAATGTCAATGTTTCAGATAAGAAGACAATTACAGAGAGGTAGGGTCTTAGAAAAAGCTGTCAGGCGCTCAGGGTTAGAAATCGATGTACACTGGAATTACATGTGTGTAAGCTGAGATGTTACATACAACGCGTTTTTACATAGTCACAGCTCATTCTACATGCGATCAATGTAAACTGGTGCGCTGGTTCTCCTTGCCAAGTATATTACAGTTTGAATATTTGTATTGAATCTACGAGGGGAGAGATTGCAGGGGATGAAGCAGGACAGGAGCCTTTCTTAACTGGAGATACCATTGTGGAGATCTGTTACATTTACACTGGTGCAGAGTCATTTGCTCCCCTCTGTGTCCCCAGTAGAGTTAATGTATTCACTGCTATAACCTGGTCACATGTATTTCAGCTCTACTCAAGAGCCCAGCCCCCACACAGCACTTCAAAAACACAGGACTGCATAAGGAGACACATGCAGGAAAACCTGGTCTATTATAATTCTGTACCACTTGAGATAGGAGTGCACCACCACACAATATGCTAAAATGTCATGAATAAAGCTCCTTCATTTTCATTCATTCATTCATTCATTCATTCATGAATAAAAACAGTGATGTAAAGGTAAAAATGAAAGTTAATGTAATTTGAATGAAATATATACAAAACAATTTCTATAGATTTGTCACATAAAAAAATGAAAATTAATTGAACTGCAACAGTGCCATTTACAGATAAATATTTGTGTTTAAAGTGTCAAAACAATTGCACACACAATATTTTTGCAGTCAGGGCCCACTCACAGTAAGAATGGATGGGTTTTAAGATATTTTTGAGCAATAAATATAACACCTGTAGTTTAATAAATGCAAGACAGCTTAGTTTCATACCACACTGTGGACAAGAAAAAGCATTAAGCATCTTCATGGAAACACACAGGTTTTGGACCCTCTTCAAAAGGTTACACACTGCACCTTTAAATCTAAATCTATTTTCCCTAAAGATTGCCACAGCAAGTCACTAATTTCACTTTTCTTTTCCTGCTGTTGTAAATTTTTACCAATTTTTTTTAAAGACAATAAATGTGCCCAGTAGTTTCAACTTCTGGTGTACTATTTTATTTCCCTGGGCAGAGTAAAATGTATCTTCCTCTCTCCTCTCCACTGCTCCCATATTACAATAGTGTAAACCTCTTTCCCATTAAACTCTGTCCTTTTAAAGCAACCAGTGCCTCCCTCCTCCACTCCACTGTTTTGTGCTGGCTCAGGAAAGTGCCTTGTCTTGTTGGGGTGTTTGTGCATTGCGTATGTTCTATATCTCTCGCCTGGTGTGAGAATTTCTCCGCTGGGTGCCGTTTCAGCTGCTTGACGCTGTGAGTGATGCCTCTGCAATATTGTGAAACATATGACCACTGTCTCTGTGTGTGTGTGTGTGCATGTGTGTGTGAGAGTTGGTCAAGAGGCCTGGGGGGAGGGCTGATTAATTTAGCAGGTGATTGGTGAGAACAGACTGCCTTGAGGTATGGCTCTCTGGACACTCTGCAGAGGCGGGTAGAGAAAGCTCATACATAAATAAGTGTATTTCAGTTTAGATACAGGAACAACTTTGGACTACTGTGAGAGAATGGGCTAGCAGATGTTACGTCAAATGAACAGCATTCACACAAACCATAACAAAACTGAAACTTAACCTGGACCAGACCATGACCTACCCAACCAGTCGCTCAATCAGGTTTTGCTTGAATGCAGAAAGGGAAGCAGACCATAAAGTGTGACAAACAACTGTCTTTATTTACAATGGGCCAGTCACAACTTTTTTTTGTCTTTTTTTTATTTTTACTCAAAGACCTACATCTGTGATCTTCTTGCTAGTCTTGATCAGGACTGTCTTAGCTGGAGGATTGTACCTGTAGTGCATGTTTTGGTTTGATGGGGGAAACTGGAGAGCCCAGAGGAACCTCACCCAGACATGCAAACTTCACACAGAAAGTTCAACCTGGGGATCGAACCTGAAAAGAAAAAATAATTTTCTGTATGTATCTGAGGTAAAAGAAGTTGTATATTTAGTATCATTCAGAACTAAATATACAACTTCTTTTACCTCAGATACATATAGAGTTTAGTGCTTCACTTGTTGATTCTGTAGAAATCGGCGCCGTTTTTTCTTTTTTACTGGAACTGGGCTCAAAGCAGGAAAAGAGTAAATGGAACCTTAGAATGTCAGGTTCACTAATGCCCAAATGGATTTGTTTGTTAGTTATATCTTTGTAAGCAGAATGAAAATCATATCACTTATCCGCTCTCCCTGTTTAATTGCACAACTACAAAACGACCACATAAATGGCTCACATTTAAACAAGTGAAGAGCATTGCTTTTAACACACAAGAGTTAACCTTTTGTTGAATATTGCATAATAATAATTACTACACTTAAACCTACACAATGATTTTGCCCTTGGACATCCCTACTCCAACTTAATATGTGTCAGAGCAGGCAACACTCAGCTGTAGAATTTCACACTAAAATCACATGAGGACTCTTCAAACCCATAAAAACAAAATCAGATGAACACTGAGAATAATGAAAGATGAACCTTTAAAGGCACTGATTTTTCTTCAAAAGGTGAAAAACACAACTAGTTTATTTTAAACTGTTTGCAGAGGCCCAAAGTTATTTCTTACTTCACTTATGCATTACTATCATTCTAATTATTCACTAATTATACAATATATGCACTGGGTTAAAACAAATTTAAGTCAACTACACTTTTTTTTAAACTTTAATCTACCTGCTTGTTAACTAATATAACATTTGCCAAATCCGCTGTGATTTTACCAGATTAGAATGACTATTTTGTACTGAGTATAGTACAAATATGAGTCCCTATCATGGACAGTGCAGCAAATAATTAAAAAGCAATTAATGATGAATCAAAAAGCTCTAGATTCAAACAGTGTGTAAACCAGTACACCAGAAAAACTGCATAATTGTGTTAATGAAGATTAAAGCACACATTAGATGTGCAATAATGACTCATTCTTAATGCAAACCAGAGAACTGATATGCTCTGTAAAGCTATGAAACTGGCTATCACAGTTATGAGGATAAAGCAGCCAGCTTCATAGAGGAATCCATAGAGTAACATCTATGTGAGACTATTAAGGCAATGTTAAGCAAAAACATTGCTTTACATATAACATAATGCCATAATGATTAGCTCTCCTGTGTATGAGCATGGCTATACATTAAAAACACCCACTAAAAGGTCCTGTAATTATGCAAAATTGACTCTTGTGAGCTTTTAGCCATGTTACAATGTTGTTACCTATAAAAAACATACCTGGATTTGTTTCTTGTTTCATTCACACATGTTTGAGTAATGCCGTATACATCTCCAAAGATCAAAATGCTCTGTTACACCTTGTGATGTCATGAAGCAGTAGTTTTCAGTTAACAGCTCCTTTTACTTTTAGTTAGAGATTGGCAGTTCCAGGGCTGAAATGATCCAATTGGTTCTAGTGAAGGTGTATGGAGTTTAAAAACGCAGTGGAGCACTTCCTGTATTGCCATATGACATCACAAGGAGTGTTTTCTGTTGGAGAGAATAACTTGGCTTTATGCAGGGTTTGTGTTAAACAAAACAAAACTCCAGTTATGTTTGATGAGGAAACAACATTATACCAGATCAGATCATTATATCAAAGAATATGGTAGCATCAACTGTTGTATACATGTCTCTTATATTATGTTTCATAATTGTAATCAGGTTGTGTAATGGTGTGTTCAGACTGTGGTGTCAGAGGCATAGAGTTTAGTGTAACATAATACTTATAGTAATCCACAGTTGTGTAACCTGTGACTATAAGGGGGAAGCTTTCTCATTTTATTTTGTTAAAAAAAAAAAAAAAGGTCCTGGTTTAGTTTGCTGGTTTGGGAGTTCTTCTCGTGCATACTCTAAAATATGTAAAATAAAGTTTAAACCATCGACTGTATAAAGAAGTGAACTAAGTGAGTGTCACCCATAGAGTTCAGCTCCAGTCAAATAAAGCTTGTGATGTTAGAACGCTGTTACCTCATCAAAAACATACCTGGAGTTGTGTTTTATTTCATTCGCACATCCTGCATTACTAGTCTGCCTATATCTCCAAAACTCAAAATGCCCCGTTCCACCTTATAATGTCATGTAGTGGTAGTTTGCAAGTTAACAGCTCCTTTTACCTTTTGTTCAATAGAGATTGGCAATTCCAGGACTGAACTGATCCAAATGATTCTAGTGAACGTGTATGGAGTTTAATATAGATCAGAAAATAGAGAAATATGGGCTCTTTAAAGACACCAGATCACAGATGGATTGTTTTCAAATTGGTCTTGGGTTTACAGTTGAAAACAGGAAGTGTCAAACTGTTAATTGCCTAAAAAGTGTCTTGCTGGTGAGACTTGGCATCTTGCATCTTGGAGCGTGACTGGCTGAATTCATGAGCTACTGACTCCCCCGTAACTCTCTGTACTCTGTGTCTAATCCATACAAACCTGATAAGGCTATGTGCTTCTTTATCTTTGGGAAGAGTTGATATTTTAGTTTTGACCCCTCATCTGTTCACTCTGAAAAGTTTGCTTCTGTTTGCTCTTTCTCCCTCCATCTGTGGGAGTTGATTTGACACAGTCAGAAGTAAGTTTGAAGTAGTGCTATTTTGGTCCAAGTAGCTGGATATTCTAAGTACGCCTTCAAGGGCTTTAATTATTTTGTTGAAGTTGTCACCCTGATCCAAGTTCCCCGTTCATTATAATAGGGCGCTTGCTTTTCTTAAATTAACTTCCATTATAAGCAAGCATGTCTTTTTTTCTTCTACCACCATGTCCCAATATTTATATCTTATTTGCCCTCTTTTTTCTTTTATATGCAAAAAGCAAATCAGGGGTACAAAATATACTGTCAACTGCAATGTAATGTGAAGTTTATAAAGTTTACTTAAAATCAAAAGTATTACTATCATTGCCTATACATTATCTGATATGAATACTGTTATATTTACAGTAATACTGGTTACTACTACGATAACAAATGCTAATACTACTGCTACAACTTCAATGTTTATTATTATAAATCATGTTACAAGTACCATTGTAACTTATATAAACCTATATATAGTGCTATTTTTTATTTTATTTTTTTCAGTTTCCCAACTGCTTCTGACTGCCTGCCCCAGTGGCATTTTAAGATCTACAAATCTATTTCATCAGACTGGGGTTCGAATCCCGCTCTCAACATAAACGTCATTGGTTGAGCGGCCAGATCCACTGACCCACAGGTTGGCGGTGCTATTCCAGCTCTCACAAATTAATGCTGTCCTTGGGCAAGACACCTAACCCCCCACGCACCCCGTGCCTTGAAGGTGGAAAAGTGCTATGTAAAAATGTGACTAACTTACCATTTACTATTTACTACAAATTTTCACTCTTTCTCAAAATAAGTTTTGAACTTAGCCTGAAGTTAAGGAAGTGAACTATGGTTTAAAAAACATCTCCAGCTCTCTTCTCCATCCTCTGTTCTTTCTGGCGGTAATTATGTGGGTCTAATTGGGTCTTTGGAGGCTGTGGGATGGAGTCTACTGGAGGAGCTCCGTGCATATGTATATGAGACAGGCCATGCTTGGACCGAGCCGCATACAAACTAAACATCGAAGGCATCAGAGAGGGGTTCATTTTGATCAGGCAGAATAAACATCTGCACATCATGGAAAGATACGGCACCCACAGCATGCACAAAAGGCTGCAGATGAGGAAATAAGGCAACTTTGGGAACTTCTGACCACAAATTGTTCAGTTTTTATACTCCTTTGTAACTTGTATTTGAAAAGTATGCAGGTCTGTTTGTGAATTTGGTGATTCTAATACTTAAACTTATAAACCTTTTAACCAATATAATAAAAATTGCATAATTAGATGTCATAACATTTAAACAGGATGAATTTATAATCTGATATGGTATTGTAATCTGAAAGTTATAGCCTATTCTAGTATTGTGTGCGTTTATGCAGTTTATTTGAAAAATACCTGAAGAAGTGAGACACACAACATAAATTGTCGTAACAGTTTTGTTTGTTAACTTGTGGAGTGGAAATATGAGCATTTTTCTGAATCTACTTTTGAATATTAAAGGTGGATTGTGTACTTTTTCTGGTCCATCAAATTCCTTTCTTCATGTAGAGTAGTTATTGCTTTGTCTGTTTCACAGTATGAAACCGTGGAGAGGCAACCCCGCTCACAGTCACTATGCCTGTTTTTCTAGTTATTTTTGAGCTATAAATCCACCTGTAATTTAATAAATGTAAGGCAGAGCTGTTTAATGTCATACTGTGGAACATTCCAGGCAGACCAATGACATATCCATAGAAACAAGCAGGTGACGGACCCCCAGTCAAAGAGTTGCACCTTTAACCTGCTACGACCTGACGTTCACATATATACGACACATTGTTACACTGTTACAAAGCCTTTCACACACATGTGGACAGTTTAGAACGACAACAATGCAAAAATGTTCAATTTAGAATATTTTTTAAGAGTTTAGAATGTTCAAAATGTTTTATTTTTTTACTTTGTCAAATGCATATGTCTTCCTGCACCTGTTAGCAGCACTTCAAATGAGCCACAATTATTATTTTTCATTTAGTTTTTATACTTAGGAAAAATTTTGCTGTGTTCAGGCACTTAAGAGTTTTTGCAAATCATTATTCAATTGTGAATGTCCTCATATGTGGACAGCAGAAACTACATCATTTAAAAAGATAATTATTTGTTTTTGCACTCATCAGGTCCCAATCAGCCCAAATAACAAAGAGAAATCAATAAAGCGTGCCATGCAAGAGTTTGGGTCCTAGGAGGTTAAAGCACCACTGTGCAAGTTTCTAGAGGTGGCGCATCACCTGCAGGATTCCATGGTAATAGAAAGTTAATACATGAACATTCTCCATGCAGATAAATACGTTTTATGCAAGCCTGCTCACAGTACTGACTCACAATTTTTTTTTCTGCGCAATAAAAATGTTCAAAATGAAAAACGACATCCTTTTATTTGTGTTTATGTTGTGGCTAAAAAGTTACGCTCCGGGACTTTAAATATATATGAACAAACATCAAGGTTATATCTTTAAGACAATATAGCTGCTTTTCTGTCATAAATCTCAAACTGACAAATTGACAATCCAGGAAAAAGGAGGACATAAACTAGCCTTTTATTATCACCCTTCGTCCGAATGGGAGCCAAAACTATTACAAACCCAAGCCAGCTCTTGTAAAATGTTGGTCCAGTTTCTAAGAGGTTTAATCTCGGACATTATGAGCCCCCCCATAAACTGCTCACACTTTGGCAAAGATGAGCTACTCTAGTTCAATTATTCACTTCTTTTTATTGCCTTTATTAGAGTTATTTAATGTAGCGTGCATTTTTTCAGAAGTGCCTTGCTTTAGCTAATTGCTCTGATCATAGGAAGTGGGCTAATTGTCGCCAAAAAAAAAAAAAAAAAAAAAAAAAAGGATTTTTGAGAGAAGATGTCCCCTAGTATTGATACATGTATCTGTGTCTCTGGATCTGTGTCTCAGACCTTCCTGCATTCTGGTATGAAGGGCTCGCTCCCCATACTAGTCAAATGCAGCACTTAGAGCAGAATTTGTTTCACTGTTCATATCTGTGTTCAAGAACAGTGTGTGGCCTACAATTTAATAAAACATTAAATACATGGGCAATTCAATAAAAACAGACTGGAGCCTTTCTCTAAATGAACTAAGGTCTTTCGGCAAGTTTGTGAGTCCAGAACTATGTTCAGCTGCTATGTCAGCAGCAGCAGTCTGTAGTCTATTGTGTTACACTTGTTCACAGGAGGCCCATTCTCTCTGTCTATACAAAATCTGGTTTTGGTTAGATTTCCCACTCAGGCTGACTCAGATGTGGAGCCGCTCCCCAGGCTCTGCCACACAGCTGCCCACTGTTCCTAATGCGATCATCTCCAGGATTTATGATGGTAAACACGGTTTAATCATTTCACAGTTAACATTGGCTCTTTGAGGCTATAGTCATTACGGCTCGTTTTAACATTAAGCTCATTAGAAGACATCAGCAGCTAGCAGGTGCAAATGCATGTGTGACATTTCAGCACAAAAATAGAAATAGCTGGATGACTGTGGTAAATATAGAAGTTTTATATACTGCTGAAGGGAAAAGCTTGAGCTAAATTGGCTATTATACAAGACAAGCACACAATAGCATTTAAGATTTAAAGAGGGGGTATTTCACTTCTGTGAGGTATTAACTGCTAACACATAACACATTTAGATTACCATGTTACCTTTAATTGTTTTTAAAATTCTATATTCGCCTAAAAACAATGTATTAACATGTTTAATAAATTTCAATTTCATTTTTGACAAATCATACCGTATTCACAAAAATAGCAGAAACCTCCCCATTATTGCAACAAAAATATACACACAATAAATATTGAGCCCCAAAATATATTGCTCTAGCTATCATATATTGAATGATAAGTCGATATAGTAATTATCGTGGCGGGCCTACATGGTAACAAGTTATTTGCTTTAGTGACCTCATAAGGGCAAAAGCTGGAGTTAGACACAGTTGTAAAAGTAGAATGGTTATATATTGACCCATAGAGTTGTACAGGCTTCTGTTGCTTGTCCATGTATTTATGAGTACAGATTTCTCACTGTTGTATGTGAGAAGGTCTGCTGCTGCCTCTGGCTCTTGGTTCTGTTCTCGTGTCATGGGTGAATCCAGGCTGAGACAAACACCCACACGCCATGCCTAAACGCATCTGTGTAAAGCGATGGCTACACAAGTACTCTAGTATTATGGTGACACTATCGTCTGCCTTGAATAATACATACACTCATATTTTCAACACTTTTTTTTTTTTTGCTTAATTGTAAAAGCAACATAAGATCAAAACGTGTGTCTGCATCCAGTTGTAAAGGGTTTTAGCATCTGCGAACCAGGAAGTGTGCTGTTAGCATGCTAGTTGTTGCGGTGAATAATTAGGATGCTAGAAATGCATTAAAGTACATAGTAAATTGCCACATTTTTTCACTTATTCACACACACATTTATACCCCAGTGTAAGCAGACACTGGGGCGAGGTGGGTTAAATGTCTTGCCCAAGGACACAACGGCAGCATTCATCTGTATTTCTGTAATGAGTATTCAGCTTCTCAATCAATGATGTTTATGTTGAGAGCGGGATTCAAACCACCAACCTTCGGATTAGTGCAAACACTCAACTGAGCTACTGTCACTCCAGTGAGGAACAACTTTCAGCTGCTGCTGCCAAACCAATTAAAATGAACTAATCCTGTTTTGGAAAAGTAGATAAGTACATTTTAAAGCAAATAAACAAATCCAAGACTTATAATTAGTTGGTAGAAGGGCTAAAGAGTACGCCTGATTGCTAAAGTCATATCTGAAATACAGTATTTTCTTAGAACATGGAATTGGTGACTGATGTGGAATCCATTGTTGAAGTTTGTGCAGTCTCTGAAAAGTAATATTCCAAATGTTTCATAGTAATGTGATGTGCAGAGTAACCTTTGTCCCTGCGCTGTTCCCCAGTTATGATCAGACATTTTATCTCCTCATTTCAGCAGTGATTGATTCGGTACATTTTGTTTCAGAGTTCAGGATTAGACAAACTGCTTCAAATGGGGTTAGGGCTTTGTGACATTCTTCGATTTTTTACTTTTTACACTCATTCTTTTACCTGAAATTTCACATTTTAAGTCCTGATATGGTGGTATTAAATTGTTGTATTACTATTAGTGTTGTCAAAAATTTCGTGCTATTACCGAGTTAACGCAAAACAATTTTAATGCTGTTAATTTTTTTATTGTGAGATTAATGCTCTTTGTGACCTAGTGAACTAGTTTTTTTATAAGCTGTGACCACTGCTGTAAACACGGCTGTAAACAGGAAGGAAAACAATTTGTATGAAACTGAGAAGTCCTGGCTGGAGGAGGTGGGCCAAAGCACGGCACGGCTGCCCATGCACACGCACATGCACGACTTCACCACACAAACCCTGCTAATGCCACCCACACGAGGAAAAAATAAAACAAAGTCCGCTCCAAAACGTACGGCGAATCTGCCCCAACCGCTCAACAAGGACCACGGACAGCGACAGAAGCCCCGCAGACTCTCTCCCCCGGCCGCCCCCACTCCCCGCGGCGCCACCACATCCACAAACCCACGGAGGAGCGCACACATCTCAGCAGGACCCTTATTGGTCCCACCATTCAATAGACACCACATGCCGCTGGATCCACCCTCTCCTCCAAAAGCGCCAGCGCCGTCACGCGACATGCAAACAGCGCCGTGCGACAACGCCATCGGCCGCGTCCCAGCCTGGCTGCGCAGGTGTGAACGTGGGCCACAGAACCCCAAAAAACTGTGCCCGAGCACAGCACGGCCCAAAAGTCCCAGTGCGAGTGCATCCCTAGTACAGCAGGGGTTGGGACAGACAAACACAGTCACGTTAACTGGAGATTACTGGACGTCCCTCAGTAATGAGAACTACCTCAGGGTCACAGCACATTATTTCACCCACAGTGGGAACTTCAGTCACTTTGACTGTTATGAAGACAGAAGAGAAGCTCTTCACTGACACTGATGCAGAACACTTCATGAAAGTGGAACATGAGAGTGGAATATCAAACAAAAAGTTGTCTGTTTGCAATAAAAACATATTTGCACAAAGCGGCGCCTGTCCACTTTTCTATGTTGATAAGAGTATTAACATGATGATTCAAGGGACAAATTTGCAATTAATCACGAGTTTACTATGACATTCATGAGATTAATCGTGATTAAATATTTCACTCGATTGACAGCACTAATTACTATAGATCATATTGTTTGTGCACCTATAATTTCTTGTGTAATGAGAATGCATTTTGTGGTGAGTAGATTTGTATGTGGAAATTCATACTAGGCAATGTGGGTGAAGTGTCTAGCCTAAGGACACAACAGCAGTTTCCATTAGAGCCACTGTTGCCGAACTGTGGTACCTGCAAAAACAATGCAATGCTTGGAAATGTATGACTTTATGAGGTGACAATGCAAAACAAAACTCCTACAATTGTTTTAAGGCCTATGCTATTTTCTTATCTATGCTATCATGTTGCTTCCTCAAAAACATACCTGGAAGTGTTCTCTCAAACAGAAACACTCTTTTCCACCTTGTCCATCATGTGGTAATACAGGTAGTGCTCCACTGTGTTTTTAAACTCCATACACCTCCACTAGAATCATTTGGATGATTTCAAACCCATAATTGCCACTCTCTACCAAACAAAAGGTAAAATGTAGCTGTTAATTTGAAAACTACCACTACATGAGATCACAAGGTGGAACAGAGCAGTTTGAGCTTTGGAGATGTAGACAGAATGATATGAAAGGATTACTCAAAGATGTGTGAATGAAACAAAACACAACTCCATGCACGTTTGTGATTTGAGGTAACATTATTCTAACATGCTTTGAAGCTCACAAGAGTCCATTTTGCGTAATATAGAACCTTTAAAAAGTCTATAATATTCCATTAAACACAAACATCTTCTAATTCCTCCCTACTCTTATATACATTTTCTTCCTGTGTTACATGTCCCATTCATAAATATCTACACACTTCAGCACACACAGCTCCTCTTTCAGAGCCATTGTCCACTGTGTTCTTTCTCACCCAGACG
This sequence comes from Taenioides sp. WSHXM2023, assembly GCA_029959045.1. NCBI lineage: Eukaryota > Metazoa > Chordata > Actinopteri > Gobiiformes > Gobiidae > Taenioides > Taenioides sp. WSHXM2023. The sequence goes on from CM057085.1 coordinate 13,196,882, forward strand.
CTGTGGTCGAGCAGCAGTGGACAGAGGAGATGGAACGATAAACTCTCTTCTGTCTGAGTTACAAAAGCATTTGTATCAGATATGAGCTCTTATGAGATAATTGAAAGAGTCTGGAGCAGAAAAGATAGTAATTGAAACGGCAGAAAGAGAACAATGAGGAACAGTGAGCTACTCAGAGCTGGTATCATTCTGTGTGAGGATCTGCTGGACTTGTAATTACACAAGAGCTAATACATGGTTAAGCAGCAGCATCACTAATAGCGCATGGACAGCGTGTAGGTACTTGATGCTTTGATTTTCAAGCAGGTTTTGAACTTTTACATATTACATAATACATACTTTTAAAGGTGCACAATGCAACTTTTCTAGTAGATGGTTTGCTGCCTGCTTGTCTCCATGGAAATGTTAAGCTATGCCTGGAATGCCTTATGTATGGCATTAAACTTAAGAGAGAAAAACTGTTTGCACAACCAGGCCAAGTTGCAGGTCAGATCTGTGGGTTTAAAGCTAAATTAGCACCGTTGCCATAGCATTTAACAATAAATTAATTAAAGGGCATATATTACACAATTTGTGATCTATGCTATAATGTTGTTTCCTCATCAAAAACATAGCTGGAAGTGTGTTTTGTTTCATTCACACACAAACCTTACATATTTAGGTTCTTCTCTCAAATTGAAAACACTCTGTTCCACCTTGTGATGTCATGTGGTAACACAGGAAGTGCTCACTAGTTTTTTTAAACTCCATACACTTTCACTAGAATCATTTGGATAATTTCAGCCCTGGAATTGCTAATCTCTACTGAACTAAATGTAAAAAAGGAGCCGTTAACTTGAAAACTACCACTACCTGACATCACAAGATGAAACGGAGAATTTTGAGCTTTGAAGATGTAGATAGACTAATATTAAAGTGTTACAAGAGTCAGTTTTGCATAATATAGGACCTTTAAGCAATATATATATGTAACTTCCACCAAAAAGGCTATTCAGTGCGTCTTTAAGTATGAGTTCCAGGATACTTATCCCACTTTTGCACTGTAGACTTTAGATTCAACATGTCCTTCATCAAAAAATTATCCCATTTAACTTGTGCTGGTCTGTAGTCTGATTAGCCCCTCATCCTCTTTCTCCTCTTCCTCCTCGGTGTCCACATAACAGATGAAGATGGCGGCTGGTGGCGTGGAGAGCGTTGGATGTGTTTGTTGAGACTGTTAGTCCGTGAACGCCTACATCTCCCTCGGCAGATGAGCCTTGAAATTCGTTTTTGAAGAACAAGAAACTCCAAACTTTCCTGTCTCCATACAGTCTGGCTGCGTGGCTTTCTTTTGTTTTGGTAAATTAAAGCATGCCATGTTCTTTCCTTTTCAGTGGATGTGTGCCATAGTGTGAATGGCAGTGCAGGGTTGATGTGCTCCTTTCTCTTGTTGATTTGAATACAATTGAATACAAGGACAAGACATGTAGACATAAGGAGACTGGGAGGATGCTTTGAAATGTACCAGATGTGCTTCGACAGTCCTGACTGGGAAAGTTTTTACGTTGGCATTTTAAGATTCAAATTGGTTTAAACCAGGAGAAAGTGTTTTTATGACAAATGAACATGCCAAAACACTAATAATTTGTGTGTATGGTACAGTATAGTACAGTTCTCAAAGTTTTATTTGCAATTTCTAATCTGATATTTTTTTACATAATCATTCAATTCATAATACACACATAATATATTTAAATGTAGCATATTTAAATGTTTTCTTACTGTATAACAAATATTACATACAGTACATATGTGAATTTTGTCCCAGTTAAAATACTAATTACATGCCATTAAGTTGCCATCATCACATTTTCCCACTCTCAAAATAAAACTGAAAATGATTCTGAAATTCTAATTTTATAATTTGTGCAAACAGCAAAGATTAATTCGAGTTGTTGAAAATTGTATGATTGAAAACTGTGTTAGTTGGTATTTTAATTAGAACATGATGAGATCATAAGTCAAACTTTATTTTGTTTTTCCAAAAAGTTGCAATGTTATTTCAAAGAAAACTATACTCTTATATCCAATATACTGGTGGATTTCAACACTTCAGGCCTGTTGGCAACATTTGAGGATTTTTGACAATTCACCAGATATAATATTTTATTTTAAATGATTAATTACTATGGCAGCAATGCTAGATTTTTTTTTATAATTTTAGCTGAAACCCATAAATTAACCCATAAAAGTTCTACATAAATACATTTGATTATTCTGACATTCCCCAGACTATCCTATCCTACTAGACTTATCCTCCTCCTCCACCTCTTCCTTCTCCTCCCCCTCTTCCTCTTCCTCCTCTTTTTTCTCCTTTTCTTCCTCCTCCTCCTCCTCTGCCTCTTCCTCCTCTTCCTCTTCCTCCTTGTGTGGCTCCAAGTGTTGATTAGTTTTGAAACATGGCAGCTGCTCTCCATCGCTGCAGGACAAATGGATGGGCGACAGAAGTGATTGTGAGAACCATGATGGAGACTTGTAGAGCGCCAGTCCAGGAAGTGTGCAAAGATGGCCTCATTATTTATGTATGATTATGATTGGGCTGTGTGCCGAGGTGAGGGTGAACCACTCAGAGGGTTTAACAGAGCTTTAGCACAAGGGCCAATTACGTTCATGCTAATACAATAAGTAAATACATTAGCTGTGTAGTTTCTGTAGTGTGTTTAAAGGTCATATATTATGCAAAACTGACTCTGGTGAGCTTTAAGCCATAAACATACCTCAAGTTGTGTTTTTATTTTTATTTTTTCATTCAAACATGTTTGAGTAATCCTTTATTGTTAGTCTGTTATTCATCTTCAAATCTCAAAATTCTCTGTTCCACCTTGTGATGTCATGTAGTGGTAGCTTTCAAGTTAATAGTTGCCTTTTAACTTTTGTTCAGTAGAGATGAACAAGTCCAGGCCTGAAATCATCCAAATGATTGTAGTGAAGGTATATGGAGTTTAAAACACAGTGGAGCACTTCCTGTATTACCATATGGCATCACAAGGTGGTACAAAGTGTGTTTGGTTTGAGAGATGAACTCAGCCTTAATATGCAAGGTTTTTGTGTTAAACAACCTTGCATTTTACATAGCTCCAGGTATGTTTGTGATGAAGAAACAACAACATATCAGAAAATAGCATAATACAGGCCCTTTAATGTCTTTGTCAAGTTATATAAAATGATCTTGGGTTTGTATTGTTTCAAATGACACTAAACAGCACCTTACAATCCCAGAAAATACATTTTTCTTTACACTATTATTTTGAGCAGCTGCTGTTTTTTAGTTGTTTTTTTTGTACTACACCCACTGGGATTACTGTAAGTATTTTGTCATTGATGGCAAATAATAATGTCTTCATAGCCATATGAAGAAATATAAATGTTCTAACTCCCATATGGTCTTGGGATATTACTCTGAATCTGTGCTATAATGTTGTTTCCTCAATGTTGTGTTTTGTTTCATTCACACATGTTTAACACACAAACCCTGCATAATAGTAGTTCTTCTCTCAAACAGAAAACACTCTGTTCCACCTTGTGATGTCATTTGATAACACAGGACGTGCTCCTCTGTGTATCTAAACTCCACACACCTTCACTAGAATCATTTGGATGATTCCACCCCTGGAATTGCCAATCTCTACTGAACAAAAGGTAAAAGGAGCTGTTGACTTGAAAACTACCGCTTCATGACATCACAAGGTGGAACAGAGTACTTTGACTTTAGAGATGTAGACGGACTAATAATGCAGGGTTACTCAAACATGTGTGAGTGAAACAAAACACATGTTTTGGATGAGGAAACAACATTCTAAAGTGGCACATCATGTGGTTTTGTATGTGGTGATAAGTACATATAATAGATTATATCATGCTGTTTTGGGCAATTCACAGTGCGCAAAGCAAGTGCATGAATCAAATGTTTCTTAAACAGAATAGGATGAAAAGCACAGACATCTCTCCGATCCACAAATGCACAAGAGCTTTCTTCTGAACTTTTTTTTTTTTTTTTTTTCAAACAAAAATAAAAACTGAAGTCAATAGCAGACCTCATGGGTACATACACTGCAGACATATTTATTTTAAACACAATGATGCCATGTCATCACTGTCATCCTGAAGTGGATTTGAGGTAAATGTCTTTGTAGAAACCCGGACACTATATTTGACTGATAGCTGCCAAAATGAGTGACAGTCCCATTAACTTCTCCTATCCTCTTCATTCCTGACATTTTGAAGCACATATATTGGCTCAATTATCGCCAATATAGCTCAAAAAGCAATACTGGACAACCTGTATTCTCTCTTTAGGTGGAGTACTGTATATAAGTCTCATTATGTAAACATGGGCTTCGATATAAGTCAATATAATGTGAAAACGAAGAGGTGAAATGGAACGTAAAACAATATGGGGGGGATCGATACTGCTGAGATGTGATAGTTCTGTATACGCTCTCGGACCATGCTTCAATACTCTGAGACGGTGAGCCCTATCAGCGCACTGTTTGAAACTGTGTGAAATTATCAGGACCTTAAGCATGACCTTTCAAAATGCCACATGGGACCAGGGTAATATCAGCCGTTACGGAGGAGCATGATCAGCATAAACACTCACGCTGTAAAACATTTCTGAAAATTATTGGGCATAAAATGATATGGTTTGGAAAGCCTGATCTGAAAGTCTATTATTTCACACCAATTTTATTCACACATTTTCTATTTTGGCTTAAAACATTAGCTCCAAAATCCTAGTTAAAGATGCATTATGTAACTTTTTGGTTGGGGGTCCGTCACCTGCTTGTCTCTGTGGATATGCTCTGCCTGAAATGTTCTACAATGTGACTTTAAACAGCTCTACCTATTTATTATATTACAGGTGGTTTTATTGCTCAAAAATAGCTAGAAAAAACAGGCATTCTGACTGTGAGCAGGGTTGCCTCTCCATAGATCTGACCTGTAACTCGGTCTAGTTTTGGTCTCCGTGAAGATAGAAAGGTTTAATAACATATTGTGAAACATTCCAGACAAAGCAATAACATCTCCATGGGGGAAAAAAACCCCAAAAACATTTGACGGACCCTCCACCAGAAAAGAAAAGTTACACAATGCACCTTTAAATATAGAATGGGGAAAAAAAAATGGTCTAATCTAAATCTTGGGAAGCTCCAGCCTGCAGTGAAATTAACAAAAATGAATAACTCAGTGTGGATTATTCCTATAACAATAATCTGATTTTGTATGAACAACTATCACAGGTTCAATATTCTCTTTTAGACAGTACATTTCCTTATCTTATGCTTTACACTGCAAATCGCCAAGTAAAATGTCCTAAAAATGGAACAAGACTTTTCATACTAATATGAAACTACGTCTCATGCTACATGTTGCTTGAATTGAGAAAAACACACTTATTACAATGGTGGATCATTTCACTTGTCAAGTTGAATCTACTCAAAGTAAAATATTCTTAATGTGTTTTTTGCAGCGTTGGCTAGCAGTATTTTTTACGAGGCATGTGGTCTGCTCTGTATGTAGCCAGACTGACTGACTGGTTAAGGTAACTAGATACACAGCGCAGTGGTAAAGCCTCTGACTGTGACCTCTTCTATTGATGCTTTGAAAGAAATCCTTCAAAGCAGTCGTAGCAGGCAAGGCAGCTGTCAATCACCTCAGCCAACGTTAACATGTGGCATATACCAACCACGAAAGCACAAGCCAAAATAATGCATCACAACCGATGAAAATACAATTTTAGTCCCACAGTGTTCCTAATTTGTGGTATAAGTTTAGTAACAATGATGTCTAAGCAAAGAAACGTAAATGTAAATCAGTCAAATTAACAACACTATATTGTTACATAGATTTCGTTGTGATATTAAAAGCTGTTAACAGAATATCCATATGTTTGAGTTATATTGTGTAGCAATAGATAGTGGAGGTGAAGTGGGTGAAGCATCAAGCACAAAGACACAACAGCAGTGGACTTGTCATTGGTGAGAGGGTGAATGCTCTACCTCTGCAGTCTCATAAAGGGTTTACAATATTTTCGCTACTACACATCAAAAACATCCATATTTTTAACCAACTGTAGCTCAACTTTCCTCTGTACATCTTTGTTATTTTAATAACTTTGCCGAGGAGCCGTTCATTTGGCAGGGTGCACACATTTCTGACCTCTACATGGCTAATCACCTCCACTGAGCCAGTTCTGCAAAATGAGATGAAGTGTGCATAGAAGAAGCTGCAGATTATGAGAGATAGCAGTAAGAGTCTTGTATGAGACCCGAAGGTGGACAGCATATCCACAGAACAGCATTGATAGCCAGTGCGTGGGAGAGGAGGGAGCACTTGGAAATGTAGATGGTTTCTATAAGAATACAATAAGTGGAATCATGAAAGTATGAGAGGATGAAGAATACTTTGAGTGATGAACAAGACTTGGAGAGTTTTGTAGAGCCGCAGCAATTAAAGACAATGAGAGCGAGCGCAATGCAAAAATTCTATATGTGTTTTTGAATGACTTTTGGTTTCTTCATTGCATAACATTTGCAAACATAACTCAAGTACTTTTTCTTAGGATTGATTTCTAGTATAAAATAATATAAAATCCTTGTACATTTAAACCAGAAAAAAAGGTTGCAAGTCCATTTACTATAGATTCTACATATGTTAATGTTTTACACAGAAGAGCTAGCCAGGAGGACCCATACCTAGAGTATTCTGCCTCCTCTTAGATAGAACTACAACACGTGGGCTGATTTGTGCACTTAAACAAGTCCATTTCAAATAATATTGCATAAAGTCACAATACTGGACAACTGCTTTTGTCAGTTGATTACACGCCTCCTTTTTGTGGAAAATAAAAGACCTAAATTGTGATGGGAAAACATATATCTTGCTGTGCCACCAAGGTAACTGTGTAACTGCCCCACTCACTGTGAAAAGTGACTAGTTTGGGAATTGAACCTCCTGCTATTAAACTGTAGTAGCTGAGATTTGTTGCACCAGTCAACCAATTAAAGTGTGCCATATGTTGTAAACTTTTGATTTAAGTAATTTAAATTCTATTGTAAAAAATAAACCATAGTAATAAAATAACACAATGCTTCCTTCTGTATTCATTTACATTTTGCAGTACGTCCTTGCTCTTTCTTTAATTGAGATGGCAGAATAGGAGATGACAACCAGGGATGAAAAGTAGAGAGGTGTGAGCGGAGAGGAGACGGGGAGAGGCTAAACCTTAGCTGTCAAGATTTCATCAGTGAAAGTACAGCCTCGGGGCACTACCTCCTCCTGCTTGTAACAGCGGATTAATCACCAACGCACACACACAGAGGCACACATATACAGAGCCATACACACACACAGTCATGCTCTAGAATAAAACAGTCTTATCCCACAACACTTTAACTGGGATCTGTAGGCTTACTTGAGGATATAGATGAATTGATGTGCTCTGTTGGTGTGGTAATTGGTAGATAGACAGCAGCATAAGGAAAAGTGCGGAAACATTGTGTCAGCAAATTAGCCATAGCAGTAGTCTATCTTTCCATCGCTCGCTAGTTTGTGCAGTGGAGACTTTAGTGGCCATTGTGTTCCCTCGTGTGTTGTTATAAAGAAACCCAGTGCCAGTTGTATCTGGATTCTGTGTTGAGCAGAGGAGAGCAACAATGTAAAGTGACCAAGTATTTCAAATGTAGCCTGATCATATGAAAAGTAACTAATTTGTCGTTCTATATTATGCAAAATTGTGAGCTTTAAACCATGTTAGAATGTTGTTACCTCCTCAAAAACACACTTGGAGTTGTGTTTTGTTTCAGTCACACATGTTGAGTAACCCTGTATTATTAGTCTGTCTAAAAGTATCCAAAAGTTGCTGATTACTTGAAAACTACAGCTTCACGACATCACAGGGTGGAACAGAGCATTTTGAGCTTTGCCGATATAAACAGGCTAATAATAAAGGATTACCCAAACCTATGTGAATGAAACAAACCACAACTCCAGTAAACATATCTTAAAGATCACGAGAGTCAATTTTGGGTAATATAAATCCACATCTATACAAAGAAAAGTGCAAACATAGGGAAAAACGCGCCACACGACATTGGCCTTTTAACAGTTATTTAATTGATTTTGAGACAATGCACAATGGAGGCAGTGACCTCTTTTCACAATCATTCATCAGTATCCAAAATCAGTGTGATAAATGATATTGACTTTTAGGTGCTCTGTGGCAGGTCATATATACTGAAAAGATTTTAAACATCTCGACCATTCAGAGTCGATATGTATCAATAGAAAGCACTGATCAGTCAGGCTTATTGAAAACTGCTAATGGACGGACTAATGAGCTGAGACACTGAATATTTCTACAGTCTTCATAAGAATGCTTTTTTATTCTTGCAGATGTGTTGAAATTACTTTGCAGCTAAATGTCAAATTTCCAGACAGTGCCCAAAGCCCCATAACTTCTAACATTTATATTACTTTTACATTGGTGGGATATATTATGCTCCAAATGTTTAAAATGTCTCTAAATCAAACCATCTGCATATTATAGCAGTGTTTTTTATGTATTTGAGCAAAGCTATATATTGTATAAGTCAGCTGTGTACATATATTGTGTATACTATACGATACACACACACATTCATACACCAGTGTACGCAGACACTGGGGGCGAGGTGGATTAAGTGTCTTGCCCAAGGACACAATGACAGCATTCATCTGTGGGAGCTGGAATCACATCGCCAACCTGCCTGTGGGTCATTGAACAAACACTCTATCAACTGCGCTACTGTTGCTCTTTTTTCAAGAACCAAATACTTTTTGGCAACAGTATTTCTTTGTTAAACCACTACTTGTGCAAAAATAAGCAACAAAATTGTAGTGCGACCACAAAAAAAAAAAGCTGAAAAATACCAAACAATCCTCTTTGCCGATATATCGATACAGCAGCTCACAATAATGATACTGTATCACGATAAATCAATATTTCCATATTTACTGCTGTGTACTGTTGGCATCCGATTATAAAGTGCGCTATTGTCTGGGTATCAGGAGCTGGATTAGCATGCTAGTTGTTGCTAGCTTTACCATGACAGCAAAACACTTTGGTCTCTGTGTGAGAAGAGCTGATAAACACATCGTGGTGAATAATTAGGCTGCTCTGAATTCATAAGGTAAGTGCAGAATAAGTTTGGACCACTGCAAACCATTTAAAACAAACTAGTTAGGATAGCCAAAAGAAACATTATTATTCACACCTTAACGCTATGCCTTCCTCTGCATTCATTGAAAGTCCCTCATAAAAGTCCAAGTCTGCTGGGAGATGTTTTCATTTTCTTTGATATGAATAGTAGTTTAAAAACAAACTTGGGAGATGGTTTCTTTTATTTGTTTCTGTCAGTGGAGGAGGAGGAGGAGAAGGCTAAGCCGTAGTCCCAGAGCCAAAACTCTTCCAATTTCTGCATGCATCAGTTTTGTGAGGACGCAGTCCTCCTTATTGTTCCCAGACACAGACAGATTTATCAAGCCCGCTGCAAAGACTGAGAGGTAAACAGAGCTTGGCTGGACAGTAAAAGAATGAAAACCCGACCCACGAGGAAATATTGTAACATCTCATAGCACCTTTACTGTCTGTGAGGGTAGAATTTTAACTTACCATTTTTGTTTGATGGTATGTCAGGAAACTCTGCTCAAAAAGTTTTAGAGAGGCTGTTATAGAATGGCTAAAAATGTCCAAACTTATGGTTATGGGCTTATGGTACTTTATAGTTGTGAGATAGGGCCAGATACTAAACAATTGAGATATGTAGTACAAGTTCTCTGAGTCAATGTGAGTTTTAGTCTCATCTGGGAACTGTAGCTTTACAATTACGCCTTTTACAGGGCCAAAGATACTAAATCCAACCACAAGATGTCAGTAAACAAATATATGAGGGTTTTTAAATTGTCTGTACCCATTTTCGAGCCATGAGTGAAGAATGAAACTGTTAGCTCTGTACTGTACATGCAGTTCTTTCTCTCACCCTGATATTGAACCTGATATTGGCAGAAAAACAACTGTCTGGGAGGGTCACAGGAAGTTTTTTTCCACATGGTTCTCGTCCAAAAACACTGGATAAATTGTCTGGCCTTGGCAGTTGCTCGCTTATGGTTCTCAGCCAGCAAAATTACTCTTCTACAAATACAGTAGCTGCTTTTACAATAGCACTAGTAGGACATACAATATCATTTATCAAGTTAATGATCTTGGCACTGTTTTGTATTGCTTTATGTTTACTGCTGTGATGTAGGTTTACCAAGGGGCCACATTAAGATCCTTTTATCCATTATTCATGCGTTTTCTAATGCTTTTGGACACCTTAATCTGATTCTTGAATCACTATGACATAAAATGCTGAAAAAAGTTACATTTAGCTGATTTTATTGTTTTTTGTAAGAGATTATAGATACTTTTACACTGGGGGTGTTCTGAATGTATGTGTATGGGGGAATGTTCACCAGTTACCATGGAGACACAATGCACACATTTACAAACACAGCGCAAAAAAAAAAGATAAGAAAAAAACAAACAAAATGGATTTAAACAACAAATCAGCAAATCAGGAGCCTGTGATCAATACGAGCATTCATGGTGATGTTTAGTGATTTGATTTTCAACAAAAAGGTGAGAATGACAAACTCGCTAATACTAGCTAGCTTGTGACTATATTATTTTAGACGGACTTGTTTGATAGCACAAATCATCTCACCTGCTGTAATTCCAACTATGTCAGTTCTTTCTGGTCAGATTATGTTAAAATAAAACTCAGATTACAGTCTAAAAATGCCTTAGACAGAGCAGTACCAACAGTTAGCATCACACTCCAGTGAATGTTGACATCAGCTGCAATAATATGACTTTAGAAGTGCTTTAATGTCATGTAATCCATTATTTAAACTTTTAAAACTATTTTGATTCTTAGTGCGCTATAACATTCTTAAAAGTTACATTTTGCAGATTTAACTGGAGCACTTCCAGTTTCCCTTTTGGATCACAAAGTCTGGCCAAAATACATTTCTGCTCTTTTCCCAAATTCTGGATGTCATCACTCCTTGCCCTCTTTTATACGGTCTTTCGCTAATCTTCCCCTTCACTAACTCTTTCATCTCTGCTCCTTTACTGCTCGCTGTGCCTCTTTCATTGTGTCTGTTACAGCGATTGTAGCCGGTGCCTCTTGAATCGTCTCTGTCAGATCGAGTGAAGACGACAAAACTCCGGGGAATGGGAACACTACAACAAAACACTTTGAAGTTAAAAATAAAGTTTATAAGTTGAATTAGATCACTTAGACGGCCTTTTAATTGGTTTTACGTCATGATAGTAATCTACTAAGATGTATATTAAGATACACTGTAAAAAGTTTTCCATTGGATCAGCCTAAAAGTAGTAACACAAAATTTGATAATTGCATTTCCAGTGCAATTAAAGTGAGACTAAACACAAACTCCATCCACAATCGCATTTCAAATAGAGCTGCTAAACAGGGCAGTGCAGGTTGGCAAAACAAAAAAGCATAGCAGTAGTAGTGGTTGTAGTGAGAGGGGAAGAGGGGCGGGGTATGGAGGTATAAGAGACATTGTGATTGGTCGAAAAAGTATCCGCACTTCAACTCCAAAACACACATATTTAGAGGCTTTGACTAGAAAGCTGCAAATTTACCTAGTTTGCACAAAAATTGCCAATAAATATGAAATAATATAATAATAATAATAAAGCTATTAAAATATACACAGGTTAGTAGGGAAAAAAGTAGATTTTGTCTTTAGTTCCACTTTAAATACAACTGTAAAGTGATTTTCTGCATATAGTGACTTAAAATTCCACAGATTGTGTATCTCTAGTGGTTATTTGTATTTTATTATATTCAGTTGAATATGCTCGGTTAGCCTATGTTGTTGGCGAGGTGTTTTGTGTATGTTAAAGTATGTTACCTCTGTCACAATGTCTTCCATGAGAGACAATAAAGTATTGTCATACTATTCTTGATAAAAGTGTGATTAATGTCAATATTAAAGGTGCACTATGTAACTTTTCTGGTAAGAGTCCAGCAGCTGGTTGTGTCCATGGAGATATGATAGGGAGATTACTTTCCCTGGAATGGGCCACAATATGGCTTATTGTTTAAAAAAATATGCATTCTACTGTAAGTGGGTCCACCAATCGGATCTGCACATCAGCTTAGTGCTTGTCTCCATGGAAATAGACAAGTTTAATATCATACTGTGAAAAATTCCAGGCAAAGCAACAACATCTCCATGGTGACAGACCCTCCATCCGGAAAATTACACAGTGCACCATTAATTTGGAATATTTTACAGTAACGCAACCTTACCTTGTAAATTTTAATAGAGTTTTAGGTTGATCCAAAGTAATAATTCACACTATTGCTACACTATAACTTAATATCTTCCAGTAATAACCTCAAAACCTTGGCAAAAGTTTCTACAATCCATCTCTCTATCATTTGAAAAGGCTTGTGAATTTGAGCGAGATATTGGTCAGCTTTTGACAGTATCTTTGTGATTGGAGGGAGCTATCTGTCACCTGTCTGATCTCTGAGTGAATGCTGTATCTGTTTCTTTGACTAATCTCTCCTGAATGCTCCTGTCCGTCTCCTTGTTATCAAGACTCCTGGAGAGCACAAGCTGTGTTGGCTGGATATCTCCTTCAAAACACTCTTCAATATTTCAACCTTTTAAGCAATCTCAAATATTGCTTATCAGATTTGCAACATCAAGTTCACACCATTTTCACTTTTCTCATTCAATATGTGATTGTGAGCGGGTTTATTTGACATGCTTTTTGTGGCTTAAGTGTAAAAGATGTAACTGATGTTTATGTAAATGGCTTAAACGTCCTATATTACACAAAATTGACACATGTGAGCTTGAAACAAAACACAGCTCCAGGTATGTTTGTGATGAGGAAACAACATTATAACAAAGATCAGAAAATGGTGTAATATGGGCCCTGCTTTTTTAAGTGTAGCCTGGTAACTTTCAATTTTGTAGAGCTATGTTCAAGGCTCATCTTGAACAAAGAATTGCTTGATAGGACAGGAATTTCTAACTTTGGCAGTAAATTACCATTCAGTATATTTTTGTGGTGTAGGTTTATATATAGTTTCTCAAAATGCTAAAACTAACTTATCTTAAACTGATATCAAATATGGCCATCGATGCATCTCAGCAGTATTCCGGGATTACACCTAGAGCATCTTCATTGGCTCTGTTTCCCAGAAGAATCATTGTAAGCCTCAATTAAGGGTAAAAGACTTGGAAAAGCTTTATGGATTTCAGTGCACAGATGCTTAGGCTCTGTCTCCGTGCATAAACTGTGTGCATTATCCTTGAACATGCCATAGCTAAATGTTTGTGAGTCTGAATGAGCAGGGAGCAGGTGCACTCAAACTGCTGTAGATGCCTCTCAATCAGCCTTAGCCTCAGATACTATGGGAGTGTGCTGAGGCCTAGGAGTTCCTATCCAGTATCACATTTATACACATATACATACACTGTGGGCAGGGGCAGGCCTAATTGAAGAGGTCATTGATTATAAGGTTATCTGAGAAGGAAACTGTGGGCAGATCCATACCCACTGGCCACAGAAAATGTAGATTTGTATGTGATCATGGGATGGGTACAGAGGTTTGTGAGGCAAGTGAAAGCGAACCATGGTTTTGTTCTATAAAATATTTTTGTTCTGTTGTCTGGTGGTTGTTTTTTCTGGATCAACTCTGTTTGATGGGACCAAGTCAGAAAAAATATACAAATTGTTATATTCTTCCATTTTGTACATGGTTAATGAAACCCACTAGGTCACTAGGTTAAAATATTTAACAACATGTATGTAATTTTACTATTGCAACTGCTACTGTGCTGTAACAGTAGTGGTATTTTGATGTGGTGGTGAGCCAAAGAGAAATTATTTTTCTTATGTGATCATTTTGACACAGTTAAAACCCACATACAGGTTTAGCTAAAATCACAACCAATAAATTAAGAGACAAGCATCTTTCTAAATCTAGAAGGACAGGGCAAGCCAATAATATTAATATTACAGTGTCCATTTACCAGTCTATATGTTTCTTCTTGGTCAATTTTATGTAATGCCCACAGCTGCAGTTGACTCCTGCTCTGGGTCAGAACATGCCTCCATTACTTCCTCCAGCCTTTTCTGTACAAAGCTTTTATCTTACCCCATTACACCACTTTGTAACATGACTCCAGTCTGGCAAAAGGACGCCTGTATTTATGTTTTGATTGCTGCAATATGAAGCTATGGGGTTTTACCTTGTACCTTATGAGAACCAATATATAACATAATATCAATGTAACAGTGTACATTAATTAACATTTCTATAAATGTACCAGAGAGGCTATTTTTCATCTGTAGTCCCTGGACAGATGGTAAACATGGTCACCCTAAAAACACAACAATAAGAATTATACAAAAAAAAAAAGTGCAATTGTACATAACAGTTCAATTAAAAGGCAATACAAACAGACACTAACAACCATGACCACAGTTAAAACATACAAGTTGGAGGCTACTGAAAATAAAGTGGGTATATAGCACATTGCCTAAGGACTGCTCCAGAAGCATTGTCCCACTATATTATATGTAATCTAGATCCTTTGTTTTTAATCCTGAGGGAGATCAAATGGAGTCAGTTGCAATGGGATTGAAGCTGGTCTCTTGGGCAGTCCATCAGAAGTAGGCCTCTGTCCCCTTTAAAATACTTTGTTTTTATTGAACTCCATCAGTTTTGGCTCCTAAAATAGTCTCTCATCATTTAATGTGTTTGGGGAAGTCAGAAGGTCCCTCCTGCTCTGCTTATGTGTGGAGCTGTCCATGGTGCTGATCTGCTTTCCTCCAATAAAACGTGGCATTCAAAGTCTGTAAATGTAGTGTTTTTTATACACAGCTAAATCCTAATGTAGTCCTGCATTAGGGTTAGCTATAGTCCTTATTTCGTGGCCCAGGGCAGCTGTGGTTACAGTAGTGGCTTACCACCACCGGGTATGGAGAGAATGAATAATCCTCTGTAAAGCGTCTTTGAGTGTCCAGAAAAGCACTACATGATCTGATTTTACATTGTTATGGTTCCACCTTCTTCAAATTAATCTTCAAATTTTATTTTTTTTCTTTTTTAAATGCCAGTGTAGTTTGCCTTAGGCCACTTTTTGTTGGGATCAATTAATTGAATTACCGAATACCCAGATATTAATTGATACTAAAACTACAGTCAAGTCTAGTTACTTATTTGAAGTCTTGATACTGAAAAAAATACAGACATTACAAAATAAAACTCTAAAACCTGGTTTCATACTGTTTTAGACATAGTTTACTCACAGTTTATTTGCATGTACTGTAGTTTGTAACCTTTGTGTTACTGCATATACTGTCATTATAAAGGTTTGTATCTATTGTGAGGCTGGAAGTACAAGGCTGCTGAGCTGTCAGCAGGTTTGTTGTTAGCAATGCTATGATGTCAAATATCTGCTTAGAAATTCTTTACAGCAAAACATTGCAATATAAAGTGATTAATGAGTTTGAACTGTGTGAAATGAACCAATTCTGTCTTTTGTGTGGCTTGATAACAGTATGGAGTCTGACAGTGGACAAAAATGGACACTTGTTTTTCACACTAATTGCTTGTTTTCGCTGTTTTTATTTAATATTGACCAGCTTGTTGCACACATGTTATCAGCCAGTTCACTGTAGGCTGTAAAACTGGTTATATTACTCCGAAGCTATAAATACTACAAGAGGGATACTTCAAATTTTCTGTTTGTCAGAGGCAGGCACTCTTGGACACTGGACATCTCCCTATACCCACAGGTCCGGGGCGTTAGATAAAAGAAGGTTTGTGTCTAAGTATGCTCCGTGTGTGTGTGGGCGGCCATGGCAATGGGAGATGGGAACAAATGAATAGGATGGTGATGAGGAGACGTTTCCCACTGCAGATTAGGACAGATTGTTTTTCCAATGAAACAGAACATCCTCTGCTTCCTCCTCCTCTCTCACACTGGTACTCCCCGGGAGACACAAACATGGAGGCTGCCATGGGTTAGCAGAGAGAGAGAGAGAGTGAGTGTGTGTAAAAAGTCTCAGCTGTTGTACTTTTTTATGGTTTTACAATTGTTTTTTTTGTTTACGGGACTTTAAAGAGAACAGTTTGGTCAATATGTGTTACTAGTTTCTCACTCAACTTCAAATCTTAGCTATTACAGTTACATTGGTTTAGAACAAGTATGCTACTAAAATATCCATGAAGATAACAGGCAGCCTTGGTAAATTTTTTAAACAAATCTACAAGATTTTAGGGGGGGAATGATTTGCCTTAAGCTCTAGCAAGAAAACAAAAAACAAGTTTAATTATTTAAAACCTTTTTCTGAAGAATACATTTTTTGGTGGTCCTTGCACTGTGGAAGGAACTGTTATTTTGTTAATATAAAATAATCATAGAGTTAACCTTAAACATCTAGTTAGTCTCTCACACCTAAAATTACAATCACAAGCTAGCAAGCTTTAACCAACCATTTTTCAGTTAGTCACTCTCACCTTTTTTGTTGTTTGAATCTTTTTTTTTTTTTTTTTTTTTGAGTTTTCAGACAACTTTTTGACAGTGTTTGCTAATGTGTGTATTGTGTCACTATAGTTACCATTAGAGATACACACAGAACCTCCCCAACGTGATGTCACTGCAAATTAATACAGTAATACTAATACATTGTTCTTGATTAGGGTGTTATATGGTCAATGTAGCATTTATTCATTATGGGTGTTTCTACTGGTCAGAAATGCAATAATTCTCTCTGTGACTAGGATTAACTCTCCACAGATCTGACTTGTAATGTAGCCTATATATAGTTGTCTCCCTTGAGTTCGGTGGATTTAAACCATGGAACATTCTAGACAAAGCAATAACATCTCCATGAAGAAAAGCAGGTGGCGAATCCTTCTCTAGAAAAATTACGCAGTGCACCTTTAAAACTGCTTGCTCTTTGTGCAGTAAAATACTCTTTCAACATGACGCATTACGACCACAATCCATATCTTTCTATTATTACCTCATCCTGGACATGTATATTCTGGGGAGCACGTTGACCCCTGTTATCTATGTGCGGCTGTGGGACTGTGCTTCAGTATGCAGGACAAGTGTGGTGTCCTCCCTTGGGCCCGTCGTTTAGTATTCAGGATGTGCTGTGCAGAGCTAATCCATGGCACCAGGCCTCTGCAGGTTTAGGCTCTCCTCTCTGTTACATGCAAATGGCCACACATGTCGGGTTTTCATGCTTATTGGGGACATTACATTGACTTACATTCATTTCCTGGAGACTGATTCTAACCTTAAAGAGGCTTTATATGACCAGTGCTTTTCTGACCAATGTTAACACACAAACCCTGCATGTTTAGGCTGAATTCTGCTCTCAAACAGAAAACACTCTGTTCCACCTTGTGATGTCATGTGGTAATACAGGAAGTGCTCCACTGGGTTTTTAAACTCCATACATCTTCACTAGAATCATTTGGATCATTTCAGCTCTGGAATATCTCAAAACTTTACTAAACTAAAGGTAAAAGGCAGTTGTTACATTGTAAACTACCACTACATGACATCACAAGGTGGAACAGAGCATTTTGAGCTTTGGAAATGCTGACAGTAATAAAGGGTTATTCAGACACGTGTGAATGAAACAAAACACAACTCCAAGTATGTTTTTGAAGAGGTAAAAACATTATAACATGCCTTAAGGCTCATAAGAGTCAATTTGTGTAATATAGGACCTTTAACCACAGTTACTACTTTCCTAAGCTTAACCTTAACTTATATCTGAATTTTAAATCACATCATCAATCAAATAATTAAAGATTTACATCATGGGGACCTGATTTTTGTCCCTGTTGCTGTCTTTCAAATGACATCACAACATTCTGTAGGTTAATAATATTTAATACAGATGGGGGCAGCTAAAATAAATACAATGTAGGTATTGTAATCTAGCAAGCTAATGAGTTTAGTCACTGATAGAAACGATTATATTAAAGATTTGCGAATAACCTTTTTGGATATTTCATGACAAAGTACAATGTTATTAATAGGGAAATCTGTCGCTTTCCCCCCTTCTGGGAGTACCACAAATAAAGTAATAATCTTACTGCAGACCTCTATAAACATGAAATGCATGTTCTTATATTGGTTTATCAGTACATATTTCCATTTTCTCTCAAATGTTTATGCTCCAGAAGTTGTAATTTTTCTTTTTGTAATTCTTTATTTTCAAATAG
Organism: Taenioides sp. WSHXM2023; assembly: GCA_029959045.1. Lineage (NCBI taxonomy): Eukaryota > Metazoa > Chordata > Actinopteri > Gobiiformes > Gobiidae > Taenioides > Taenioides sp. WSHXM2023. The sequence continues at coordinate 13,215,253 of CM057085.1, forward strand.
TGAATCACAGATACAAGATTAATTTTCAGCCACAAAATCTGGCTATAAAGGCTTTATGTATCTGACCCAGTTAAACCATAATTTAACAAAAGCAGGTTTTATCAGATGAATAGAGAAGGTAATTGCTTCCATTACATATATGTCATTTATAATGTTTATCCACTCTGATATAGTGGGAGGATCAGGGAGGAGCCATCTTCTCGTAATTCCTTTTTAGTAGCTAATGTCAAAATAATAAAGAGATATTTGTTATGTTGCTGATTATTAAAATGGCCTGAAAAAGAGTAGAAAGATCAGGAATGGTATATTCATGTCAAATATATTGCTTGTGTGGAACTGCCCAAATAGTTTTCAAAATATACGCTCCATAAACCCCACACTGTCTCCAGCAATTGGCATGATTTATGAAAAAAAAAAATAAAATAAAATAAAATAAAATAAATAAATAAATAAATAAATAAATAAATAAAATAAAAATAAACATTTCCTGTAAAATTCTCAGCAAGTATGTGAGTTTGCACATGTCCACTGGCAGATGTTCAGCCAGTCATTAGATATTATCAGGTTTCCTTCAGTCTCCCATTTCGCTTTGATGTACAGTATTTCAGAATCCTACTTTTTAAACATAAATGTAATAATCATAATCTAATCGCAATAGTTATCAGAAAAAAATCCAGTTCTATTTTCTTTCCCATATTTGTGCAGCCCAGCCATGATGTGAGAGTGTATAGAGATTTTAGATAAATACCCACACACATAGATGAAGCATGCACATCTGCACACATCCCTGCAGCGTTGGTCACTCATCCCCCTTTCTTTCCTTCTTTCTCTCTTTCTTTCTTCCTTTCTTCCTTCCTTCTGGGTCGCAGGGGTCACAACATATGATCTGTGCATCAGTAATGGTCTGAAATCAATGCATCTATTTGTAAAAGACTGCGGTTACCTCTGTGCTCTTTGACTCTTCTTAAGTCAGTGTTAAAGGCTCATTGTTCTGGGTTAATGGAAAAACGTGATTAATGTATGTTAAAAAGGATTGCACTCCAGAAAAAAATAACACCTATATGCCTGTAGGGATGTTTGGGACAGTGTTGGAAAGGCCAATGGCACAGATTGGCAGCCACAGCTAGTCTGAGTACATTTTGTTCATTCTTCTGTGGTACCTGTTTTATAATATATGTACAATGTATGAGATGGTGTAATCCTTCATCTGGACTTTTTGCAATCAAGACATTTCTGCTCCCATCCAGAATGCATTTTCAATTGATAGAACTGACTTGAAACTGCCCTGTCCTTGTTTATAGCTAACAAAATTATGTTAGCTATAAACAAGGACAGTGCAATTTCACTCTAAAACACCCCTTTTTGTAATTGTACTCAGAGTAGAATAAACGTTTCAGACCAGCCCTATCAATTGAAAATGCCTCTGGGTGGTGGCCGAGTCCAGATGACCACTGATGAAACCTTCTCTATGTACAATATCATGATACAATATATTTCAATACCGATACTTCTAGATACTTGATACCAATTTTGATACCACACTCAAAAAATACCACCACTGTTTATGTAATATAATAGTTCTGATCATCAGGAAAGGTCAGATTTGTCTATTTGTAATTTTTTTTGTTACTAATTAAATGTATTTTTGATAGTAGTTTCAGTTTTGACTATCTGGATATTTTGACACCCCAAGTATGTACTACAATTAGCATGGCAGTCTGAGGTGATGGAATCCTTTTTAGTATTGGTAATAAGCAAAAGGCACTTTGCTGTGAACAGTGCAAACTCTGGTGCTTTGGCCCTGAAGTGATTCCTGGTGCGATGAATTATAGAGAATTGTGATTCCGCTGTGAGAAAAGTTTCCCTGGAGCAGACACAGGCGAGGAGCTGGTGTACATGATGAATCTGTCGAAGGTAAAACTTTTGTCCAAAGATGGATGGAGATGACACTTTGCTCCCGAGGGTGGGGGAGGGGTGATCGAGGGTCGGAGCAAGGCGCAGGGTGAATATGGCACATTCACAAGATGTATGTCTGCCACTGAACTCATCATAAAGTCAGATTCCACTTTAACTGTCATTACAACTCCAGACTGTTTACATGAGAAAAATACAAACACAGGCCGCTGGCACTTTCAGAAGGATAGTGTGATGGTTAAGCCTGCTGCTGTTTGAATGATGCTCCTTGAATACAAGAAATGCGTTTAGAGACGTCAGTATTTATACAACTCATATGATTTTCTTGTGCAAGTTAACTGTGTGTGGGGAAGCTGACCAAAGTGGTCTTAAGTAGGAGGCAGACTCTAAAAATTTTCCGCATTTGTCCCAAAATTTATTCAGGAAATTCACCGTGGTATTGTGGCAAACACAACAACAACAACAACAAAAAAATACATATTTAAAAATACATATCTTTGTCACACTGTGTTTTAAGTAAATTATTATATTTCTGTCCTTACACTGGTATCGCTTAATAATGGATATCGGCAGATACTTAAATCAAAGTATCGATATCTGTATTGGACCTGACAAAGCTTCTTTTTACATTGCAGAGAGTGATTTCCATTAGGTGTCAGCTATTTAATTGTGATGGAGATAACATAATCACACGACCTTATACAGCTCTGTTTCCAATCACAAAAGAAGAAAACATAAACATAAGTGACTCCTCCATACATTATTTGTGTTCATACTAGATCCCGGGAGTCCACAGTAAGGCCAAGGGACCCTCAGACCAGTTCTTGTTGGTCCTCAAACCTCAAGCTTCCTGTTAAATTGGCCCAAATTATCAGTCTTTACTTTTTACTTAAAATGCAAGTAATTCTGCCAAAATGAATGTGCCAAGTCTTATTTTTCTTCCGATAGTGATTATTACAGCCAACTACCAGTGCTTAAAGGTGCACTGCTGTGTTCAGATTAACTTGAGTCACAGAGCTTCTAACAGAGTAGTGCTTACAGTCAGCGTCCCACCTCCAGGGAATGTTGACATGACATCAGCTGCAAAGTCTGCACATTTTGTTACTACCCACAGTACCATACCAATTCTCCGAGCTTACTACTTAAACTATAATCCTGTATTTTTCTGTGTATTGACTCTTTCTCTTGATTAGTCGTTCTCCGCTGAGTGCTGACATTACCTATAAATGAAGACTGTATAACTGCATTACTATCAGGTCACATCACTGTGGCTCCTCTGCCTACGTTAAAGCTCTCCTCTCTCACCTCCTTATTGACCCACTGGTAAACTGATATTTTTATTTAGTGCTGTTGAAAAGGTAGGGACTGGAAACTGGAGATAGACCTGCCAAGCCTGATAACTTGACAAGGATTGGTCTATTTTTCTAGCCAATCTTTATTTTAGTGCATTACACATTTCCTATCAAGCTGATAGTGGCATGTCGCATGGTCAAAGGTCATACGGCGAGGTTAGCACTTAAAAAGAAGATGTATTGATTTTTAGATTGCTTCTAGGACCTGTCTTCTGTGTCGTATTACGACCCATTTCTAGGTGTTTGATTTCTCTGCCTTTGTGCTGCTGAGCAAAGCACCTCAACACCCAAAGGTATCTTCATTGGCAAAGGGATGAAGACTCAATTTCCCAGACATCACCAGTTTTCTCGCTGAAGATGCCAGGTGGAATAAAATAAAGATGAAAGAGGTTTTTTTTTTTTTTTTTTGGCATATTTTTGAGCTCAGAGTGTTCTCAGTTTCTCACATAAATATTTGATCTGGATTCATCAAAAATAGATGTGTTTGGAGACTTCTCTACATGCCCTCAACAGACCCTCCACTGTTTTACTGCCAAAGACGGGGCAACCTCGAGGCTGGAGTGGCCACCTCAAACTTACAGTCTGTAAGTATGTTTTCTCCACAAAGTCTCCAGAAATAAAATATGAGACTGCTAAGCAGCGATACGTCTTTGCATTGATGAAAGAAGTATTCAGTTTTGTTAAATAAAACTACAGATATCGGAGCAAAAGAATAATCAAGTAAAAGTATCACATGAAATAAATATACTTAACTAAAAGTATCAAAGTATCTGTTTAAAAGTAATAGTATTTCGTGCAGATTTTGAGATCTGATAAAGCTTCAAATATAGTGATTCTAATATTGATTTTTGCAGAATTTTTTTCAACAGAAATAATTTAACTGAGAAGTTTTGTCCTAGTTTTTATTTGTATCATTTTATTTGCTCAAACTTTGAACATAATAAAAAGATAATCCTCTCAGGCTTTTCAGCATGTCTCAAACTATCATAAAAAGTACTTTTACTTTTCAGTCTTGTAAAAAAATAAAAAATGTAGTGTAGAAAGTACAGATACCTGCTCTCAGATGTAGTGAATTTATACTTCAGTGCATCTTTGTTCTATTCATAAAACATTTGAAAATAACAACACCTTAATTAGCCTGTAACTTTTCTTGCTACTTTGAAAATCACACATTGTTATTGTTAGCTGCTTATTTCCATGGAGATAAATGTGTTATAATAGTGTTATTCTGTGAAACATTTCAGACAAACACCCTCATGGAGACATAACATGAGGTGGTGGACCCTCCAATGGAAAAGCTACATAGTGTGGCTTTAAAGGGCCTATATGCTGTTTTCTGATCTATGTTCTAATGTTGTTTCCTCATCAAAAACATACCTGGGGTTGTGTTTTGTTTCATTTAACACACAAACTCTGCATATTTAGGCAGAGTTCTTCTCTCAAACAGAAAACGCTCTGTTCGACCTTGTGATGCCATGTGGGAATCGCATGGATAATTTCAGCCCTGAAATTTCCCATTTCTACTGAACAAAATGTAAAAGGTAGCTGTTAACTTGAAAACTATTATATCATGTCATCACAAAGTGGAACAGAGCATTTTGAGCTTTGGAGATGTAGGCAGACTAATGATAAAGGATTACTTAAACAACAAAACACTCCAGGTATGTTTTTGATGAAGTAATAACATTCTAACATTGCTCACAAGAGTCAGTTTTGAACAATATAGGACCTTTAATATCAAGACGAAGAAGTAGCCCTCTTGTGTTTCGGCTTATTTTATTTATTTATGCAATCTGGCAAACTGGTCCATGGCGTTTTGACCAAAAGCAAGAGTAGGAAATGAACTGAGGAAAAAATCAGGGGGGATCACAGCTTTGAAATGTAGGGCCTCTTTAGATTTGTAGATTTTACTTTTATATAAATAACGTAACATCATAATTTAAATCAAAGTAATTTATTTTGCGGATCATTACAGTTTTTCTAGTCTAAGCATCACATTGCATTGTTTTTTTTGTCAACACATGCTCCTCTCTGTATATCTCTGTTGTTTTGGCTGTCTCCAGTAGACCACTATCCCTTTATGGTTCCAAAGATGGCTGCCAACTCCTTTGCTTCCTCCTCCTCTCTTCCCCGGTGCCAGTCTTTAGTTCGTTCTCCCCTTCGCCATGTCGGCACACATTTATTAGTTTTCTTTGTGTGAGATATGAGTCTAGTTTATCACATATACGATTAGGAAGGTGGGTTTGAGTCCTGCAGGCCCTGTATTGGCGCATACTGTACGAGGTCTGTGCCAGGCGAGTGGTGCCAGCCATTTGTCTCAGGTCCTCTGTGGTTTCATGGAGGAATGGATTCTGCTTTCCTTTCTCATTCAGCCCAAAATCCGCCCCTCTCCTCTCTGCCAATGTGTTACTGATAATCATTTTGTTCCTCTGCTAATGTCTTCATACCTCAGAAGGAGGAGCATATGTTCAGAGCATTACCCATTTTATCTGCCTGCCTTTTACCCAACTGTGTGACATTTACAAAGCAAATTCAAGTTGTAATGAGCCACTTCCTACATTACATGGGACTGTTAAAGCTTTTTATGTTATCGTTTTGTAGCTGTAGCAATTAGAACTGATATAAGCCCTGCTGTTTAACTTGGCTTTGGGATTTCATTAGTGACCATGTTCAATAATCACATACAAACTTTCTAAACGTTTTAAACAGTCTGCAGTGATCGAAAAGTATGTCTCACATTCTTAACACAATCCTAGCATCCTAATTATTCACTGTGATGAGGCCAGAGTGGAGTTTTGATCACAGTTTAGGCTACTGCTAACAAGAACTAACATGCTAACAGAGCACCACCAGCCCACTTCACAAATGCTATACAAAACCCTATATAATTGCAAGAAGACAGCTCAAAGCTAATTTTGAATCATTTAGATTCTAAGAGCTGCTTTTATGATAATTTTACTTCATTGGGGCTACATGGAAAAACGATTCAATGCCTTTAAACCTGAAAGATGTATATTTTTTTCTGTTTTACATTGTCATTTTTGAATATTGGGTTGTTTAGTTCTAACCTTTGACAAAAACTTAGTTGCTCTTATTTGATTTATTTGAGGGAGCCTCAAAAGCTTGTAATTTTTTTTTTCTCAATTGCTTTTTTCTACACTTTAATTTATTTTTGTTGTAATAAAATTCATTTTGGCTGAGTAAAGTGCTTGTGAGACAGATCTTTTTTTCACTAAACATAATGATGCATAACATTTGAGGACCCCATCACACCTTTAGTAAAGATGCAAATGGTCTGATCCGCTTGAGCTTGCATACAAATTCATCAGTCACAGATGTCACTGAACCAGCCATAAACAGTATGAGTCCTACATGAGAACAGTTGATTTCTTCCTACCCCTCTGTTATATTTGTGTACAATGGTGGGGACATACTGTATTTACCAATGCCAAACTCACTCACTAAGCCCATTTGGAAAGTTACAACAATTTTCGTGCTCTTTGAAACTTGTTGGTGCTCCTCCTAAAGAGTGTGACGAGACCAGAGCAGCTGCAGCCTCCCCTATTGCTCTCTCTCTCCTCCGTCTCTCTTCCTCTCTCCATCCCTCTGTACTTCCCGTTGACCTGGCCCCTGTCTGATTTACTATAACACCTCTATACATTTATAAACCCCCACCTCATTATTCCTCCTGGCTGTCCCGCTCACATCTCCTGGGGGTCTCTCATCAGTTTTGTGCAGGTGATTAAGACCAGCTCCTCTCTGGGACTCTGTAGGGCAGCCATGGTACTCCTCGGCTGAACAAACTGCTGAAGGATGCCTGTGTTGTGGATACTTGCTCATTTGGATGACTGGGCTCATTTAAATGCATGGAGTGGGAGAGCTGTGCTAAGATTAGATACATATGGTTGGCAGTATGCAGAGCTGGAAGTACACATATTTTGGCCCACATCTCAGCGCCTCATATTTTATTCCTCTGCATTTAAATAATCATAATGAGAATGTTTAAAATGATATGTGATGCCAATATAAAGGAGGACAGCGGGGAATTTTTTTCTGTAAAAAATACTGGAGCTTCAGTGATTCAACAATCTATACTAATTTAGAAAAAACATATCAAAAAGTATGACTACTGACATTAATTCCTGAATAGTTTTAGAATTCTAACATTTCTGGTGGTGAATCTACTACTGCTCGTCTTTGCTTTAACTGGAATGTTTCTCAGTACAGCTTTAAACTTTTCTCCATGGAGACGAGGGGGTGACCACACCAGGCAAAGTCGCATCTATGTAGAAGTAAGCCCACTTATCGTATAACTTCGTATTAAAACCACCCATAATTAAAAAAATGCAAGATGCAAGCACCAACATCTCAGTGGAGAGATGCAGATCCAAATTAGATCTTTAAAAATCTACAATTTATTTCTGTTGAAAACTACTTTTTATTGTTTAAAAAATGTGTTTTTCCTATCTCCATGGAATACAAATCTGTATTGAGTATCAAGTCTTTTGCTGAGAGCTAAAACAGTTTGAAATTGTAGTTTCATGACAATACTGTGTTGCCAACTGTTTTCTCCATGTGGTGTTCCCTGCACTACAACCGCACTTCCTGTGCCACACACAGACCACAGCGTGCCAAGGGGAGAGTCCAGCCTCTGCCAGCTCACTGACCAGTCCCTTATTGGTCATTCACCACAGGGTCAACCCCATAGATCCAAGACTCACACTGGCACACCAACTGCAGAGCTAGCGGCTAAAAGCTACGACTGCAGAGTACAGACCACACAGCCTCATGAAGAGAGGATCCACCATGTGTTTGAAAGAGTGTGTGGGAGTCCAGTATCCACCAAGGGAACTGCTTTTGTCATAGCCGCACTGCAGAGCTTGTCATCAACACAAGCACGACACAAGCTCTTGATCTGTTTTAGCTTAATTTAAAATTCATTCCTGTAGAGTAAATATGTGAAGAATTGGGTATACTTTGTAGCTTGTAAGGTTGATGGCGCAATTTCAGTTGTTCCTAGTTCAATGTTTCTATGCAATTATATCATAGTTTGGTCAATTATGTAAGTGTGTGAAAATGGCCAACAGAAGTGTATTGTGTAGTGCATGCATGAATAATTTGGGATTTAAAAAATTCTATATCTTTTTTACAAGTTGGAGGCTATTCTTGTGCACTCTTTGTCAGGCAGTCAAGATTGTCTCAAGTGTGCTAGATCGTGTCTGGCAAACATGCTCTTTATGTGTGCTTGTAACTATAATTATTCCTATTCAGAATCAATCTTGTAACACTTTGGGGCCTCATAGCCATGGAAAAATAACAATCTGAACTGCAGTGCAATTTTAGGGCAGTGTTAAAAGTATGGCAATCCATTTCCAATATCATGATATCCCCACAAGTACAGACCCATAAAGCCACTAGCACTTGTGCGTGTTTGAGTATTTTGTTAAACCTCTTCATAGCAATTTGAAATAAGTGAGAATATTGTATCCAGCAGTGTGTTCGGAGGCAGAAGGGGTGAAAAACAAATACAAATAACAGCCAATGCATCGTAATGTCTGCCCTAAGTAGCCTGCACACTCTTATCCGCTCTCATCTGGCAGCTCACCGCCACAAGTGTTTGTCTGCAAAGGAAATGGAATTTGATGATGAAAGTACCCTTGAAGCCTACGCACGCACGCACGCACACACACACACGCACACTACTCCTAAATTTCACTGACATGGCAATATGACAGAAAATGTGTTTTTTTTTTCCCCTCTGGGTGCATTGCAGCGACCATCGGTGGCTCTGCTTGTACAAAAAATGAGTGATGGAAGGATTGAAAAGCTGGTGGAGGGCCAAAGATGCGACCAGGAGGGCGGCAGAGAGATTTTGGGAATGGGACAGAGATGGGAATAGGGGGACTAAAGGGATTGGTGAGGCTGCAGAGGTGTGAGGAGGAAAATCAAACAGGTCATGGGGTCACAGAGGAGTTTAGAGAGACCAGAGGAGAGGGGAGCGCCGGGGAATGAGGCTGAAAAACATAGTAGTGGAAAGTTAAATAGAAAATCACTTACCCTAGGAAAGGAAAGGTGGCAAAGTGGTTTCACCTCAGATAGGTCTCAGATTTGATTCCTGAACATACCCTAAAAGTGGTACATTTCTGTAAGTGTTTAAATGAGTTTCCTGGTTATCCTGATTTGCCCCAGCAACATTAAAGGCGCATAGTGTAACCTGCCTGCTGGAGGGTCTGTCACCTGATTGTCTCCATGGAGATGTGCCTAGAATGTTCCACAGTATGGCCATAAACTTATGAAGAGACTTGCAAGCCAAATTACATGTTAGATCTGTGGAGGGGCAACCCCACTCACAATAGGAACACAGTATTTTAAGCAATAAACTGCATGTAGTTGAATAAATGAAAGACAGATACGTTTAATACCATACTGTGAACAATTTAAACCAAAGCATTAACATCTCCAGGGAGACAAACAGGTTGCAGACCCCCTCCAGAAAAGTTACACAGTGCACCTTTAAAACATGTATCATGTACTTGCTGAGTGGGAGGGTCTAGGACAAGGACAAGGTGGTGCTCTGGGACAGTTATCCATGCTTGCTGATGTATGTTGGTTAGTCTGTCTTTTTATGACCAAGACTATTTCACTTTATGATTTTATAACTTTCATTTTGTTAAATCAACAATTTTGCTGCTATTGTGATTTTGAGCTCTACAAAAATACATATAATTGAAAGTGAATTGAAACTAAACTAAACACTTGGCCTGCAATACTGACCAGTAGAATCAAAACTGCAGTTCAATAGTCACAATTAGCAAACCATCAAGGCTGCAATTATTTCAATAACATAACTTTCTCTACAAACAACAGTCTTTTTATACATAAAACCTGCTAACCTTGTTGTTTAGACCTTTACAAAATGCTGAAATACATATGATACTTGTGTGAGTTTAGAAGTTCATAATTGAGTCTTCTCTCAAATGTTTATGCTGAACACGTATATATTTTACACTTTGAACTGAATCATACTCTTAAAATTGAAATGCAAATCTAATAGCAATGGTTGTCAGAAAAAAAACAAAACAACATTTTCACCAAATTGTGCAGCTCTATGAATTTTACAATGTATGATGATATATTTTTGGACCAGGATGACTACAGCTTGCTCACTGCCACAGGGTTAAGAGCTGTGGGTGACTGGAGTCTGTCTGTGCTTAAGGTTGAGTGATCTCTGGATCAACGCCTGATAATGACACACACACATTTGTATACATGTCTCTTTTGTGGACTGTTCCTGGACTGCAGGCAAATGGTGAACCCACAACTTGAGCTACAACAGCTTGTCACTTTTTCTGTATCACAACAGTTCTTTACGTTTGGATAGTTCTTTATGTTTCAATCTTTATGTTTGGATAGGCATCTAGAAATATGCTTATACTTATGCATTCTTCTTTTAGGCCTTCTGCAGAATATTGTTTGAGTTGACTGCACTATATAACTTCTGCAACCTGCTTGTCTCCATAGAGTGTTTATTATATTGCACAGAATGTTCCATGGTATGGCATTAAGCCAGTTATGGGTGCTGACATTGCAAAACAAATATTGTCACTGGGGTGTCTGAAATCTGACCTGTTACTTGACCATGAAGATAGCTGCATCTGTTTCTATACTGAGGAACATCTGCAAAGCATTATTATTATTATTATTATTATTATTATTATTATTATTATTATTATTATTATTAGTAGTAGTAGTAGTAGTAGTAGTATTATTAGTAGTATTATTAGTATTAATAATAATAATAATAATAATAATAATAGCAGGTGGCAGATGCTCCACCTAAAATCAGAGTGCACTTTTTTTTCTTTATTTTTTTCATTATTTACTTAGTTTATTTACTTACTGAACCATGCATAACATTTTATACATGTGGCCTTTTATAACTCCTGCCTTGACACTTTGCAGGTATAATTTCTTTTGGTAGAATATGGCATTACTTCTCAGATTGCAGTGGATATACTGTACGGTCAAAGATGAGTGACTGAGATAAAACGCTGGAATGAGCCTATGAATCTCAGAATGGTAGCCCTTTAAGATTACACCTCCATGGCTCTTATACTGTCTGCATCATCCAGTGGTAATAACATGTTTCACCTGCAGCTAAAGCACTCCGCCATCACCACCGTCACCTTACCGATCACGCGTCAAGAACCAACCAGCAGAGCAAGGTGACGTCCCTGCTATGGTTTAAACCTGAAGGATTATTTTAGTCCAGTTGTGAAATCTTGTGCGATCCATTCCTGTCCATCATCATTTTTCAACTGACTTTACCTCCTTAAATAGCTGGCGGGGTGAACTTTCTCTCTACTGATCAATAATGCATTGTTTCTGAGGTCAAGGCAATAAAAATGTCATTATGAAATGTAAGCGTTACCAAAAGGAGAGGGAGAAACAAGGGGAAATAAAACCACAGGCGAAAAGAGGAGGAGTCAGAGGCGGAGATAAAAGGAAAATGTGAGCTAAAGAGAAGATGGATGATAAAACGCAGCAATACACAGGAGCGGCAGATGTGCATGATTATTTTCTACTCAGTCGTAACAACGTACCCCGGCCACAGGCTTAGCTCTTGCCTTTATCGAAACATGCTTTTATCTTGCTTCTGTATGTCCCTCACTGTGATCAGAAGAGAGGCATGCTTAAACTGTTATGATCTTAGTCCAGGGGTAAATGCTCTCCTTTTACATGTAATTACCTTGTTTCAGTTGTAAATTATCATAAATTACCACAGTCTTGAGCCTTGACAACTTATTTCCAGGTTATTCTTTCATTTACTCATTTAAAGGGCCCATACTGCACTGTTTTCTGATCTGTTATAATGTTGTTTCCTAATCGAAAACACACCTGGAGTTGTGTTTTGCTTTATTCACCCATGTTGAACACACAAAACCTGCGTATTTGGGTTGTGTTCGTTCTCTCAAACAGAAAACACCCTGTTCCACCTTGTGATGTCATACAGGAAGTGCTCTATGGTTTCTGCCCTGGAATTGCGTTTCTACTAATAGTAAAAGGTAGGTATTAACTTGAAAACTGCTACTGAACTTACTCAAACATGGATGAATGAAACAAAGTACAACTCCAGTAACGTTTTTGATGAGGTAATAATATTCTAACATGACTTAAAGCGCTCAAAAGTCAATTTTGTGGAATATAGGACCTTTAATGATTTGAATGTCTTTAAATGTTTCTTCCTTTGCATTTATTGCATAAGTTTATAGTGAAATAGTTTTTACAAAGCAATTTCGTTATCCTAAAACACTATATATTATGTGTGTTCAAACATAACCAATTTAGCCTATAGTAGACCAATGTATTTTGTACCAGTGATTCTCATGGATTCTAATGGGTGAACCTACTTCCTTTAAAACTGTGTAGCAGTGCCATAATCAATAACACATAATACCAAAACCTTGTCCTGATGTGACCCCTTTAACCCAATGTCTAGTTTACATTGTGTTATTCCCCTGTCCTATCAAAGGGACTATATGATGCTTTTTCATCAATAAACAGTGTCTCAGAGCAGTTTGCATGTGTCCACGGGCTCTCCCAATTATGAATGTCGGCTTCAATTAGCACAGACAACATGCCTATTGATCACAGCATGGCCTTCTCCTCCTCTCAGGTCACACATCAAGCTCCACTGCACTGAATTAAAGACCAGCTCAGTGATGCCAGGGATATTTGGCCTGGGTTAAAGCTCTTAAAACCTTTGGTCACTATCCCAACTTCATCATCTACCAACAAGGCCACCAAGTCTCCACATCTTCAGGCATCTGTGACAATGAACTCTTCCCCTAGGTACTTATGATTTATACGTTTTATAAGAACAGACAAAAACGTTTTAAGATGAATCCTCAAAAAAAAAAATTACAAAATAGATTAAAAAAATAATTTTCAGGAGTGTTCATGATCCTGTTATGGTGAGTGTGACTAACTCTGTTAACTGTTGGCCAATGCTCGCTAGCTTGTGACTGTTAATTTTATGTGTGAGACTATTTTAGTGCATTTTTAAGCACACAAATCATCTAATCTAACAAGGTCTAACTTGAGTAACAGTGATTTTTTTTTTAAACTTCACACCTTCAGGGCATGTTGATGACATCAGCTGCAAAGAATACATTTTTTTAATGCCATTTGGCTGAAAAAACAGAAAATATCATATGGTCTTGACATTATTTTGTTTTGGCTTGACGACCAAAGCTATAGTATAAATTACAAATAGGGACTATTCACTGTTCACTTTTCTTGTTGTCTTTGTAAAATACCTCCTCCTTCTGTTGAAGCACACTCCTCATTTCTTCTTCTTCTTTGCTGGGGTCAGTAGCGACTCTCCGTCCTCTTAAGATCAATAGGTCATGTCATTAAGCTGCTGCTGGAGCTGCTACAATGACCCGCACATTCTCCCAGGCCTGTGAGTGCACGCTAATGGTACCATACACACACGCACACGCACATACACGTATACACATATACACACGCGCACTCACACTAAACATGACTTCAGGCAGTTGTTTATCGGAGAAGGTGTCTTTTACTGTGTGTCCTGTGGTAGGGCACCCATGGGTCACATTAATAACCGCATACATGCACAAGTTCATACACAAATAGGACACTGTTTACATTTTGTGTGCGAAATAACAAGAGACAAGTCCATGAGCTTATTGTCATTGTTTATATATGCATACATTACATACTCAGTTACATATGGAGGAGTCCCTTGTTGGAAGATTTACGTATTACTGTTTCAGGTTGTTTTATATTTATATTTTACCATATCTACCTTCTGAATTCTTTTAATTTTATATACTACAAATATTGTGGTTGCCAAAAGTAGAATTGTGTTCAGAGTGCACAATGTATACATCCCCAGATCATTAACATTTGAGAGAAGACTGAAACATGCACTGATAAACTAATAGAAGAATCCTCAGAATTTCGAAGAATTTTTTGTTCTTTGCAGAGTATTTTATTATCTAAACACATGCAGCTTTTGTGATTTTATAATTGCACCAACTCAAATAGCAATTTCAAGGTGTTTAAGATATATTAGAGAGTTCTTCTATGGGTTTTACATGACGGAAAAGTGGGACACTGCCTTGGTAATACTGAAACCCATGAATAAACTGGCTGTAGCTGTGAGTTCCATGTTGCAGTGAATGTGATATGAATACTATATTAAAACACAGATGTTGACATACATCTCTGTGCTTCAGAACATTGGACTTCACTTCCGTCAGTCAAACTAAAATGGACCATTGTTTAGAGCAGTCTCTGGTTCTGCATGATGCACTGCCCTGTGTGGTGGGACTGCCAGTTGTGGATGTTTTGCTTTTTAAAAGGTGTTTGGGCCTTCTCCCAGGAGGAGTGAGGTGAGGGGGAGCTGCGGAGGGTGGCGAGGGGATCAGCAGTGGGGCCGAACTAATGGCCCCTGACAGAGAGGAAAGAGCTCAGTGCAGAGGAGAGATGGAGCAGGTTACTGTGCCGACAGGAGGAGGAGGAGCAGAGGCAGGTGCAAAAAGGCTGGATTGAAGATGGATGAGGGGTGTGGTGAGGACATGAGAACATTAGTGTGGAGAGGTTTGCAAATACTGATATATACAGATTATAATGTTATGACTATGCTATTGTCAGAATTTAAAGTGCCCATATTATGCTATTTTCTGTTATAATGTTGTTTCCTAATCACAAATGTACCTGGAATTGTTGTTTTGTTTCATTCACACATGTTTAACACACAAACCCTGCATATTTAGGCTGAGTTCTTCTCTCAAACAGAAAACACTAATGTCATGTGGCGATACAGGACTGCTCGATTGTGTTTTTAAACTCCATACACCTTCACTAGAATCGTTTGGATGATTTCAGCCGTGGAGTAGCCAATCTTTACTGAACAAAATGTAAACGATAGTTGTTAACTTGAAAGCTACTGCTATGTGACATCACAAGGTGGACCAGAGAGACTAATAACAAAGGATTACTCAAATATGTGTGAATAAAACAAAACACAACTCCAGATATGTGTTTGAGGAGGTAACAACATTCTAACATGACTTAAAGCTCACACGAGTTAACCTTTAATATAAAACTGATGACCTGAGAAATTATCAAAACATGCATACCAAAACAGAGGGACAAGAACATTCTCAAAGAGTTTTTAACAACAAGATAGAGTCTAACTAGCAATTAATGGAGTTCGGTTTTGAGTTTACTGGTGCCATTTTGAGTACTTTCCCCATATAATATTTGGTTTTGAATTCTTAATTGGTATGGAAACAGTGCTGAATTTTCATGGTTCTGACCTGTCAAGAACTACAGTTTTGAAGATAGTCAGTCAAAGCCTTAGTCTTGGTTGTTTTTTTTATTGCTAAAACCAAAATCTTATCTAAGAACAGGTACCATAATACAGATTACCTTTTAATTGTATAATTTGACAACAAAATCAATAAATCTACATGCTTATCCTGTTTTAAGTCAATCTCGTTTGAAGTCATTCTCAGATGTTTCTTCTCACTGTCTCGTCTTTTGCTTCTGGCTGTATCACCACCATAAGCACATTATAATGGAACTTGTGCATGTCATTGAGCAAGTCTCTTTGAATCTTTTTCCACATTTCTTTTTGAACTCGTACCCAAAAATGCAAACTCCTCCTTTACACAAAGCACATATCCGTCTCTTCTGTGCGTTTGACAGTTGTGATGACACTGCGACCTCTGATCTACCATTGGACCCAGGGGCTGTGCTGTGTGTTCCTGGTTTGAGTCTGTGTTTTCAGAAGGCACTGTTTGTTTAGCCTGTGCTGCGATGGGAGTCTGTGCTTCTTGTCACTTCAGTCCCTCCTCTGCTGCCTCAGCCAAACAGGGGTCTTTTGGTGTCTCCTCAAACCATGGAGAGCGCAGAGCTTTTGATGCATTTAAATGAGTGTGGACAATGGATAGATTGAAAATGGTTCAGATTGGTGTTGGCATATTGACAAAAAGCTATTTGTGTACAAAAACAAATACCTGCTTTTGTTGAGGTGGGTACGGTTTGTCGACATTAAATTGGTTAAAAGGTGCACTATGAATGTGTTCTGGTACAGGGTCTGTCACCTGCTGCTCATGAAAATTCTCTGAAATGTTCCACAATATGGTATTGAAGGCAATACCTGATTTTTACTGTCTTGAATCTGCACTGGGACAAGACCAGGGCAAGACACAAATACAATAAATTTCCTATCTATCTATCCATCTATCTATCAATCAATCAATCAATCAATCAATCAATCACAGGGCCCTTAATTTGTCTCTTTCATTTATTCACACAATCGTTTTAATGGCCAAAATAAAGGTGCTACATAGTCCATAGAAATGGCAAGTTTAAGCCATTTGTGGAACATTCACATGAAACTTACATAATGAAAATATATATATATAAATAATCTTTGAATTTATGTATTCTTTTAGATGCAGTAGGATTAGGTTTGAGAGGGCATCTGCCACACAACATGCAAATCATTACGCATGCTAGTAATAAGCAGAAGAAAACCAAAACATCATATAATTATGCTCTATTGTCTTTTCTATGAATTATATTACAATTGCATCAAACCTCTTACAGTATAAGGCATGTTTAGATTCCTGGTAAAACCTGCCAGGACTTGTGAAGAGAATGTGTCCTCTGAAGAATCTACAGAGGCGGAATACGTGAGTGAATTACCCATAATGCAACAGATTATGCATGTTCTTTGCAATGCTATTGTGTGGGTGGCTGTTTGGGGTCTTAACACCCCAACACTTCGCATTAACATAAATGCCTTTCTTCTAGATACTGCACATAAGGATAGGGAATATATGAATGTGTGAACTTGCTTTAAAGAACACATTATGCAAAACTTACATTTTTTTTTAGACTTTTTAACCATCTCATACTACTAAGTCATCTTCTCTGAGAACTCAAAAATTCTCTGTTCGTATTTTGCCTGTTTAGTTGTGTCACAGATAAAACTCCAGACTTCCCCCACACAGTTTTAAACCCATACACTATCACTGGACTCATTCATAATACGAGTCAATAAGAGTCAGGTTTGTGGAGATGCAAGCCTGTTCACAGTAAGGCTTCATTTTTTTCCTCCAAATTTGTTAGTGAAATAAACACAACCACTGCACTGGGGGAATAATAGAATTCCTAACTTGAAGTCTACTAGCAAAGATGTTTGTTACTTTGATCGCGTCTCAAGCTCTGATTATAATGATCTTAATTTAGCATTGACTGGGGTTGGTAATGCTGGAAAATAATGATCACAACAGAATCATTAAAGCGCACTAGCAGTTGCCAACGTAATATCGAGATGTCACAATGATTGAGTGGTCTTCTGGTTTAATCGCTCACATCTTGGGTTGTGTTCAAAAGTTGATGCTCTAATCAACTTTAATGAAATGCAGTAAACTGTCTCAAGTTCATACATTTCTGAGCATTTAATTTTGCACAGTCAGAGAATAGTGCTCCACGCATCATGACAAGAAGGTCAAAGGTGTGAATCCAGGACCATGTGGGGTCTTTTTGTAAGGTTGTTTGCATGTGTTTTTCCAGATCCACCTATAATACACAAATCATTCAACAAGATACTCCAAGATTCTGGTTAAGCATTTAATGGGAGCAATGGGTCAGATACAAACAACCAATTAAACAGTGGAGACAAAAAAAGTCTACAAATTAATGAATCCTCCTGAGCAGGAGTAATTGCTGTTGTCATATGTGTCAGTCAAACATTTAGATCTATTTGTATCTCTAGTAATTCTTCTTCTGCAGCAAGTTAAATATCTTTAGTTAGATAATACTGAACCTGCATTAAAATAAAACATTCTGGTACTCGGTCCATTCAGAAAATTTTGAATACTTAGAATACGGTTCCTTTGAGTTGCTCTATGTCATTTTGTAATTAATTTATACATCATTAATTAGATGAATGCACATGCACAAACCTCAAGAGCTGTGTTTCTTTCCAACGTCATGCCGTTACAGCATAAATTAGATGATGAAATACCTCAGTGTATTCCTTTTGATTTTTATAAAGTAACTATTGTCATCATATATACACTACATAAAATATATGACGCAAGATGTATGGAATTATGTGTGTATATATATTTTTCCACATGTCTTGCTTCATATTTGACGTCTTCCGCATTTATCTGAAATGTAGAAAGTAGTTAAGAAAAAAAAAACATGTCAGTGTTTGAACAAATCATGTGAAATATCAATTTGGGCAAGCAAATTCCATTGACAATCGGAGAAAATTAATATTACTTATTGAAACGTCAACATATTAAGCAGTGACTATTTTTAAATGTTTTTATTTGAGACTTTTATCAACGTTTGCAACTTGCATTTTCATCATGGGCAACATCACACTTTCTCCTGTTGTTTACTAACCCAGCCCAACACCTGAGCAGTACGTGTAACCCGCCTTCCATAAAAACACAGTATTGACTCAGACAGTACCACCTTTTAAAACACAGTCTCTTTTTTCAGAGATTCAAGTTTAAATAGACATTTTTGCATTTTATTTTGACTCAAGGGATCAGTAAACAACTTTGGGCATCTATTTCCATTTGATCCTTTTTGCGTCGTGTTTTTATATTCTCACCATCTGTCTCTCACACAGCGCTCCCCTCTAGCCACTGTCTCCTGCTCTGTTATGAAGGACTTTTTTTTAACTAAACATTTTTTACTTTGGGGACAGAAAATAAACTTACTTCAAGTTTATCTAAAAATAGCCAACGCATGAAGACTATACATTCCCCACATGTTCACAATGTTTTTTTTAATTTGCTAACAATGAGAACATATGCCATAGAGTTATAATGGTGTGTATGTTGTACAGTTTTATAGTCGCACAACTTCTTGTAACCTTGTAGCTTTTTGTCCCGCTATGGAACCCTTACCATCTGCTGATTCCTGTCCTCCCACCAGATACAACACAATGCATTTGAAAATATATGCATTCTCTTTTTGCATTCATTTCTCAAAGCCATTCTTTTCAAACACATCTTTTTTTCTTTTGTCAAAATATTTCCCATGCTTTCTGTGCAAGCCGTAAGCATAAATCATAAGTGTAGTCTACCGAGTTGGCTACATTGAATAACAATAGCTGAATTTTATTTTTGAAAATTCAAAAATACAGGACCTTTTTGCACCAAACATCTGGGTATTTCGTTGTCAATGAGGTAAAAAAATTGGGCTAATTCATCATTTTAAAAAAGCAATTAATCTTGCTTGTTTTGGAGTATTTTTCAAATTCTATTGTGAGGACGCAAAGCCAGAACGCATATTTCTGTATAAACGTGTAGCTATTTAATGATGTGTGCCCCATTATAATAGATAGTTTCCTTGGTCGGTTGACTTGTTCATAAATATTGATGGTCAGAGTCTGCTCAGAGGAGGGAGAGAATACTTCCTAGTTTTCTTTGCTGGCGAGGCAGAAGCTTTCCAACATGGCAACCAGGTGGAATACAAACTTATCCCGCTGACTATGCACTTGCTGTATTATAATTAGCATGTTTCTGTTCAAAATCATTCATAAATATTCATTTTTAGGGGCAGGTGCTCTTGCTAAAACTTCAGAAGATCTCTAAATGTCTGCAGGAGCCAAGCTGTCCAATGTGATTCCAATGTTAGACCTTTAGGAGCACCAGAGCATGCATATTCCACACTATAACAAACCACATTCGTTCAACTTCATGCATATATGTAGTAAAAGTGGAGATTTGACTCTCCTTGACCTTCTCGTGCGCTCAGGTGGAGGAGAGGAGGTCCGCGTTGGTAGTATTGTATGTATAAAGAAGAAAATGTCATGCGCACAGGTGACTCGGTGCTGTTTACACTCTTGTTCACCTTGTCTCGGTAAACATAGCGACACACGCAGGCTCTGTGGAGGAGGGGGACTGGCTTCGAGACTACACATTTACACAGCCAAATCTAATATAACGCGCTATTAACCACATTTTAACTTGCCCATGCAGAAAACTGGAGCAAACTTAACAAGGGACACATTTAATAGACAAAGTTTTTCACAAAGGTAGAGAAATTGCGCTAAGAACTGGATCTTAGACAGATCTTCTATGTGAATGCATTTTATTTCATTTAGGCAGCAAATATGTGATAATTACTGATAAGTATCTGGTACCAAAAGGCAATCTCTGTGTGGATAAAAAGGTCAGTGCATTCTCGATTCTCACAGAAACTCTAGTTACAGTCAAGTATTTTTTCAAACCTTTCCCGCATCTCGCATAGTGTGAAGTTGTCAGATATTCTTTAAGGTTTAAAGGGCCTGCAAGTGATCTTAATTTATTCCAGTCAAGATCAATGCTCTTTACGTCATATAATCAAAGCAGCTAAGGAATAAACTGTAATCTATGCATTTTTCTCGGTTAATATGTATATATAATTAATACAGAAGCTACTGGCAGAGTCACCGGTTTTGGTCCAGGTTCATGTTCACAATGGATCCTGGGAAACCACCTGCCGGATACTATCCCAGACACCTGATTCATTATAGTGACAAAAATAACTTAAAGGTGCACTGTGTAGTGGAGGGTCCGCAATCTGATGTCTCCATGTTATTGCTTTGCCTAGAATGTTCCACAGTATCTATCACAAGGGAGACAAGCAGGTTACAGCACAACTCTACATTACAATTCAGATCTGCGGAGAGTCACCCCTATTCCCAGAAGGAATTAATACTTTTAAGCAATAGAAACACCCGTAATAAATAAATGCTAGATGTAACATTCCAGGCATCTCCATGGTGACAAGAAAGGTTGCACTGTGTATTTTTAAAGTAGGCGGAGATTGGAGAACTATATGCAAACAACCACATGATGCTATGACAGACAGTTGTGTCCAAAAAAAGAACGAAGTGGGCGGGGCTAAAGGTTTGAAGTGAAACATGTTTCTGACTCATGGTTCAAAATCAGGGACAGGCCCTTTTTAAAGTATGAAATAAAGCCATTCTATTTTGATATAGCATAAATTGCATGTATATTTATAGTTGATCCTGTGATTGCATTATTACTGTCACGTCTTAGTCATATGTCATACAGATAAGCGAAAGATCTATGAGGGCAGAGGCAGTTCACATCCAAACAGCAGCTCTGGGAGGCTATTCTGACATCCTGCAAAGAAATTCAAGCAGAAACTCTCCACAAACTCACAAGTTCAATGGATGCAAGAATTGTGCAGCTCCTGTCAAATAAAGGCTCCTGTGTTCAAATGGAACTTGAGTTGTTAAGATGTTTTGACTGAAATAGATTTTGATTTCAGTAATATGTTAATGCTTCTAATTGAAAAATAAACAAATGACCACTTTCAGTTCTTTACAACAAGAACATGGTTTGAAACTCTGTTGTGCAAAATAATTTGCAACAGTGCATTTTAAATTTTTATTTTTGAAAAAATACTGTTATCATTGGGAGATTTGTTCAGTAACATTCGAATTGTTCTCTAAAGGTTGATGACTTGAAAATTATAATGAGTGTCATTTATATTGATAATTTGGCAAAATCAAAGAAAAATATAATTTGCATAATAATAAACAGCTTCTAACAGAGCAGTGCTTTCAGTTAGCTCCACACTCCCAGGGAACATTGATGACGCCAGCTGCAAAGTATCAATAGAGAATTCTTCACTTACATAAAAAAAACAGCATTTTTTAACTTGTGTTATTGCATTGCACACTATTTGCTCACTATGATTTTCTAACACATCACATCACACTCTTGTTTATCATATATAGACTGCCCCATGACATTTCGCTATACAATTTCCACACTGTAGCCATGATCCCCACAGACACATTCACCCATCCACTCTATGTCCATATAATGCATTAGGCAGAGCCACGGGGAAACTCGGAGGCGTTTTTCAGCCTTCAAGTGAACATTTGTGCCGTTTGGCGGGAGATACTATCTTGGGGGAAATAACATACTTAAAACACACATTTGTCTCTGTGACACGAAGGAGGCAGTCCGGCTCAGGTCCTGCTCAGCCAAGGGCATCTCCTCCATGCGTGCTGCTGTCTGACCCTGGCTAATGCAGGCGACATACAGTATACAGTGTTTATGTGGGGAGACTATATAGCACAAAGGGAGAAAACAAATACTTACATTACATATTTACCACACTGTTTAATAGATAATTTATGTGTAAAATAAACATGAACTGCATGAAAAAGTAAGTGCTTTTTTCTTCTAATTGCAGTTGCATTATAGATCTAAGAAGGGAAAATAAACAATGGAATAAATTAAAGTGCTTTGAGTTACTTTGTGTACGAATTGTGCTATACAAATATATTTGCGTTGCCTTGCTTAGATCAGTACACAAACTAGTACACAAACTTATGTTGGTATGTGGAGTGCTCTTCAATTCTTGTATTGACTTAAATTAGAGTTAATATTATACGCATTTCTACCCTCCTTTTTTAGACCTGATTTAGATTAGGTGGTACTTGAAGTTAAATATTATCTTTCAGTTTTCAATTAAAGCTACCAAAAAAGAGGTCAAATTTATTCCTCTAAAGTCTGAACACTGCTCCATACCAGATGCTTTTAATGACTGATTTGCTCTCTGGATTGAACAAGCACCATGCATATCACTGACAAGTAGAAATGACTGAATCTCAATCTTGATTAAAGGTCCCATGATAGGTAAAATTGATTCTTGTGAGCTTTAAGCTATGTTAGAATATTGTTATCTCATCAAAAACATATTTGAGTTGTGATTTGTTTCATTCACACGTGTGCATTATTTGTCTCAAAAGCTCAAAATGCTCTGTTCTGTCTTGTGATGCCATGTAGTGGTAGTTTTCAAGTAAAGAGCTACCTTTTACCTTTAGTTGAGTACAGATCGATAATTCCTAGGCTGGAACGTGTCCAAATGAGTCTAATGAAGGTGTATGGACTTATACGCAGGGTTTGTGTGTTAAACATGTGTGAATGAAACAAAACACAACTCCAGGTCTGTTTTTAATGAGGAAACATTATATCATAGATCAGAAAATACCATAATATAAGCCCTTTAAAATTCTGTTAACTGCCAAACACTATTTTACTCTCCAACAACTTTCCACTGCTGCGTTTCACCGTTTACTACCTGCTTGAATTAAACATGCTCTATTCAGTATTTATTCGTGGTGTTACTGTGGTAGAACATTTATAATTTTTACAGTCACGTCACCTGTAGGATTACAAGCATTCTGGCGCAGAAATCATCTCACATTTCGAGAATCATGAATTATTTGTGATTTACTTAAAATCTCCTCTTGACGTCTGACAGTGTGACAGCTTGTATATTTGGGCACCACTTAATCTCATATCAGAGTGAAAGAAGTTTGAGCGATACATAGAGAAGATAAAAGGGTTTTAACTGGCTGTAGCACAAATGTTTTTTTATTATTTCACATGATAATGTTGTTTTCTTATCACAAACATAAGTGGAGTTTTGTTTTGTTTCATTCACACGTTTAACACACAAACCCTGCTTATGTAAACTGAGTTCTCCCCTTCTCTGTGCTACCTTGTGATGTTGTGTAATACAGGAAGTGCTCCACTGTGTTTTTAAACTCCATACACCTTCACTAGAATCATTTGGATAATTTCAGCACTGGAATTGTCAATCTCTAGTGAACTAAAGGTAAAAGGTAGCCATTAACCTGAAAACGAACGCTTCATGACATCAAGATGCAACTTCCCTAATTATGTGCTTGGGGCGTGTTGGAGGCGAGCGGCAGTGGAGCTGTGTGTGTGTGGTTTCATATTATCTCACTGTTGCCGGTACACTGTTTGATAATCCATGTTGTTGTCCATGTTGACAGTCAGTGCTGTAAAGATGCCTTAATTAATCCTTGATAACCTCAGGCAGTATTTGTGTGGGCAAAAATATAAACATTATAGAGAATTTAAAAGTGATAACGAAATGGTACGTTTTAAGCTGCTTATTAAGTTGTAGGTGCAAGGTTAAGGTGTTTAAAGGTATTTAACTTTTCTAGTCAGGTGTCAGTCATCTGCTTGTCCCTATGGAGATGTTATTGCTTTGGGAATGTTCCATAGTATGGCATTAAACTACTACTACTACTATTTACTGTTTTTAATTACAGACGTTTGTAAGTACATTAACACATGATTAAAAAAAAAAAATAATAAATAAAAATCAGGCCAGTCTTTTGTGACTACTCCTTGAAATTGCAGAGGCCACTGAATGCAGCAGCAGGCACAAACTTAGATTAAAGTGTTTTTGACCAGAAAACTGCAAATTTACCTATTGAACTAAGTTGCCAAAACAATTACTGAAGTCGGGTGGAAAAAGTATGAGACAATAGACCAGGTAGAGTCGCAAAAGAAGTTCTTTATCTGGCCAGATTTAAGGGAGTTACAAGCAGGAGATACACAGAAGACATGCGAGGATAGAAAAGCAAGCCTCTAAGAGGTCACAGTTCGGTCTTTATATATGTTGGAGAGAAAAAAATAACCAGAGTGTATTACGTATATGGAGTTTTGTTGACTTCCTTGTGAGCCAAAAATAACAGACAGTGACAAGGTCAGAATTTGAGAAGTATTGGTTGCAACCAAATGTTTCCACAACTGTTAAAATTAGCGTATGTGAGAACAGGTGAAGGTTAACCTTGCCTAGGAACAAAATGCATGCTTTCAATTACTAACAGTAGATAATGCTATTAAAACACCCTGCACACACAAAAAGTGGATTTAATGTTTAGTTTCTTTAGTTTCAACTTGATTTTACTTTCTCCTTTACTGTGTTTTTATTGAGAGTAAAACAAGTTTTCACCAACCTGAAAACCTGGAGCTCTTTTCGCTGTTTGCTAAAATTTCTTGTCACTAAAAACAACATCAAATTAAACAAAATCTGAAATGCAAAAACATGTCCCCCTCACTGTTTGATTGGTCTCACTGAACCACAGACAAAACCATGTCAGTAATTTTAAATATAAAGTGAGCCTCACATTGTGAATTTCCTTTGGCAGAGAAATCAGCTATTCCAGTGTCTGTCGGTCATTACGCCCTTCTCCCACAGTGATGGATGTAACACTTTGTGGCACTGCGAAATGTGTTTGCGATTGCCTTGTGTCGCCGCTGAATACCTCTGGAATGAGATCATAACAGGCCGAGAGCCACTGTAATACTATTGTGGAGCAAGTGGCAGCGCCTGCTTCAGTGGATGTGACTGATTGTCTGTGTGTGTGTGTGTGTGTGTGTGTGTGCAGTGAAGGTTTAAAGGGATTTTCTTAAAGGGGAAAGTCGCATATGTGTGCATATTTCAACCTGGAGAGACTCAGGCAGATACAAAGTGAAGGTATTAGAAATTTTATTAGTGCTCAGACCCCAGCAGAAGAAATTGTATTGAAGTGCGTGGCCAATTAGATGATGTTTAGGAGATGCCTTCCACACTGGAGGTGGTAGAGGTGAGGATGAGGAGAGTGAAGGGTAAGATGAGAGGATGAGGAGAGTGAAGGGGACGATGAGAGGATGAGGAGAGTGAAGGGGACGATGAGAGGATGAGGAGAGTGAAGGGGATGATGAGAGGATGAGGAGAGTGAAGGGGACGATGAGAGGATGAGGAGAGTGAAGGGGACGATGAGAGGTCCAAAGTATTTCCTCACTTACCTTACATTCTGAGCATACTAATTACTCACCATGATGACTTTATAAGCATTTTTAACAATTCTCAGAGACCAGTGTAGAATTTTGCTGAAGTGGTAAAGCTAAGCGCAACTAGCATGATAACACGCTCTTCCTGACAACTTTTTTTTGCTCACATACATGGGGGGAAAAGATCAAAGCAAATACTGACTATTGTTATGGTAAGGCTTTGTTTCTATAGAAAATAAATGTACGTCAATGTAATGTCCCCAAACAGCTTGGAAACTGATGCAACTGCCTTTCAGCTCTAAGTGAGAGAGTTATGTGTTCTGTCAGCTGCTTTATGCCTCCTGGTGCATCTGAGGTGATCTGATTTTTCATGCATAAGTCATTGTTTGGGTGTTTATTGCTGTAGATTAACAGGGGAGATCATGAAACCAGTTTAGTGTCAGTCAAACGAACGCCTTGTATGGTGTTTGCATTGAAAATAAATGGCAGTGTGAGGCTCTGAACCATGTATAGAATATATAGAACATCTGTGTGGAAAGAACAGTTTATCTTTCTGGTGCCTGCTGTGGTTTACTGCATTAACGTCACTGCTAAAATTACTTACATTTTGATGGATTGAAATTCATCTGCAGGAACTTCAATTTGGGATAAACTTTTGACTTGTTAAGATTTATTTACTTGACGGACAAGAAGTGTGACAAGAGTACTTTCTTTCTGAAGTACAAGCCTAATTATTTGAAAAATGGACTGAGAAAATTGTACGTATTTGCATCTTGTAACCACAGAAAAATTTGACATCACTTAAATAAGCAATTAAAATGTAACCTAACAAGTTCACTTTAACCCCGGGCTCAAAACAAAACTAAACAAACTAAACATAAAACAAAACAGACAAAAACTAAAATCTCACGAAGTTAATATGACTTGAATTCAGAACATGCCATACTGATTTTAATACATTTAATATGACAAGTAAAATTATCTGCCAATGCAACAAGCCTTTTTGTACTTAAATATGAAAATACACCTAGTTACATTGAAAAACACCAGCTCTTTGTACTTAACTAAGAAACTAAATTGTATGTTGTTTCAATTAATATAAAAAAGACTTATTCGATTGGTAGATCATTTTACTTGTGAAAGTGAAATCACATAAAATCTTCTTAATTTGTGTAATTTGAACTTAGATATTACTTCTTGCAGTGTACAGTGACTGTGAGTATTCAGAACCATTAAAAGTAAAAAGAGGAGCTCAGATGAAGCCTTTTTCTTTGATAAATATTGAGTTAAAGCGGGAACACAAGGTCTCGTGCGTGCAGATTTCAAAAGAGCTGACACAACATCAGAGCAGAGCTCAGGGTGTGAGAGTCACACTGCAACAAAACAGGTCTGACACTGCAGTCACAGCTGGACCAGGTGCAGTCTGAGTGAGATGTAATACAGACTTATATTCTGAATTAAAATCATTTTAAACACGGCTATAGATTTTAATTCAGCAGCTTACAACATAGAGCACTGCAAAAGTAATATATAGGTACTGGTAAGTTGAAATTACTCAAATTAAGAACAGTAAAAACTTGATTTGAGTAGATTTGAGTTAAAATATCTTTCTTGATTCAGACATTAAATTTAGTTTCTTATTTCAAGTGCAGAGAGTTGTTGTTTTTCTTATCTTTAGAGTAACAAGATGTATTTTAAGTACAAAAAGATGTGCTCCATTTGGTAGGTAATTTTACTCATCATGTGAAATTTACTCAAATCGAATGAACATTTTCTTAATTCAAGTCATTTTAACGTGGAAAGATTTAACTTTATGCAGTGCAGTTTTCAGCAACTTACCTGAAGATGGTTGGTTCAGACCTCTGGCAGTATTGCTTGTTATTGACATACTTTGTGGAGACACTACATTACCCACATATGTGATAGTGTTAGGGATAGTCAGAGTTTCATCTTTGCCTTGATATTGCCAGACACAGCCATGCACAAAAAAAAGCACAGTTTCTGTTTGTTTTTGTATCTTTGTTGTATCACAGACCTATTTCTGTGACGATCCTGTCTTGTGTGGATAAAGATTTAAAATAAAATCACACCTTTATTACCTATAGACCGCCTTAACCCTTCTTTGTGCGGTTGACTTTGTGATGATATAAAAACTGCTAAAGAAATGAAGACAGTATCTGAGCCAGAAAGTGACAGCAAAGTGATCAAAGAAACAGAAACAGGAGGCGGAGGATGTGTGGAGATTTGTGCGTACAACTGACGATGTGAAACCATATCTGAAATGCTTTTATTTGGTGTCTGGTTTGAGTCTAATGCTTTGGTGGCCTCCATCGCCTGTTCATTTGTATGTTCACACTTTTAAATAGCCTGGATTCTTGTGGGAGCTTCAAACGCTGACACCCCCATGCACGAGGCAACGCCAGTCCTCAGATCTCATTTATGTGTGTCATACGACCAGAGGAGTACAAGGGGAAAATGCACGCAATTACTGACAGAAGAGCAGGCTTCTACCCATCCTCTTGGCTCCTCCCTGACCTGTGTGTCTACATTTCATTTTCAACTTGTATTTTCATCTGTCACTTGTGATTCTCGCAGACAATGGATGAAATTTACACCTTTTTTTTTTTTTTTTTAATATAGACGTATCCTCCTTTGCAAGATGAGTATTTGTTTTCAGTTTTACTATTCTATACACCAGTTGCCGAGTGTTGTCAAATTTAAAGATTTTACAGTAAACGGCCCATATTACTATTACTACTATTTTCTTATAGATAAGATATATTTAGGCTGAGTTCTTTCACCTTGTGATGTCATGTGGTGATACAAAAAGTGCATCACTGTGTTTTACAACTCCATACACCTTCACTGGAATCATTGGGATGATTTCAGTCCTGGAATTTCCAATCTCTACTGAACAAAAGGTAAAAGGTACAGCTTCATGTAACATATGTGAATGAAAAACAAAAAAACAAAAAACAAAAACACAACTCCAGTTATATTTTTGACGAGGTAACAACATTCTAACATGGCTTAAACGCTCAGGACTCAATTTTGTGTAATATAGGACCTTTAACCAAAACTGATTCCTGTGACCTTTTAGCAATGCTGTTACCTCACCCCAGGAGTTTGTGGCTGTGTGTTGTTTTGTTCACACATGTTCGAGTAATCCTTTATTATCCGTTTGTCTGCTCTGTTCCACCTTGCGTAGTTTTCATGTTAACATCTACCTTTTACCTGTACTTCAGTACAGATTGGCATTTCCAGATCTGAAATTATCCAAATGATTCTGGTGAAAGTGTAAGGTGGAACAGAGTATTTTATGATGAGGAAATAATATTACAACATAGATCAGAAAATAGCGTACTATGGCTCCTTTAACATTGTTGCTGCATAGATGTAATTTAATACAATATAAGTTTCCATTTGCTTGTTGTGGGCAGTAGTAGCTAACAGCAATTATTAGACTAAAAGTTCAGTCTGAGCTAGATGTAATGTAGCACTATGCAACTCACATCTCGAACATTAAAAGGTGCCAAATTATATGAAAATAAATGACTCTTAACCTTGAACAACTTTGCATTAGCGTTTTCAAAATATTTGTTTGAAAAGCTGGTAACTGTGTTTATTTTGAAAAGTTTTTGATTAGCACATTTTTTTTTTTTAATTTTTGAGAGCATTTGGATGACTATCTGACTTATTAAATGGATTATACTGTAACTGAAAGTCCATTTCATCATGAGAGGAGGATACCTAACATATTGGAAGAGGCTACCACCTTGTCAAAGCCTGATCCCGTCAGATCTCAGAAGCTCAGCAGGTCTGGGCCTGGTTTGTACTTGGATGGGAGACGCTGGGAAAATCAGGTGCCACAGTGGGGCGCCAGTCGCAAAAACTCTTGTTTTGTCCTTAGGCAAGACACTTCACCCACATTGCCTAGTATGAAAGTGGAGTGTGTGTGAGTTTTGTTGGTGGTCAGAGGGGCCCATGGCGCAGATTGGCAGCCTTGCTTCCTTCAATCTGCCCCATGGCAGCTGTGGCTACAATAGTATCTTACCACCAGTGAGGGTGGAGTGAATGAATAATGAACTGTGAAGTGCTTTGGGTGTCTTGAAAGGTGCTATATAAATGCAATGATTAATTTATTTAATTAATTAATTAATCAATGATTTGCTGATCTGTTCATACATTACTACTTTGAGTTTAAAGGGCCCATATTACACTCTTTTCTTATCTGCGTTATAATGTTGTTTCTTCATCAAAAACGTGCATGTGGTTGTTTTATTTCATTCATGCATGTTTAACGCACAAACCCTGCATAATTATGTCATGTGGTAATACAGGAAGTGCTCTTTTGTGTTTTTAAATTCCATACACCTTCACTAGAATCACTGAGATAATTTCATCCTTCGAATTTCCAATCTCTATTAAACTAAAGGTTTAAGATGTTAATTTGAAAACTACCTCTTCATGACATCACAAGGTGGAACAGAGCATTTTGAGCTTTGAAGATTTAGAAAGACTCATAATAAAGGGTTACACAAACATATGTGAATGAAACAAAACAAAGCTCCAGGTATGTTTTTATGAGGCAACAATGTTTTAACGTTGCTTAAAGCTCACAGGAGTCAACTGTGTGTAATTTAACAGGACCTTTTAAGGAATAAAACTTACTTGGTAGAGTGAATGCACAAACAGAAGCTTAATGGGCTCAGGTAGACTTTGTCAGTTTCTAAGATTTGTCAAGATTGTATGTATCAAGTATTGGACACATCTGCCACTGGAGCTGAGAGCTGTTCTTGAGAAGGTTCCAGAGAATCTGTTGAAGTGAAAAAGTGGTGCCGTCCTGCATCTCGTCCTTCAAACCTATTGTGCCACAGTCGTAGTCAGCCCCCCATTTTGAGCCCACTTGAGTGCTTTTCAATAACAGCCCAAAAGAAAATTGCTGTGTCACAAGATACAGTGGAATTGCCCATCCACACAAACAGACTCTCACACACAGACACACGCAAGATGAAAGGAAAAACAACAAGTAGGGCATGGTAATGTCTATACAGATATAAAGAAAGTTCTGTTTCAAAATTAGCCTTTGCGGTAAGAAATTTCAAGTTCTTAATTGCTTGACTATGCTTTCTAATATAAACTTTACTAAACTACTATAACGTAAAAGTAAAGCACCAACCTCTACTGAACTAAAGGTAAAATGTAGCTGTTGAAAAATAAAATACCACTACATGACATCACAAGGTGTAACAAAGCATTCTGAGCTTTGGAGATGCAGACAGAGAAATAAACCAAACCAGTACTCAAACATGCGTAAATGCAACAGAACACAACTCCGTGGCTAAAAGCGTCAAAAGTCAATTTTGTGTAATATAGGACCTTTAAATAACACTAATTAAAATAAAAGATTACTGAAATTCATACTGTTGCTGTGTGAATTAAATAGCATAATGTTCCTAGCTTCTTCTTCTTCTTCTTCTTGGCATACACAGTTACACAGGTTCGGCCTCTGTAAACAATAGCAGACCAAAAGGAGGCCTTTGGGGCGGCGATGGTGCACAATTATCCTGTGAAGAGTCTCTCCAAACTTTAACAGCTCTTGTGCAGCAGCTGTGTCCTGTTCCACTTACATGATTGTGGACCCCCAGCTCTCCTGCCTCTGATTGGCTTTTCAGTGCCACGTCCCTCAATTGATACTTGGGGGTGTTCTACAT
The DNA here is from genome assembly GCA_029959045.1 of Taenioides sp. WSHXM2023. Lineage (NCBI taxonomy): Eukaryota > Metazoa > Chordata > Actinopteri > Gobiiformes > Gobiidae > Taenioides > Taenioides sp. WSHXM2023. The sequence goes on from CM057085.1 coordinate 13,246,927, forward strand.
GTATCTCTACTGGCGGAATGTTCAGACGTTACCATGGTGACACAATGCACACTTTAGCAAACACAGCCAAAAAAGTTTTATGGTAGTCTGAAAACTCAAGAAAAAACACAAAATGGATTTAAACAGCACATTTTCTGGAGCCTGTGATCAGTGCGAGTGTTCATGGTCCTGTTTAGGAGTTTGACTAACTGATGGCTAATGCTAGCTAGTGACTGTAATGGTATTTAAGAGGGACTTGTTTAACAGCACAAATCAGCTCACCTGTTATAATTCCAGCTCTTTAGTAATAGTTGTCTTTTGTAGTCAGTTCTTCATCAGATTGTGTTAAAATAAAGCGCAGAGTAAAATCTAATAAAGCCAGACAGAACAGTGTCTACAGTTAGCATCACACCTCCAGGGAATGTTGACGTCATCACCTGCAAAATATCCATAGACGTCAAGCTAACTTTTTTGCTTAATAGCCCCTGGTTTTGTGGCAAATGAGGATTGTATTGTATTTATTATAGTGCTAGCAGGCCAACAGTGATCTTGTTTGTGTCCAAAGGTTTTGATTTGATGGTAACAATTACAAGTCAGGTTCAAAATGTGAGATTTTAATGGTCTGAGAGACGGTCAGAGGGCTTCTGGTCAGTGTTAATATCTTGCAGCTCTTCATGGATAAGAAATGATGGAAAATACATTCACAAGCACAATGTTTTATGTTCTTTACTGAAATTGTATGTAAAACTTTAAGTTACCTGTATATTTTTATACTATATTTTCCTTGGTGCTGTGTGTTGTGGGCGGAGCAAGATGGCACCAGTGTGTTTGACTTGTTTGCTTTATTTGTGTTTTTATTGTTTCTGGCACAAATCAGCCAAAATGGCAACTATCTACTGGTCTACAATTGCCAAGCATTGTTGGATCTACGTCCCCCTACAAATAACTTGGTGCATAGACCACAGGATGGACATAAAACTTTACCCCCACTGCTATTGGGGACCTCTGCTCGCGTCCCCTGCGTACCTGTGCTGAATTTTCGGAGGCGCAGCTGTCATTGTGGAAAATGCAGTGGGAGACTGATGCGACTAAAGGCTTGTTTGGCCCTGATGTTTCCCTATGTGGAATAAGGCTGACTCGTTGCCTGCTGCCTGTACATGGCTCTGTGGAGCCGGATGGCTGCCTGGTACCCTGCGCCGGCGCCCAACTGTCAAACCCCTGCCGTGTCTGCCCCAACACAAGAGCATGGACATGGTTTTATCATATGTCTTGCCGGTTTTTAATTTGAAAGTCTGTGACACTCTTTTCTCTGATCACATGCCTGTGGTATTTGATGTGAGACATTGCCTTGTAACATTGTTGAAACTCGCACTCCTGCTCAGCGCTCTCAGATCATTAAACCCTCCACTGCTGCACAGTTCTCTGCCTGTTTCACTGACTATACCATCCCTGTGTCTCTGTACGGTCCAGATGAGCTCAGCTCTTGGTTTTATAACACCTGCCAGACTGTACTGGACTCAGTGGCTCCTCTTAAGACAAGGCAGCCCAAAACCAAGCTGGAGCCCTGGCTTAATGATGAGCCTTACGGCAGTGCTGTAAGGCTCATCATCATGTTTTGAGACTTCTTTTGAATGAAACGTTTTTTATTGACAAGGTTACTGGGGCAAGGGCCCAGATCACACTACCCTTTTTTGATCCATCGACCTGCTCTGCTGTTTTCCACAAGTTTGAGCCTCTTTCCTTCTCTCACCTACAGGAGGTGGTGGGTCGCCCTCAGGTTCCCCACAGGATGCACTTCCTCGCCTTCTGAAAGAGGTTTTCTGTGGCCTCATCTATTTTGAATATTGTTAGTGGTAGCCTCACCTCAGGGGTTCCCAAAAATTTAAAACATGCCGTGCTGTAGCCACTTCTCAAAAAAGCAGGATTGGAGCCAAATGATCTTAAGAACTTCAGACCTATCTCCAAGCTGCCTTTCTTATAAAAAAATTTTGGTTAGTAGAGATTGGCAATTCCAGTGCGGAAATTATCAGCACAGTGATTGTAATGAAGGTATATGGAGTTTAAAAACATAGTGGAGCACTTCCTGTATGCCACATGACATGACAAGGTGGAACAGTGTTTTCTGTTTTAGAGAAAAACTTATAAATATACAGGGTTTGGGTGTTAAACATGTGTGAATGAAACAAAACATAACTCCAGGTATGTTTTTGATGAGAAAACAACACTATAACATAAATCAGAAAATAGCGCAGTATGAGCCCTTTAATAGTAGCACTACCACTATACTACTATTCAATGTTGCTACTGAATGCACCTACCATTACTGAAAATGGCTATTGAGTACTTTCCTTCACTACTCTAACTGTACTTTCTACTTCACCTGCTGTATTTATTCCCTTTTTCTTGTATTTGAATTATTACCATCATGATAAAACATAATGGTAAAAACGAATTTCTTTTTCTATTCAAAATACTGCATGGTGTCCCTTTGAGATGCAGACTGACATATGGCCAGAGATGGGCTAAAATAACATGAAAAAGCAGGTCCTAACTCCTGGGGCGTGATGAGGCATGGGCGAGATGACGGAGCACAAGAGGTCTACGCAAAGCTCCAAGAAATAGTCCGTGCCAAAAACCTGCAAAAAAGTCTGTTTCTGTCTCTTGGTGTGAAATATGCTCCGAGAGGGAAATCACACCAGCAGCAGATGATTAAACGTACACTTACAGCTAACCTCACCCCTGCCACATCACCATTAATATCTCTGCTCCCAATTACTTTTGCAGCCTGGTAAAAAGCACCAGAGACCACTGTATTTCGAAGCTCAGCAGTTTAGCATATTTCCCAGTTAAACCAAATCCTGAGTTACTACCAGCCGCATCCATTTCCAAATAGTTTTCCTTCAGCTGAGGCTTTAGAGAATTATGAGTGCGGGAGGGGCTCATACTGATGATTGACAGCTGTTGGAGAGCTATGATGATGTATGGCACACACTTGAGACTGCTGATTTAATGAATGGGAGTATCCCCCGAGGAAAACTATACCAATCTTATTTCCTTTTCACACAAAATGTATGATTCAGCAAAATATTAAAATACATTCTCACGGTTTATCTACTAAATCTAAAAACAAACAAATCAGAACAGAATAAAATAAAATTAACTATATTTTTTTATTAATCAGTAAAGCCATATCCAACTATTATATTTTCCTGCTTGTATTATACTACCTTACTATTACTTTACTTTACTTTACCTTACTTTAATTAAAGAGGGGTATTATGCCAAATCGTCTTTTGGAGCTTTCTGTCATGTTGTAAAGTACCCACCCACATGACAATTCTTCATTAATATACAAAAGCAGAATACAAAACGATACACTACATCTTCACAAACCTGATGTGATGTGCAGAAGTTTCATTAACGTAATGCATGCCAGTTGTAATGTGATGGTGCTCTGAAGCAGGAGTGACTTAGCATGAAGAGCAAAGGGAGGAGAGACCCAGAACATCAAAACAGAAAGTGAAAGTTTCTGTGACATCCACTACTGGTACACTGAGTAGTTTGCTATATTGACACTTATTATTAACTGGTAATAAGCAACCTTACTAGCACTTGTAAAATACACTGCTAAATTGCTAACTACTATAACTTAAAGGTGCACTGTGTAACATTTCTAGTGGAGGGTCCACCACCTGTTTGTCTCCATGGAAATGGAAATGTTATTGCTTTGTCTAGAATGTTCCACAGCATAGACTAAACCTATTATGAGGGAGACAAGCGGGTTACAGCACTACACTATATTACAATTAAGATCTGTGGAGAGTTTCCCTCATTCACAGAAAGAATTATTGTATTGTTGAGTAATAGAAACACCTGTAATGAATAAATGCTAGCTGGATATGTTTAATGTCATACCATGGAACATTTCAGGTAAAGCAATAGCATCTCCATGGAGACAAGTGAGTGGCAGACCCTCCATCAGAAAAGTTGCATATAAGTTGTATATTGAGATACAGATTTGAATAATGTTTCTGTCCCTATATGTGTCCCTGTATATTCACTTTAGGCTGCAGGCTTGTTTATTCAATATACCCTCCAATAATCCCTGTTTATAAGTATGGGCTGGTCTGGGATTCGCTCCTAAACTCATTTGTGTGCTCCTTACGGCAGGTGTACACAGGGGTGTGACAGGCGCTCCATCACCTTTCATTACTGTCATCATTAACAGAGCTCCTGTAAAACTGTGGAGAACCTCCACAGACAAAACGCATTAAACTAAGTGGGAATGCCACACTGTGCAATATGACCCCCGTGACTGCTCTGTTTGTTTAGTCAGGCATTTGAAGAGGAGATTGTTGTCAAAGTCCAAAAGCATTTGTAGGATGAGTAATATAAAAGAAATACTGATAAAATGCCAGAAAATTATATAACTGTATAAATATGTGAGTTATGTGAGAAAAGAGCATATATACACCAGATTGTAAAAAACATTCATTTGTTTCAACTTCCTGTTATTGGCATCATTTTGAGGACTTTTACCAATCCAAAGTTACGTTTTTTGTAGATTTTTTTTTTTAATTGCTAATTGCTATGACAACAATCCTAATTTCCTATTATTGTTCTGAAATGTTTTTATTTACATATTTGATACCCATGAATAAGTGCACTAACTTTTTTACACAACTGAGGTCGCTGATTCACAGATCTGACCTTGGCCTTATGGTGTCACCTATAGAGTAGTATATTGCCATTGTGTGGATGTCAATGTATGGATTTTTCACATAGTACACAATTTTTCACATAGTGCAAGTAGTTAGTAATAGCTTTGGCTCTCACAGTCTACTTCTTGAATTTAAAAGTGTTGGTATTGATTAAAAATCTGTGTTTATTTGTGGTTTTGAGTCATATGACCTGTTGACTACTTTTATATTTATTATTGCAACTGTCCCAATTTGTCGGCTAGAGAAACAATGAGTATGGTTGCTTTTCCAACAAATGTCTGATTTGGTCTCCATGAACACAGAAAGGTTTAATACCATAATGTGAAACATTCAAAGCAATAACATCTCCATAGAGAAAAGTATTTGACGGGCCCTCCACCAGAAATGTTAAACAATGCACCTTTAAGTTCACGGTATATCAAATGTATTTTTATTATACTTACGTGAAGGTGGACAAGGCAAAATGTAACACTTCAGTTTCAACCTTTAAGTGGCAGGAAGAGAGGAGGGCAGAAAGAGCAGAGCAATAGAAATGTGTGAACAAACGCAGGGGCTTGTGAAGAGAAACGCAAGAGAAGAAAGAGGGTGAGAATTGGTGAGAATGACATCAGGGAGAATGGGACATCCAGGTAAGAGGACTGAGCAAAAATAGTACTAGAGGTTGTATAGTGTTACTTCAGAGAATATCCATGTTAAAGTGTTAGTGAAAGGAAGACTGAATTAAAAGAAACTGTTATTTAAAGGTCCTATATTACATACAACTGACTCTGGTGAGCTTTAAGCCATGTTCTAGTGTTGTTACCTCCTCAAAAACAGACTTGGAGTTGTGTTTTGTTTCATTCACACGTTTGAGTAATGCTTTATTATTAGTCTGTCTACATCTCCAAAGCTCAAAATGCTCTGTTCCACCTTATGATGTCATGTTGTGGAGTTAACAGCTCCTTTTATCTTTAGTCCAGCAGAGTTTGGCAATTCCAGGGCTCATCCAAATGATTCTAGTGAAGGTGTATGGAGTTTAAAAACACTGTGGAGCACTTCCTGTATTACATGACATCACAAGGTGGAACATAGTGTTTTCTGTTTGAGAGCAGAACTAATTAAGTATATGCAGGGTTTATGTGTTAAACATGTGTGAATGAAACAAAACACAACTCCAGGTATGTTTTTGAAGAGGAAAACAGATTATAACAGAGATCCACCTTGCGATGCCATGTGGTAATACAGGAAGTGCTCCATGCACCTTCAGTATAATAATTTGGATAATTTTAGCCCTGGAGTTGGTAATCTCTACTACACAAAAGGTAAAAGGTAGTAGTTCTCTTGAAAACTACCACATCATAACATCAGAAGGTGGAACAGAGCATTTTGAGCTTTTGAAGATGTAGACAGATTCATTTTAAAGTGTTACTCAAACATGAAACAAAACACAACTCCTCAAAGTACACAAGAGTCAATTTTAGGTAATATAGGACCTTTAATTGTAGTTGAAGGAGCCAGTGTTACAGATTGGCAGCCTTGTTTCCATCAGTTTAAGCTGTGGCTAAGTGTGGAATGAATGAATAATGCAGTGCTTTTGGTGTCTTGAAAAGGGCTATGTATATCCAGTGCATCATTATGTGCAGTAATCTAACTCTCCACCACCCACCAATGTTTAAGACTTACACAAATCCACAAAAAAATGTATTCTTTTGCTCATCGTTCAAACTGCAAAGCTGGAATGAGAGACGTACTCTCCGGAAACTCTGAAGGTACAAGAAAATTTTAATCATGGAAAAAAAAAAAAAAATTCTGACGCAAATGTGAGCTCAGACCTTGCAAAAAATGAACAGCAAGATTCCAAGTTCCTTGGGTCAAAAACTGTATGATTAAGATCCACATTTTGCCAACTCGAGTGACTAGGAGTTTTATTCATCCTAATTATATTCACCTAACTGGGATTGTGATGCAATGTGAGACTTCATGTTCTTTCAAGTGACGTAATACAAAGGCAGGGGATCGGGCTGCCCACGTCTGAGAGGAGCGCCAGGTTTGGACACCGGCAGAAGAGGGAGGGCTATGGTGGGAATAAGTGAAGAGAGAGAGAGGAGACGTGGGTGTTGAAATGTAAAGGATGAACTAGATAAGGCCAGATGAGGGCAGGGGCACCTCTGATTACACAGGGACCAGCTGGGAACAGAGCGCTTTGAGGGCTTTGAGTCTGGCTTCATTTGCAGCATAAAACACTGTCTTTAATATACTTTTGGTGTCTTAACTTGGTAGAATAATAAATAATGTAGAATGTAGTTAAAGCTTAAGTGGGGGGCATGAATTTTCCTGTTTTCAAATCGTCAGTAAAGAAGGTAGTTTCAATTGTTACCAGCCGCTCTAACTTGTTCATTGCATTTGTGTATTTTTGTCACCAAGTGCTGCTTTTACATTCCTTGGGATCTAGAATACACACTTATTTGATAATTTCCAAAGATGTGTCTGGTCACCAGTGAATCTCCCCATTTTGAGATGGGCATGATTGACAGATGGATTTGCCAATCTGGGACACACATGGTACGGCCATATCGGAAAAAAATAAAGGAAAAAAAATATCTGAAAAAAACATTGCAGATTTCTACTGAATTAATGAGCAAAGCACTAAACTCTGAGGTGTGATAAATGTGATTTTATTTGTAATTGATATGTTTTGTATTGATATGTATTCACGGGTATCACTGAAAAAAACAAACCTGATTGCATGATCATGTTTTGGCTGAGCTTGAGACACATCAGAGGATGTGGGGACCAGACTGACATCAATCTGTATAAAAAATACAGAGGTAGTCTGGATTTATTGTGCATTGTATAATAATGGTGTTACAAATGTTGACAGATAGACTGAGTCATCATACAGCTGCAATAAATCCATTTTTGTATCATTCACTATGCAGTCAGGAGTAGTGTCCCTATGAGACATGTGTCATTCTTTATTTACATTAGACACAATATAGAGGCCAAGAGTCCAATGAAAATAGAAAATACAGATGTTAATCATTATGTTAGTGGCACACAGTAATTTAATGTTGGACCCACTGAAACTGGGTATTGCATTTGCTGATATTACAAAAACAGAATGTTGCTGTGCAATATAACAATAACTGAAAAACACATATTGTAGAGACACAAGTTGGTATAATATTTAAAGTCCTAAATATCTTGTGCAAAACTAACAGCACAAAATGAGCCTCTCACAAACTGTGTAGCCTCCAGGGAGACAGAGCGGCGTGTAATTTCTGATGGTTTTGGAAAGTTCCAGGCATCTCCGAGTTTCTGTTTGGACTGTTAATGAAAGCTTATCTGTGGAGATTTTCCCAATGCTTTTACCAACCGACTGAATCTCTAACTAATGAGCCAGTGTTTTCAGCTTCAAATCCTCATCTTTCACAATTTTGCACCATCATTTTTTCTGGATTTATCATTAATTCTGCTTACTGAGCTGTGGGGTTGCCAAAGAAAGTGTATGACTGTGCTGTTGGTTGAGTAAGCAATGTTTTTACAGCTTCTATTTATCACATATGCTCAAGACTTAATAATTTGTCATATTTCAAGGACTTTTAGCATATTTGAAAGTTCTCCAATCTGTTTCTCTTTACGTCAATACTGTTCTGTCATTTCTATGTGTGATAATTTGAAGTATGTTGATGTAGGTAATAGATCAATTTTAAAGCGAAATCATGAATGACAAGTAGATTTTGCAGTGACTTGTGGTGTCAAAAATAGATGTCTATCCCATTAAAGTCAAACGGTTATTGTTTACCTTTACCCAAGTTAAAATCATGAAGTATTCATAAACTGGTCTCATGCCATTAAAATGCAGCTTTGTTCAAACTAGAATAATAAACCAAATCTTATAAGGAAAATAAATCAAGTTTCCTATGCAAATTTGAAATGATGGAATGCAATTTCCTTTGTAACTGCTAAAGCGAATTTCTTTAATCCATCTACAGTATTTTCATCAGACAGATCTAATCCTGCAGTTGAAGAAAGGAGGCATTGCTCTTTAGAAAAAGTGTTTATCATCAAATAAAAAGATTTTAAAAAATGCAATTAGGTGGTAGGATTAAAAAAAAAAAAAATGTAACGGGGCGACAGTAGACCCAGTGTTTGTCGACTGATCCGAAGGCTGGCGGTTCGAAGCCCATTCTCGACATAAACATCATTGGTAGAACAGTCAGATCCATTGACCCACAGGCTGGCGGTGCGATTCCAGCTGCCACAGATGAATGCTGTCATTGTGTTCTTGAGCAAGACACTTCACCCATCTCGCCCACAGTGGAATAGCATCATATAAAAGTCTTTTATATTATAAAGCGTGCAAGTCAGGCTTTTCTTTAGATAAGTGAGGAAACAAAATCGCATTATTGAATTGGCCCTACTCATTCTCAGAGTTACAGATCTTTAGCACTCACCTGTATTATTCCATGTCTGTGTGAACCGTATTACATAATCTCATAATGATCCATTGTACTCCACTCATGTACATGTATGCACACATTATCACATCAAGGTAACAATCTTTTCAAACACTGTTACACAAGGTATTCTACCACAGCCACCACAGCTTCTTCTACTCACCTGCAGACAATGCACCAAACCACATGTTTCCATAGATGACAAATTGAGCCAGAACAGGACACTGGGTGACTCATCTCTATGGCGACAATACTACAAGATGACAACCCGAGACCCACTTCTCTGCAGGAGCCTCTATTTGTCATTTTTATATTAGATTTGTTGGTGTGATATTGACAACCTGTGATTCTTTTTGTGAATAGAGGGTGTTGTTGTGTACTGTATGCATGTCTCTATTTGAAAGTGCTATGTGTTTTGGAGGTGGATGGGAAGACATATTGTAAAATTGAATTGCACGCTCTCTCTGCAGGTGCGTGTGCATTCTTCCCTAAAAATAACAGTGGCATTCCCTTAGGACCATATGCTGCAGATAATGAGTAGGTCGTACCATTACCATCACCCCTGTTTTCCCCAATGGCCAAACGCAATGCACTTATAATAGACTCAACTTTATGGTATAAAAAAAGAAATCTGTATACATTCATATTGAAAGGTTTAAAAAGATCTGTATCCTTGCAAGACATTACTACTTAATCTTTTTTCCTTATTTATTATTAAAGTTCACAACAGATTCAACTTTGCATTGCATTCAAACACACTGAATTCCCTTTGAAAATCATTATAAATCCCACTATAGAAATAATTTTAATAGCTTTCTTCTGAAACCTTGTGATTAATCTTTATAACTTTAATACACAATACACCAGGTTCTAGTTGTACGCTGAGAAGATGCTAACATTTGACCTTTTGTTACAGGCTAAATCAATGAGCGAAATATATTTGTATAGACTTTATAAATAATTACTGCTACGTGTTTGGCTTTTATCCTGATCTTTGGAGGGACGAGGGCTGCTATGGCAATGATCTTTGTGATTCTCATGCCATGATGATGTTAGAAGCATTTCAATGAAGAGGCCAGGTTACAGGTCAGCTCTGTGGAGAAGTGACCCTGCTTACGGTCGCAATGCCGTGTTTTAAGGTCTTTTAAGCAATATAAAACACCAATAGCATTTTAGTACATGCAAGTTAGATAAGTCTAATGCCATTGTGGAACTTTTCAAGCAAAGCAACAACATCTCAGTGGGAAACAAACAGTTAGCAAATCTTCCACCAGAAAAGTTACATAGTGCACCTTTAAAACATTGTTAGATCTCACAGGCGTTCCCTTTTTGGCAGTACCAGGTCAAGATTGTCAGTGTGTACTTTACTCCTAAACTATGGCAACAAACCGTTAGAATAAATATATCTTGTTTTCAGCTGAAATGATCCAGTGACATTTGTCCCCTTGGTCTATTGTTGCAGTTGAAGTTGCTAATAGTGTTGGTATTTGTTTATTTTCAGTGAATGGCTACACTGCAGTAATAAAAGCAACTCCAATGGTACAGTCACAATGCACAGACTCACAAAAAGTAATGTTAAAGGCTATTTTTCACAGTTGAAATAAAATGTAACATGTACAGACTGACTGTTCTGATGGGGTCACCTGCTGGGCTCATGATTGCTCTTTGGAGGGACCCGTGAACTAATAGTGAGATGAAAATGGACGACTGAACGACTGAAAGAATGAAATACTTTGATAGCTTTGAAGATTTGCCTCTGTGTATTCTGTGTATATTCACTGGACCACTTTTTCACCATTGCTCTACAGTTTATGCAAATATTAAAAGACCCATATTAAACTATTTTCTGATCAATGTTAATGTTGTTTCCTCATCACAATCATCACCACAAGTTTAACACACAAATCCTGCGTTTTAAAGATGGGTCTGAAAACACTAATAAATGTAATAAATGTAAAAAAAAACCCAAAACCTAATAAAATGTAAAAGGTAGCTGTTACCTTGAAACCTACCACCTGATAGCATCACAAGGTAGAAGAGAGCATTTTGAGCTTTGGAGATGGACAGATTAATAATAAACATTACTCAAACATGTGTGAATGAAACAAGACACAACTTTAGGCGAGCTATGAGATATGACGTCATAATTCTACTTTAGGTCCAATAAAATTGCCTCATTCACTACAATGGCATTTTGGCATATTTTACATAATATATGAAATTATCAATTTTGTTGGTTAAATATTATTAGATTATTTATTACGAAAGTCTTTCTGTTCCTTAACATTTCTTAAATTCATCAGGAGTCATCAGAAAAAGTCACTATTGTTTTGTGTTTAACTTGAAAGTTGGAAGTTGTACCTGTGATGTCAAACTACCAGTCTCATTATGGCATAGCATTTAAACTACAGAACTAATACTAATACAAAAAACGGCCATATATAGAGCTCTTGTTAATTTACCTGAAATATTTATAACATGAATAGCAATACTAATACTGCAATGGTCCAAATTCGACTGTAGTTTTCATCACAGACATCATGTTTTCAGCATAAGAGAGAAAAGGAGAACATTTGCTCCTCCCCTATTAGTTAAATGTACCAAAATTGTCAGTACAATGCAATATAATAGCTTCAACTCAGGTGATTTCAGATAGGGATTTCCTCTATTTCCTTCTTAACTCTCTGACATTTGTGTTGTGATTGCTCCTGCAGATACAGCCCAGAACATATAGAAGTCTGGCGCTTCATGTGCTCCAGGAAATTTGTGACATTTGGTGGAACAGTGGCTCAGTGGGGGGGCCAGGAGTTGCATTCCTCCATATAAGCACTAATCCTGGCAGGTGTCAAGTGTTCCTGTTGACATATGAGGCTCCCTACCTGGCAACATACACCATTGTGCACAAAGCAACAATGGTACGGCTTCAGTAAGTGCTTTATGTGTTGAGAGAACCAACAGGGGGCGCTGCAGGGGGGGCGCTGCCGATTAGGTAGTTGTGAGCATGTGTGTGGGTGGGTATTCATCACATTGTGGGGACTAAAATCTGTGTATACACTCAAATCATGGGAAGCAGTCTTCCTTATGGGGACAAAAATCAGATCTCCATGACATCAATCTATTATTAGTAGATCAACAATATCATTTAAAGTGCTTATGATAAGTTAGATTACCAATTTCAGCAACACAGTTTTGTCTAAAATGAAAAAAATATTTAAAGATAAGGCAGAGAACAGGGAGCTGCGTTAAAAGTACACAAATAAAATGAATACTTCAGCGCATAAAGATAACATTTTTCTAAAAATACTTTTGTAAGTTTACAAAACGTACCACTTTGTCTAGAATATTCCATGGTAGAGGTTAAACTTATCTATCACAAGAAAGACAACTAAAGGCTACATTACAGGTCAGATCTGTGGAGAGTCGCCTCTATTCACAAACAGAATTATTGTATTTTTGAGCAATAGAAACATCCGTAATGAACAAATGCTATATAGATGTGTTTAATGTCACGCCATGGAACATACCATGCAAAACTATAACATCTCCATGGAGACAATCAGGTGACAAACACTCCACCAGAAAAGTTGAGGAATGCACCTTTAAGTTTAATTTTCTTCCTGATTGGATATGGGCAGCAGATTTGACCAGATGCGCACTGAGGCTTAGTGCATTTCAAACATTCACGCAAAAATTGTAACTTTCGGTGAATTCAGTTTGTCAATAAGTTTCAAGCGTCTGTCCTCAAATGCAAAGGTGTCCAGCTGGAGGTGTTTGGCGCAAGTTTTGATTCCACTATCTTAACCCAGCATTAGAAGTAATTCCAGTTTGGTTCCCAAGCAACTATAATGTCAACCAGGGCCAAAACATGTCTAAATTGCACAAACATTATGATGACAGTAACAAGAATGAAGTCTGGATATCAGAGGTGAGAGGGAGGAGCATAACCCAACATAATATGGCAAGAGGGTGACCGAGAAACAAGCCCGCGAGAAAAATGAGACGTGACAGTCCACCTGCGTGCGTCTGTGTGGGTATGGCTAGAATATGGAGAATCAAAACATTAGCATTTACATTCTATGTATAGGACCGTGAACGCATCATTAAATCAAGCTGTTAATTTAGGTCACGTAGGAGAGCAAAAAGTCTATATTTGTGACCTTAATAAGAGGAGAGAAAAAAATAAATATCACTGAAATAGCAGAATCCCTGTAGTTCAATATTTAGGCAGAGGACTGGTCAGAATGTATGCTAGAATTTTCTGTCAGATTACAGATTTGTTGACCTGATTTATTGTTCTCTGTAATTACTGAGTCTATCCATGGGTCAGGGGTCTATGGGAATCACTTTGAGGGCTTGGAATTGAATTAAGCCATTTTTTATGTGTTTATTTACATTTGAATCCAAATAAAAGACAATATGGAGTTGTTTTGTTATGGAGAGAGGAAGAATCATACTTCACATTCTGTTATATAGCTTATTTAACATTTTAATTTTCAATATATTCATTTTTCCAACTATAATATTTAAATCATAAAGGTTCATTGTGTAACTTTTCTGGGGAGCGGTTTGCCGCATGCTTGCTTCCATGGAGATGTTATCGCTTTGCCTGGAATGCTCCACAGTATGGCATTAAATATATCCATCTTGTATTTATTTCATTAGTTTGTTTTACTCAAAAGTACCTTAAAAAACTTGAGTGAGTGAGTTTGCCTCTCACAAATCTGACCAGTAAAGTGGCCTGGTGTCACCGCCTGCTTTCTCCAGGGAGATGAACACCCTACTGTGGAACATTCCAGGCAATCTTCATGGAAACAAACATTTGGCGGACCCTGCTGAGAAGTTGCACAGTGCACCTTTAAACAAAAGTAGCAGACACCAGTCTGCTTTATTGGATGTGGAGTGCGTAGCTAAACTTTTTCTCCCCTCTGATTTAAAAACAAGATTCAGCAAAAATACCCCACCATTCTATAATGCTCCACAATAGAGCCACATTAGAACCAATTTCAAAACACATTAGAGATATGGAGGAGTCCATCTTAACACTCTCCAACAGATAACTCACTCCGCACAATGCAGCAGGCAGGAGATTAGCAGTGCTGATGAAAAGTAGGACTAGCTCAGAATCATAAAGCTGTGATCATCTCCTCCCTGGACCATTGTCAGGCTTCTCCTCAAACATCTGAGTGAATCTGGAGAAAATGCCTCAAAGACAAAAACAGATGAAACTACATATCAGATAATGGGACAACAAGCTCTTTCTGTCGTGAATATTTCTGCCTTCTCTTCTGTTTATTAAAGGTGCAATGTGTAGCTTTTCTGGTGGAGGATCCATCAAATGCTTTTCTCCATGGATATGCTGTTGCTTTGTCTGGAATGTTTCACAGTATGGCATTAAACCGTTCTATCTTCATGGAGTCCAAACCAGACCAAGTTACAGGTCAAATCTGTAGAGAGGTGACCCCACTCACAGTCAGAATGCCTGTTTTTCTGAGTATTTTTAAGCTATAAAACCACCTGAAATTGAATAAATGCAGTTTAATGTCATAATGTGGAACATTCCAGGCAGAGTAATGACATCCATAGAAACAAGCAGGCGATGGACCCCCAACCAAAAAGTTACATAGTGCACCTTTAAGGCTAGGGATTGGTTAAACATCTGTGTCATGTAAACCCAACAAGCTCGCCTGTAATGTTACGCAATATGGCATTAAGCTTATCTATCTATCCAGCAGGTATCACCACCAGGCCAAGTTACAGGTCATATCTGTGGAGAGGTTACCCCACTCAGAATGTTTTTCAAGTTATTCATTTTAGCAATTCAAAGACTTGGTATTTGAATAAAAGAAATAAAAATATGTTTAATACCTTGTGGAAAATTTCAGGCAAAGCAGTTACATCTTCTTTAACTTTCTTATTTATGCTTTATAGCCGATTTAGCCATACACAAAATTCCACTTTGGACTGCATCTGTAGTATTTTTGCATGATATTGGACTTTGACTCATTCACACCTTTAACCCAAATGGATACCTTATTGTGTATATGACAAAATACCTTAAATCACACCATGTAACTTTTTATCCCCGCAAATAGACTAATATAGATACAGATACAGTAGAAAAATGTGTCCGTAGTTATTTGGCCTGAAGGAGGGCGTTCCTGCTTATTTGTTGTTGTTTCTATAAAAACTTCCACAGTATGGCATTTATCTCCCTGGAGAATGCTAACTTTCTATTTCCATAGAATCAAGCAGGTCCCGTTCCACCTCCAGAAAGTTACGTGGTATTGCTTTAAATATAGTATCTAGTTATTGTGACGTAATCCTGTGGTCCCTCTTCAACATGCTAGGTAGACGGAGGGCACCTTTACTTGTCAAAAGTCCCTCTGGTAAGTTAAGTTTATTGCAGCTGATGATTAACAATCGAAGTTACTCCCATTGACTTGAGCTAATGACCGTGGACACATTTGTATTCAACATGTGTAAAAGAACAGCAGGACAGATGGCTGTTTGCTCAGTGGGCGACAAAAGTTTGGCCTGGTACAGAGAATGGGTCTTGGGGCAATAAGATGTGTGGGAAGAGAGAGGAAGAGAGACGGGGAGAGAGAGGGAGAGAAGAAGAGAGCGAAAGAGGGAAAGGGGAAGACAGAAAGACAGAGAGAGAGCAAGAGAGGAAAGAGAGAACGCAGTATAAATGTATTGACAGGGGTGTAATAAGTCTGTAGCCGCTGGTACCTGGCCTTTCTCGTCTCTGTGATATTGGCAAAGCAACTGTGTTAAAAGTCTCCGTTGTGTAATGTTTGTTGTAAAATGCTGGAGTATACGTCTTTATAGATTGTTTTTCAGAATTTATACAAGCAACTAAAGCTGAGCTATTCTTATAAATAGCCCAATGCAATTCACTTTGTCTAATGATAATTTAGTCTAAAAAAAGATTATTTTTTTTCAGACTCGAGTTGCGTGTTTTTCATACCTGACAGTTTCAATTGCATACTCGCTGTCTTTTTCAAAGTAGTCAAATCTGCCATTTTTGATCATTGTAAAAGAGAGAACCACATTATAGTAGACTGAGTTGCATCTTTGCTGGATTAGGGAAGCAATTAAAATACAGGAATGTGCCCATGGGACTTTAAACTGGGATGAGGAGACTTTCTACTCTCACACATTTGGGATACTGTCCTAAAGAGTTGTACAACAGATGGCGCTAGCATCCTGTTTCCACCGATAGATGACCTTATGAAAAACATACCTGGAGTTGTGTTTTGTTTCATTCACACATGTTTGAGTAAGTCGTTATTTTGCATTAGGCTATATGTTTCATATTTTGCGTAAAATTGAACGTGTATCTGCATAGACATATTTTTATCATGTTAAATGTGCTCAGGTCATTTTATTTGGTTCATGCGTTTGCCCCTTGAGTTCGCTGAGCTGGAGCGAACTCAATGGAGGTCTATGGGAGAGCCTGAAGTTTTGAGAAAATGTGACGTCAGTACGTTGCTTCTGCCCATTACTTTACATTGCAGCCCTGAAGTACGTCTTGGGGGGTGTAGCTCGGGGCGAACTCAAATCGAGTGATTGGTCTTGTGCATTTGTCTGCGGTGTATATCCTATGACTCCTGGGTATATCCTGGGACTTGAATCAGTTCCATCTCTTCATATTGGATAATAATAGACTTTTGGAGACAGAGCCAACAGGACAGCAGATAAAAGATACACTTCAGTCCTCTGGAGAAGGTAAGAGGCTTGTTTTCATTAGTTATGGGCAAATCTAAGGACGGAGCCTCACAGGTAAATAATGTTATAGTGTTAATAGTTAAATAGTGTTTAAATGAGCTCGTGGGTGCGATAGAGCTGCTCCGGTGTTCTGCTGTGTGTGTTGTAAAAGCGGCGCTGATGCTGTGTGTTTGTGTTGTGACCGTAGCCTCTTATTGTAATTTTGCCGATGTTGTTGGGGCAGGTTGTGAGCGATGTTTCAGGTTGTGTTGTTGAGGCTGGTTGTGAGCCATGTGTCAGGTTGTGTTGTTGGGGCAGGTTGTGAGCGATGTTTCAGGTTGTGTTGTTGGGGCAGGTTGTGAGCGGTCTGTCAGGTTGTGCTGCTGTGTAAACTTTGCGTTTGGCTGTGCGTTATGCTCTGATTGTGATAACCAAACACGGTGCAAGCATAGGACAGGTGACTGATGAAATATAAGACAAATTATTTATATTCATTCAAGATATTGTTCAGCCAATAGTGACCAAAATAACTGTCTGTCTCTGGCATTTGTTATAATACTATATAGCCTATATATAATGCATATGTTTATAATATATATTGATCATTTTTGCTTAGGCGCCCCCCAAAAAATTATACCACCAGCCGCCACTGCAGTGGTATTTCCCTCTCACTCATCTGTCAGTCCCTGCCCTCCAGTCTCCCTCTGACCTTCTCCTGCCACATAACACACGGCATCATGGCGACAATAGTGAATCTGCTCCACATAAGCGCACACTTTAATAAGGTTCCTCTTGAAATTTAAATAGACTCAGGCCCGT
Source organism: Taenioides sp. WSHXM2023 (assembly GCA_029959045.1). Lineage (NCBI taxonomy): Eukaryota > Metazoa > Chordata > Actinopteri > Gobiiformes > Gobiidae > Taenioides > Taenioides sp. WSHXM2023. The sequence continues at coordinate 13,264,595 of CM057085.1, forward strand.
TCCCACATTTTCACTGTATTACTGCCCCAGACTTCCACAGAGGTGGCTGTGCGGTTAATTCACTGCCACTCTGAGCATGTAAGGCATGCAAAGCCCCAAAGGGTTCAATTTAAGTTTCGTCATGTATTTTCTATGTGCATATCTCTGTTATGCCACCATCTCTGAGTTAATACAGAGACAGGTGGTGACTTAAAGCGGTGGTCTTGTTAGGCACCAGAAGCTTGTTTGTAACCATATTTGACCATTATAGTGATTGGTGTTATCATCCATTATAACAGTAACGGTAAATGCTTTCTAGCTTAACAGTTTACAATAACTACACCTTAATTAGCATTAATAAAGCATGAACAAAGACTTAAAATTATAACTCACCCTAAATATGCAGGAAATGTGTGTTAAACATGTGTGAATGAAACAAAGCACAACTCCGGGTATGTTGTGACAAGGAAACAACATTTCATGTTAGTTACTAAGCCTGAATTAAATTGAAACAATTGGAAGATATGAAAATTGCTATTTGCGACCACAAGGGGTCATTAAAGAATCAAGAATCTGATAATACTCCCAAGTGCAGCCATTATTTTTATTTATTTTTTATTTTTTTGAGATTTTAGGTTAACAATTCAATAGATTTGTTACCAGTCAGAATAAAGAATAAAGACTAGTCGAGACACAGTCACAACAAAGCAGTAAATGGGGGGTAAAAACTATTATTCTAAAGTGGGTGACATGGTAACAGCAAATAATAACAGCAATAATCATTTTGCATGATTCGTTTTTGGTTCATGATTCTCCGCAATAACTTTGCTACTATTTTTGCTACTATATTTTGTTATTTTTTCTCCTCTATCATTGTCCATTCCATGCTAAATGGTTTAATGTCATACCATGGAACATTTCAGGTAAATCAATGACATCTCCATGGAGACAAGCAGATAGCGGATCCTTCACCAGAAAAGTTGTGCAGTGCATAGATAAAATAAATGGAATATTATGGAACATTACAGGCGACGCAGTATCTTGAGCAGATGAGCAGATGGCATCATCCAACCAGAAAAGTTACACAGTGCACCTTTAATCCAAGATCCATTATAAAGTTATGTGTTTCTAATGGATCCAGTTTTGATTTTTGACCCCACGTGAGCACTAAAGTAGAGTTACATATTTAATCTTCAGTGGGTAGACTGAACCCCTTATAGAACCACATATAGTCTGTTTTATTAGAATCCTTTGAGCCTTCTAAACAACCGTACCCCATATTTTAAACACTGTCTTCTGTTTTCTTCCTTGTTATTTCCCCAGCTCTTTGTTTGTCACTGTTGTAATTCATTTTGTATTCAGCACAATAATCTTTTGTGTTTTCATTGCCTGTTAGTGTCATGGCTCCCATCTTCTCTTCTGATCCCCTTGTTCTTCCATTTTCATCTTCCCTTTGTGTTTACCTCAATTACCCGCTTTTCGGTAATTTCTGTCATCCAAGTTTGCATCTTTCCTCTAAACTCATCCGTTTTGGTACAATTTGGTGATCTTTAAAGGTCCTATATTACACAAAGTTGACTCTTGTGAGCTTTAAGCCATGTTAGAATGCTGTTACCTTATCAAAAACATCCCTGGAGTTATGTTTTGTTTCATTCATACATGTTTGAATAATCCTGGTTTATTACTCTATATCTCCAAAGCTCAAAATAATCTGTTCCTTCTTGTAAAGTTGTCATGTAGTTGTAGTTTTCAAGTTAACAGCTACTTTTTACCTTTTGTTTAGTAGAGAGTGGTAATTCTAGGGCTGAAATCATCCAAAGTTATTCTAGGGAAGGTGTAAGGAGTGTGAAAATACAGTGGAACACTTCCTGTATTACCACATGACATCACCTAATGCCTAAATATGCAGGATTTGTGTGTTTACAGGTGCACTAGGTAACTTTTCTGCCTACATTTTTGTCTCCATGAGTGTGTCACAGTATGGCATTAAACTGAACTATCTCTATGGAAACAAGCAGAGGATGCCGTCAGACTAAAATACCAGTCAGATCTGTGCTGAGGATGGCCCACTGACTGTAGGTGTGCCTTTGATGATTAACTATTGAGTGAATTGTAGATGGATACGTTTAATGCCCCACTGTGAAACACTTCAGACTAAGTAATACCATCCCCATGGAGACAAGCAGATGGCAGACCCACTACCCAAAAAATTTCACAATGCACCTTTAAACAAGTGTGAATGAAACAAAACACAGCTCCACATTATAACATAGATCAGAAAACAGCGTAATATGGGCCCTTTAACATCTAATCTGCACCATCTCCTCCTCTCATATTCTTTGGTTCATTTTCGTCTCCACACTTCGCTAGAACACTTTTTCTTACCTACTTTCCACAGTTGCTACTTTCATCTCTGCATTTATTTCTTGTTTTTTTGTATCTTGTCAAACAAATTACACAAGTGTTATTTTATGCTGCACTTTCCTGCTCTGATGTGTTCTGTGCAGAGGATGGGGAAAAAAGACAGACAATAAAGAGAATATGAATGTTGTTTAGAGGCAATTAAAGCAGGATTCTTTCATACGGTGTTCTGAAATGGAATGGAAGTGATCCCTATCCTTTTAAATAAGAAAGAGCAGAGTTATGAAAAACAAGCAATTTATAAAGCTCTTTAAAATTCGCAGACCGTATTACAATATTATTATGTTTGAGAAAGGCCTTGCAAACTTGAAATAAAACATGAGCTAATAGTCGACTAAATGGCTTTACACATTAGCAAAGAGATGGTTAGTGCTGAATTAGTGTAGTTAATTAGTAGAATCCGGATGTACAATTACAATTATAAAAGCGTTTGCATGCCGTGTTCAAGGGGTTAGGGTTAGGAAGAAATATGATCTAATCTTGAAAAAACTGACCCTAAACTACGGCCTGTGAGAGGGAATAAAATTTACTACTATTAACAATTATAAATGATCGCTTTATTATTCTTAATTTTTTATTAACTGAGACTAAACTGGGACTAAACCTTAAACATAACCAGGATTAGAACTAAACCCGGACAGTACCAAAGCATGAGTCATCAGGACTAAACTGGGATTAAACCAGGACCAAACCAGGATAAGTGTGAATTAATCTACTGATATTTCATCAACATTCCCTGGTGATGTGAAGCAAACTGTTGGCACTGCTGTGTCTGAAGCTCTGTCACTCAAGTTAGACTTTAATCTGAGCTTTGTTTTAACACAGCCTGACCATAAAGAACTGACTTAGTTTTAACTACAACAGATGAGATGATTTGTACTGTTATTTGTGCTAGCATTAGCCAATAGTTTTTTTCACTTGGTCACTCTCATCTTTTTTGTTCAACACCTGAACAGGACCATGAACGCTCATATACACAGCCTCCTGAAAATTTCTTGTTTTAATCCATTTTGTATTTTGTCTTGAGATGTCAGATTATCTTAAAACTTTCCCCACAGTAACTGGTGAACATTGTTCCATAGAGATAAATGTAGAACTCCCCCAGCCTAAAGTCACAAGTATCAATAGTCTGTCTCTCCATAGTCTTACCCCTCCAGTACATGTTATCCATTTGTAGTCTAAATCATTGTTTTTTAAGTCCATACACCTTTACCAGGCTTATACTGATACTCATTTCTGTGATCAAATTGTCTTTCCTGTAGTAGCAACTTATGTTTGATACACACACATACACTTAGTGCTTGGATACAAACAAAAGTGCAACAAATGCTTAAGGTATACACAAATGTCATGGCAGCGAAGGGCTTGGGGTGACATAGAGACATATTATTTTACATTGTTCTACAGGAAATACCAAGGTTAAGGTAAGTAAAGTATTGTAGAAAGCCTGAATTATGCATAAGACCTTTAAAGCAAAGAAGAAATATTAAAAAAGATTTCTACCTATACTTTTTGGAGCTCAGATACTGCATTCTCATGGGTGATTGTGGGTGGGAATTATGGCCTTTACTGATTTCTAATAATTCAAACTGGGTGTGCATTAGTCATATGCCACAGTCCAAAGGTCAGATTCCTAGATATAATTTAACATATGGGACGAGTACTTACAATGTAAAGATGAATGTGTAGGCTGGAGTGAATGTATCTAGAACATTGGAGAAAGGTCACAAATTTAGCACAGACAGAACAGGGGACTTTCTTTGTGGACTCTGAACAATGGTAGGTGACCTATAGATGGTCTGGTTTACTTTTAAAACAGCACAGACAGCGTTTATATTTCAGTCAAACTGGAGAAACAATAGTGAAGAATATAAGCATAGTTTGATGTGAGTCCCCAAGCATTATTGGAAGTAACAGGTTGATGTTGGATATCAACTATACCACTGTACCTTTAATTTATGAGTACCTTTGTTTTCATTATTTAGAACTTGAAATAATGCCTAATTAAAACAAACAAAGAAACAAACAAACAAACAAACAAACAAACAAACAAACAAACAATTTCACAGCCTCAGCGCTCAATATACACTGATCTGGTGCAGCTTGCCATCTACTGGCAGCAGAGGGAATTACCACTGTGAAAACAATTAAACTCAGTAATGAGGAACATGCCTGGACATGTTAAGTAGTAATGAGTGAGATTTGATGACATAAGTGCTTGAGAAGTATCTGGAAATGATTTATGAACTTAAAAACTGGGCATGGTCTTTATCTATGACATCATAGAGAGCCTCAAACTGTGTATTTTGTGAGGCTCAGAGGACTATTGCAACAACACAACATCAGTAGGGTAAAACTAACCTGTCTCACGACGGTCTAAACCGAGCTCACGTTTTTTTTAAACAGAGGATTACTGAAACTAGTGTGAATGAACAACTCCAGATATGTTTTTAATGAGAGAACAATATTCTAGCATGTTTAAAAGCTTAAAAAAGTACATTTTGCATAATATGTCCTTTAAGTTACTAAGCCAGTATGAATTATGAATCAAGTCTTTTGTCATGCTTTATTTACAGTCTAAGTAGTGTAGCTATTATAAAGTGCTGCATCATAGTTGTACCAAACGACCAAAACATTGTGCACAGTGTTCTTGAGGCTGTGTTTAAAATCCAAAGTATTCTTAGTGTTTGATATATACATGCATATACTACAGAGACCCAGAATGTAAAAGAGGATGCGCTCAGATCCAGAATGCAGAAGCAGATGGAGCAGACAGGGCCTCGAGCAGCAGCAGAGGAGGAGCTATGGTGGACCCAGGCGTCTTCATCCCGTTAAATGAAGTGTGGTCCCTCAGTGCCAGTCTCCTGCTCAGTAGACTCACAGCACACTGACGGCTGGAGCACTGTCTCAAAGTTTGGACAAGTAAACAAGTCCCCCAGCAACTCCCAACCAGGGCACAAGATGGATACATCAATTTGGATTCCTCTCTCTCTCAGTGTCCGAGTCTGCCCACAACCGTCACAGTGGATCAGGATTATCAGATGGATTTGGGGAATTAGCATCAAGATCCCCTTATTCTTTTTTTTTGTGTTATATATTGTATTGATGACTATATTTCCCTGATGGAAAGCAAATCATATTCTTCATTTTAGTGCAGTATCCCAGTATTCCTAACTTGGGACTGGCTCAGAAAGAGCACTGGCTTTTGAACCTAGATCCAGCTTTTTAAGTTCTGATACCTATTCCGATACTACGGCTTTAAGTATCTCCTGATACCTGATATCAACCAACAGCAGCGCAGAGACTGAAAACAGCATTTATTTCTCTTAAAACACAAATAAAATAATGGAAAACGCAAACTGGATACAAATGTGTTATGTAGCTGTTTATCTCTCAAGTAACTACAGAACTGTTTTGTGTAGTATAATAATACTAATTCAAATACTGTGAGACTTTCTGGGCCCACTATGATCGCTAAATGGTCTTATTACATAATTGTATATGTCCAGTCAGGATATTGCATGAACCAACATTTGGAAGCTGATATCCAATCCAGAAAATTTCCCAGTATCGGCGTCGATATCCAGTACCAGTATTGTATCGATGCATCCCTATTTGAAAACATAGTAACAATTTTCAACAACAGATAACTAAATAATGCTTAATCACTAATTAGTAGGATAACTATGACTATCTGACAAGCTTTTGCTTATCTATCTATCTATCTATCTATCTATCTATCTATCTATCTATCTATCTATCTATCTGTCTATCTGTCAGTCTGTCAGTCTGTCAGTCTATCTATGTGAAATAGTATTATTGAATCAATGAACAAAAGCATTCACTTTCCCAGTGTATCGATGTACATGTAAATAGTGATTAGTAAACATGTACTTCACCAGGCCTGATAGATGTGGCTTGTACATTGGTGACTATGGCCCTCCAGCAGTAATCAGCACTATGTGTGGTCTGGTGTAGTGTTACCTCCATTTGACCATTTTCTGTGATTAGAAGTGTGTGTGTGTGTGTGTGTGTGTGTGTGTGTGTGTGTGTGTGTGTGTGTGTGTATACAGGTTCTCATCACATTATGGGGACCAAAAATTCCATATCCATACTCCGTACTCACATTATGGGGGCCTGCCTTCCTTATAGGGACAATCAGATCACTATTAAGTACATCTGTTATTATTAGATCCAAATGTTATTAAATGTTATTAAAGTCCAAATGTGGGTTAAAATAATTTAAGGTTAGGGTTTATGTTTAGGTTAGGCAAGTAGTAACTATGATTGCAGTTAGGGTCAGTCTCCAGGAAATGAATAGAAGTCAATGTATTGTCTTCAAGAAGCACGGAAACCCAACATGTGTGCGTATGTGTGTGTGCACTTGTGTATGTGTGTGTGTTTATGTGTTTGTGTGTGAGTTCATGTGCTTGTGTGTGCGTTTGTGTGTACTGTGGTGGGGTTAATTAGCCTCCGCACAGTGCCATCTATCAGACTAATGTTGAAAGGCCTGGCCCGACAGCTCCATTAGCACCAAACACACATGGGCCTACTGGACGTCATTCACACACTTTAACTCACACGGGCGCACACACATGAACACTTTTACTATTGATAATAAAAGACTGAATCGCTGCTAACACCCCACTATGGCCCCAGTACTGCCCAGTGATCAAACAGTCACACAATAAGGGCATCTGGTTTAATTCAGTTCAAACAGGGATGACACATCTAATGTTTCTTGGATATTTGTCATTATAGAAAGTTTTACTGAGAAAGAGAATGACCAGAAATGGATTATTCCTTAGTTCTCAAAATGCATGTTATAATAAGCTTTTGTTTAAACTGAATTTTAACCATATGCTATATACGTTTTGACGAAGAAGGGTTTTCCATTAAAATCATAAAATTATCTAAATTGTTCCAAATTGTTCTTAATTCCCTGCTCTTCTCTTAGCACGGGGCATGTTAAGTCTGTGTGTGGATACAGATTACTAATGACAAATTTGGTTAATATTTTTAGTAAGTAATTTATTAAAAAAAAAGATCAGACATTTTGCTGTTGTCCTGTATGACCACTGCATGTGTTGCCACTGTATTCTAAACTAACATTTTACCTCATTAAACATCTTTGTAAGTTCTGGTGATGGTTAAATATCTATTTTTGTGAAGTTTGAAGCGTCAGTCATCTCCTCTTGCTGTCTCCATGAGGAAAACCAGCCTTTCGGTATTTTTTATTTTATTTTTTATTTTATATTTGGCAGCATTATGTTTCAATAATGATAGTCATAATGGTATAGCTCTTTTCCAGATGCTCAAAATCTTTTCTAGTGACGTTTTATTTTATATTTAACACTTTTGATTCTGTTCCTTGGTAGTGTATTCTCATAAGGAAACTGCAGGGGGAGCTCTATCACTGAAAGTTCCTTAGTTCTGCTTTAAATAGATAGATATATAGATGGATAGGGCAGAGAGATATACAGACAGACTGATAAACATATGTTAATAACAAGTTATCAACTAACAGTGGTGCAATTCTGAACCATTTCTATTAAACATAAATTCCATTCAAGGCATCAAGATCTAAGGAGAGTTACCTGCGTTTCTATGTCTTAACACAAAACCTTTATTCTGCCCTAAATACCCCGCGTTTCTTTCAGGCCTTCACAGTGGCATTTGAAAAGGTCACATGTAGTGGCTCCCAGGTTCCTACAACTTGAAAACTGTTACTAACTTTCCTTACATAGACTTTTAGATGTCTTTAGGTTCGTATAGTGCTTCTTTATCAATAAGAGGTACTTAGTTGCAGATTCTATAGGATCATTAGGTTTAAATGGGGACTTTGGTTATCTCCACTGCTCCATGGAGTACAACCTGATCTATAGTGACGAATGAACGCGCTCTAAGATAAGCCATTAACGCAAATAAGCCTGAACTCGTATGATTTAGATATTGTTATTTAAAGTATTTTCCCACAGTGCAATGCTGTTTGTCTCCCAGCGTGCATTGATTGCTATAGGAGAGTAAACATTTTTATATGCGCTCTTCAATAAACTTTGCTTCAAGGAGAATGGAGATCAATTAAGGATTAATCTGTTGCTTTTATGACATCAAGGAATGGACGCAGTGTTATTATAATCAATGGTGTAATAAAAGTAATGTAGTGTCTGTCTGAGGATGGGAGATGGCGGTCCTCTAGCTATTGTGTTATTGATAAAATGCTTTTAACAGAACTGCCTATGCAACATTTTTGATTTGAAATTGCATGTGGTTTCAGCATATTTTCTGTGTTTTAGGCAAGACAAGGCAAATTTATTTGTATAGTGCAATTCATATACAAAGTAATTCAAAGTGCTTTACAGAATCAGAAATGAAAATCACAATACAAAAAAAACTTGGAGGGGATATTGCTTTGCCTGGAATGTTCTACAATATGGCATTGATCTATCTTGATTTATTCAATTAGAGATGTTTTTTAGTTAAAATAAAATAAATCCATGGTATCTATGGTGATAGGTAAGTCCCATAGGTTTAGTCCCATACTGAAATGACAAAATGATAGCTTCTTTATGGAAAAGGTCAGGTAGCTTTCTCTCCAACAGAAAAAAAAACAAAAAAAAAACTCCTCTAGAAAACTGATCTTTGTAAATGTATGTAAGAGCTACATGCTTAAATGGCTAGACTTGTGTAACTGTTGTAGGCTGTGATGTATTGTAGCATTTCAGACCCATTAATTATTGTATTTTTTCATAATCTGGTCTTTATAAATCAATTTTAACAAAGGTAAATTTCAATATAATAAGTAAATCCTATTGAAATAATCTTTATGCCACATTTTAAACTGGTTGTAAGCATGCAGAAGTTGCCTTCTGCGCCATTAGGAACTGTCCATGGTGCTGAAATCTCACATGGCACACGCAGCATTTTGAAGGACATCACGGTTTTAGTAGGATCAGCAGTATTTAAAAATGAAACATCTCTGCTCACTCCACCTGGGCCAGTCTCTAAATAATTCTTGATCAAGAAAACATTGCATCATTTTAACCTGTAATAACCTTTATACCACATTTAATCAGGGACCCAGCTATGACATTTTCTCAAATACAGAGCATCCACACAGAAAATAACATTACCTTATTCACAGTGGAATTTTGTTTAATCCATAATGGTGAAAAGCCTTTCCTAACTAACAAAATAGCAGATTACATTTGCCAATATTCCAGACCCAGTTTTCGGCAGTGCTAGCTACAAACACATTACCAACTGATGACTGTGTGAGCATGAGAAAAAGTGTTTTAAGTGCTAGTTGAAAACTTCACATTGTACAACACAGACATGCACACACGCGCGCGCGCGCGCACACACACACACACACACACACACACACACACACACACACACACATATTCTTATCTTCTTATCCCCTCTTTCAACACACACACGCATACACATATTCATTAGAGCAAATGGAATTAAGGGGATTGGACGCATAATCTGCCCCTGTTGCAATATGAACGAGCAGAGACGCTAATTTCCCGCCTCAAACTACAAACTCAGGCTCTGTGGAAAAAGATGGAGTCACTAGCAACTGGAAATGCATGAATGATTTACAACACAACTTCTGCTCCTAAATGCCACATGCTATTACGAGAGCACGCTTCAATGGCTGTAATGCATTCAGGACACGTAGAGGGGACAACTTTTATCACTTAAAAAGACATTCTAGGACTATCACACTGGATATTATGATCACCTGTGTAATCTTAATTTTGGAAATGTGTGTTTGTCTAATTACAGCCTTTCTAGAATAAATGAATAATTCTACCCAAAACTGTATCTTCACTTGAGCAAGAGGAGAGCACAATAAGAAGTTTTATGATCAGATTTTGTTGTTGTCTTTGCACTTTGGTCCTTGTCAAACTTGAATTTGTATCCATTTAAGAAAAGGTTGACCTGCATGATACTTACTCTAATTCAATTCCATGTGCAATTATGTAATATGTAAATATGTCAATTTTTCTTCTTCTACTACTACTACTGCTACTACTGCTGCTGCTGCTGCTACTGCTGCTACTACTACTTACTACTGCTACCACTATTGCTGCTACTGCTACTCATGTATTTGATCAGTACAAGTATTTATGTACATTAAACATGTATCACACTACAACATTTATAGCCAAGGACAACTGGCCCCTAGAAAGGCGTTTACAAACACACAAACCCACTTAAGTCTAGGTCCAGTTTCACCTTGAAAACATTTAGAGCCCTGGACAGACAATGTGGACGGCTATTGCTACTATTACTATTACTCCTAATACTACTGCTCTTACTACTGCTGCTACTACTACTACTATTACTACAACTACAACTATAACAACAACAACAACTACTACTATTAATTAATACTACTACACGTCTTTGGTCACTGCTTCAACTGCTAATAGTCCCAACTTCTACCATCACCACCTCTGCAGCTAATACTAGACCTAATAGTACCCACTCAAGTATTAACCTACTTTCCCTGTCTCGGCTGAAAGTATCTGTAGTCACTCATCGCTCAGGGCGCATGAATGATTCACAACACAGACTCCCGCTCTCAAATGCCACATGCCATTCGCCCAGCACAGTCTACCTCTCATGCATTTAGAAACTACACCACTGAAATAGTCCTTTTAAGAAAGACTTGACCATATAAAAGACACAGATCATGGAAAAACACCTTGCACAACAATGTTCAGGCAGGTGCGTTGGCTGAATGGGAGCAACCGACAAAATTCAAGATACAAGAATCCCACACACCTTCAATCTTTGCAAAAAATAGCACCCATTGCCACACCCTATTTAAAATTCCTTCCTACCTTCATTTCCCCAGTATCCTGAAGCAAGCCGCACGACTGAAATGTTGCACGCAATGAATTAACTTTTTGCAAGGACCGAGTGTGTGAGATTCATATCATGCAAAATTGTCTTTTTTGAGCTTTTTACCATGTTATGTTTTTATCCCCTCTTCAAAAACATAACTGTATTAACTCATTGTCCAAGTCCTCTTCTCTGAGCATCTAAAATCCTCTATTCACGTTTTTTTGCCCGGATTGTTGCATCACAAGTAAAAATCCCATGCAGTCTGAGCTATTGTTGGACTTGAACACAACACTTATATATTTTTTTATTATATACCTACTGTTCACTGTTCTGTAATGACTGCAGGAATGTACACAGTGTGTATGATAGCATCTCATTTGGAGTTACATTCAGCTTTAGTTTGCAGGAGAATAGCAAGAGATCAAAGTGCCGAGCTGGTCAGGCTTGGTTGTTGCTGTATACAGTTTTTTTTTTTCTCGATTCATCTTTTCCCTCTTTGAAATGTATATTGGTCTATTTAAATGCACATAGGGCGCAAAAGGACCAGAGAGCAAAAGATAAAATTACACATTTACATATACACAAAATCAAGCAGCACAGGTATTCACATGTATTGTTTTACCTCTTGCGTATTTTGGCTCCATATGAATAATACATCCAGAGGTTTTAAAAGGCATCAGTATTTTCTTGTGGAAGATTAGATGCTGTACATGGGAGCAGTAAACATGAACTTTTTTGAATTCTCAGCACTTGAGTTTGAAAATAGGTTCTGCATGAAAATACGATTCTAGGAGCTATATTCTTATTTTGTGTGCTTGTAAAAATAATATTCGATATTGGGTTTTTAGCTTTAAATCCATTCATTGACATTGTTTGGGCAGCTTGTCGGGAGCAATGAGGGTGAGCTTAGTCTGCAGGTTTTAGTTTGAGGGGAAAGAGTGCGTTATTTGGATAAACACCTAACCTCATCAAACTGAAGACCTTCTTGTCGTGAGGCGAGAATATGAACTACTTCACCATTGTGTTATTTCTGACTTTTTTGCCTTAGCTGTGTTTAAAACTGTGAACGTTTGAGCCTATTTTAAAAACAGAAAATAAAAAAGTAAAATCTAACTGAACTAACTGAACAAAATTTGCTATTAGATGACTCAAAATTGTACGGCCCTGCTTGTTTGTCTCCGCATTTTCCCACATTCAGTATAATTAACTCATTAATTTGAAACGACAAAATTACCAGTCAAACTCGAGTCATTCAGATTCAAATAAAGTTCTCATCTAATTAGTGTTCTTTTGGACGCTGTCACGAAATGGCAACAAATGAGCTCATTGGTCACTCATTCCTCACTGCCCAGTCCTCAGGTAACAATAGATTAACTGGATATTCAATCAATTACCTCAGCGCTCCATCTCCTCCAGCCAAAACAAAGCTTAAAATTCAGCACCCGCGCTCACCTGCTCCCGTCATTGCTCCAGGAGTGCGTTGAAATCTCGCAAACCCCCAGAGAAGGACTTCTGACCTTTTCAAAATGGCAGCGACAAGTGTTAGACGTGGGATGCCGGGGACTTGAGCTGACACTGTGAGGGGGTGAAGACAGTGAGAAATGGGCTTTACAAATATTCACGTCACAACAGGAGCAATGTGGAAGGCAACACTGTCCATCTTAAAGTCTCAGAAGAGGTTCAGTTTGCTTCATTCAGCATTTCGGGGCAGTACTGAGTGAGTGAGTGTGTGTGAATGAATGGCAGGTGACAGCGATGGGTATGTTTTGGTTTGGATCGCCGGTTATTCTCAGTGAATGCCAATGAGCAGCTGTCGAATGCTGTTGTGTATGCGTGTGTGTTTCTGTCTGTGTGTTGGCGAGTGCATGGTCTTCCCTGGCTGTCCCCTTCTCTCGGCGGAAAAATCAATCTGGCTGACACCGGGGCCCTGTTACGCTATGCTAACGTCAGTGGTACCTGCGCCTGGGTGTCCTCTGTCACTCGTAAAGCATTGTCTAAACAGGCTATCTATCTATCTATCTATCTATCTATCTATCTATCTATCTATCTATCTATCTATCTGTCTATCTGTCTATCTATGCATCTATGTATCTAAATTATCCAAATGATTCGTAACGGTGAAAAGCGTTTAAAACCTTGCAAAGTGTACTTTCTTACTTTGAATGGGATTGCCTCTCCACAGATCTGACTTGTATCTGGACCTCGTGGCATCACCAGCTTGTTTCCATAGAGATACTAGATAAGTTTGATGCCGTATTGTGGAACATTCCCATGAACTCAGGCAGGTGGTGGACTCTCCATGGGAAAAGTTACATAGAAAATCATTAAAGATGCCTTGCTCATTGTGGCTATGACATCTTGAGGTCGCTGTTTTCAAAGTTTTTATTTTATTTTTTTTTCTCCAGGTACAGGAATTGATTTTACACAGAAAAAGCCCCTGTATCGTAATCTGGTCTCAGTTTCATGCTGTGTTGCCATGTCCACAGCCCTGAAATATTGCCTTCACCTTTGCTCATTTTACAGTTTTATTTCCACTTCTGTACCAGGCGTATCTGAGCTGTTTTGTTTGCTTTTGTCTTGGCCCCAACTATACTTTTATACTTGTGTGTGTGAAGTTGTGCGGCGGGTTGACAGCTCACCTTACATCCCAGAGAATTATTAATCGTTGCATTCCCCTGGGCAGTAAGAGGCATTTATTTCTGTTTGTTTGCGTGGCTGCCTCAGTAAAACGTGCATTCATTTGAATGTGCATACATGAGATGAATCACTGCAGTGTGACTCCACTTTTTTTATTTAGACCTTTTTGCCTTGCTAATAATTTATGAGGTTGAATAGGAAATTAAGCAGCGGGTTTTCACACATTTTAATGCACAGAAAGACATTTTTGGAAAGAAACAGGTGAGAATGGTGCAGCATAAATTTATTTATGATTTAAAGGTTCTATATTACACAAAATGGAGTCTTGTGAGCTTAAAGCCATGTTGTAATGTTGTTACCTCATCAAAAACATACCTGCAGTTGTGTTTTGTTTCATTTTCACATGTTTGATTATTAGTTTATTAGTTTGTCTACATCTCTAAAGTTCAAAATGCTCTGTTCCCCATTGTGATCACAAGGTGGAACAGAGTGTTTTCAGTTTGAGAGAAGAACTTTGCCTAAATATGCAAGGTTTGTGTGTTAAAAATGTGTGAATGAAACAAAACACAACTCCAGGTATGTTTCTGATGAGGAAATAACATTAAAACATAGATCTATTTTCTGATCTATGTTCGTGAATGTGATTTGGTTGTACTGCATGTGAAACAAAATTAACACAACTTTTAGAGGTATTAATCTTTTTTTTCTGGTGTCCTCCCCCCATTTTGTCTATTTTCTATTGTTGGTGGGGTAAAAAAAAAATGCAGGCTCCTGTTTTATCATGAATCTTTACCCTCATCCATGTTCATAACTTAACCAAACCCAGCACTCCATCACCCTCTGCTCTGGTCTGACCCTTCCTCTTCTGTATTCCTCAGATTCCTCAGATCAGCTACGCCTCCACCGCCCCGGAACTCAGTGACAACACACGCTATGATTTCTTCTCTCGTGTGGTGCCTCCAGACTCGTACCAGGCCCAGGCCATGATGGACATTGTCACAGCGATGGAGTGGAACTACGTTTCCACCCTGGCGTCCGAGGGCAACTACGGGGAGAGCGGCGTGGAAGCCTTCATCCAGATCTCCAGGGAAACAGGTAGGAATTATTATATATATATAATTTACTTTTAAATGACTTACAGGGTTTAATTTGAGTAGTTTTGACAAGATTTGACAAGTATTTGAACTTATTCTATTTGACTTTATTTGAAGACAATTGCACTTACCATATTGATGATGTACTGTATTTTCTTTTTTGCAAGTCTGTCTTAAAAATCAGAAATACCTGAAGTTCCTTGCGTAACTTTTTGGTAACATTTCTGACAAGAGACAAGTGGCACCTCTGGGTTAAGTTATAGATCAGATCTGTGGAAAAGCAGACTCAGAGCAAGTATGCATGATTTTTAAGGTATTGTTTGCCCAATGAAAGCACTGTAATGGAATAAGAGACAGGTATGTTTGAAGGTCCTATATTATGCTAAATTGACCCCTGTGAACTTTAAGCCATGTTAGAATGTTGTTACCTCATCATGTTCATTCATGTTTAAGTAACCCTTTATTATTAATCTGTCTACAACTCCATCTTAAAATGCTCTCTTCCACCTCGTGATGTCATGAAGCAGTAGTTTTGTAATTAACAGCTAACTTTTACCTTCAGTAGAGTTCAGTAGAGATAGACAGTTCCAGGGCTGAAATGATCAAAATGGTGTACGGAGTTTAAAAACACAGTGGAGCACTTCCTTTATCGCCACATGACATCGCAAGGTGGAAAAGAGTGTTTTCTGTCTGAGAGAAGAACTCAGCTTCAGTGTGTTTGTGTGTTAAAAATATTTGAATGAAACAAAACAAAACAAAACAAAACACCATGTTTTAGATGAGGAAACAACATTATAACATAGACCAGAAAACAGCGTGATATGGGCCCTTCAAGCTCCAAGTAGACACATTCGGAAACGAGTATGTAAATATACTCCAAATAAGATTCATATTCTGAACTGAAGTCCTTTAACTCATGTACGTATTCATGTTACACAATGCAGCCAAACGTTATAATAAGTGGTGTGGAGATGTTGGATGATGGCTGGATTTGCAGACTCATCTGAAGAGAGGGAGTAAAGCGAGAGGGGTCGGACACTGTGGGAATAGTTAAAAGGGCTTCCAGGAATAATTCAAATGAGCTGAGCTTTGATGTGAGATGTGCAAGAGTCAAATACACTGCACTGATACAGAGAGCTGGTACTGTAACAATAGTCAGATAGATCTACCGTTGTCTCCGAATTTACGATCAGAGCTGCAGCTAATGACTCGGCTTTTTAATACTCAACTTTTCAGAATCATTTTTTTTTCTGTTATGTCCTTAACATTCCTCAGACAAAATCTTACCAGGTTAAGTTGCTAATATAGCTACTTTTATAAAATCAATTCTTTCAAGTGGACAAAGGTTTTAAAGTTTTAAACCTTAAAACCTTTGTCCAGTTGATAGAATTGAATTTTCCCTTTGCTATGGATCATACTTGGACAAGGGGCAAGAGGCATTACACAGACATTTCTAGAGCTGCTAACCTTTGTTTCTTGTGAAAAAGTTGTTTATAGACATGTCAAAATGTTCCCAAATACGTTTGCTTTCACAGCAGTTTCAAAATCAACTTTTTGGAGCTTTCGATGATGTTACAACGTTTTCTCATCAAAAACATGCTTAAAGAGGTTTTAGATGTCATCCATGCATGTTTGAGGAATTTAGGGACCCTATTTGAACCCTCCTTATGTTTAGCAGTACCATCCTATCCAAAGGTCAACCCACTAGTGCTCTGAAGGGGGAGTGACTTGCGCAGAGAGCAAAAGGATGTTAATACATTGTTTTTGATGAATATAACATTTTCAAAAAAATAAAAGGTAACATGTGATCTAAATATGTGGCATTACCCCCTCTTTAAGACTTTTGCAGTTGTCCTTCAAAGTACAACACAAATATTACCATTTATTATCATTTTGCTCATTTACTGAAACATTTTTAGAAGACCGATATACTGCTCTTATGTCTCCTCTTCTGCATACACAATGATGGGCTGTCTTTTGAAAGGAGACTGATATGAGATACTGAGTGAGGGTGGAGTAAACCTGTTGTTTCCATCTCAATAAAGATAAATGACAGACTGAAGATTACAGCGCACAGACAGAGGGCTGTACAGAAGCTCATCACAGCCAGAGATGGACACGTGTTATCTTTTCAAAGTATATTTGATAGTCTGTTTATGGCAGGAACTGGGCATGTCTCCATAATTATTATTACTATATCGACGACTTGTTTAATATATTAACAATACTTTTGGGGCTCAACATTTATCTTGCATTTGTGAGGATGTTTTGATATTGTTTTAGCAGTAGAATAAGACTGAGCTGTTGAAGGTTCAGCTGATTCTTTGCAGCTGATATCATCAATATTCCCTGTGGTGTGATGATAACTGAAAGCACTGCTCTGTCTGAAGCTCTGTTACTCAAGTTAGACTTTAGTCTGAGCTTTATTTTAACACAATCTGACCAGAAAGAAATGACTTAGTTGGAACTATAATGGGTGAGATGATTTGTGTTGTTAAACAAGTCCCTCTCAAATAACATTATAGTCACTAGCATTAGCCAATTGTTAGCCAAGCCAGTTTTTCAGTTAGTCGCTCTCACCTTTTTGTTGAAAATCAAACACCTAAACAGGACCATGAACACTCGCACTGATCACAGGCTCCAGAAAATATGTTGTTTAAATCCATTTTGTATTTTTATTGAGTTTTCATCTTAAAACGTATTTGGCAGTGTTTACTAATATGTGCATTGTATCTCCATGGTAACTGGTGAATATTCCGGCAATTCACATATATGTAGAACACCCCCAGCACGATATCACTGCAAAGTATCAATAATTAACTTCTAACAGTAATAATAAGTGTTTCATTCTATTGCACCTTGTGTTAAACAATACTGCATATTTTGGGTTGAAAGTGTTTACTGGGATTGTTGTGTCCTAAAGTAGTTTCCACATTATTGTTACATTTTTCTGTAGCAATATATTGTCAAAATTTGTTATTGTCACCATAGACCATATAAAAAAGTGGACTAAGCCAGTGCGCATAACGCTCAGTGCCACTCAAATGAAGCTCACGATGCGAACGGTTACAGAAGCGGATTTGGAGCCAGGCTCCATATTATGAATTGGATTATTTTGACGGACTAAACAGGGAAAAAACAAAACAAAACAAAACAAAACACCAGACTCATGTAGAGCAGGTTAATACAAACAGTTTAAGACCAAAATGACGAGGCTCACAGCAGCAGTTACAGAGAGAGGAACGACAATATTCCAATGTAAGTCAATGGGAGCCAGGGTCAGTAGGAGCCGGAAGCACCTGCATCCGAATTTCCTATTTGGAACGTGGCGGCTAGCATGTTAGCTGTGTCCATTTATATATACAGTCTATGATCATGACAGGCCGATAGTAAAAATCAGTTTTGGATGTTACTATGTTAGTAAACTGGTATTATATTATTCCAGAAGCCCATTGTTTAGTGGTTGCAGCTTGTGGCTAATAGCTGCTTGTGTAAAAGCATTTCTAAGTGATTTATGAATGGTTTAATCGTGGGTTAATATTGTGGCTCATGGAACTATAAATCATGACTTGTACATTTGGGGCTGGCTCTGTGTTACACAGACACATTACTGCAAAGTTTCACAGAGGAGGCCAAAATGAGGTTAATTTAAAGGGCTTTTGGTAAATAAACATGTGCATTCATCATTTTTCATTTTTTTGTTTTCCCATCTAATCTGTTATCTTGAAAGAAGCTATTATTAGAGGGAGAGAGGGATCTTCTTTGAAAGTGAATTATTAAAATGTTTGAAAGTGATGAGTAAAAATGTATTTAGTGGATTCTTTTGGCCTATGTCCCTTTGTATCTTTATTATTTTGTTGAACATTTAACCCTGAGAATATGTTTCACTCTCTGTTGTGGTACAGGTTTTATTATGATTTAGAATTTTCTTATTGATGCGTTCTGCTCAAATTACTCACTAATGGCTGCTTATGTAGTGCCATTAAATTTGAAAGTGACTGATGGTTTGTTTAATCTTAGGTTAATATTTTGGGTGACACAAAATTCATTAATAACACATGGACTGGCTTCTTACCAGCTCACATTCACCTTAATTATGCAAATGACTACTCTGCCCCTTAGCTTATGAAATTATATTTTGTGATTTGTAATGAGAAAAGTTATTAAGTTTGCTAAATTGTTATTAAACAATTAATTCATTAATGGACAATTAAAATCATTTCAAGCACCTTTATCAAAATTCTTAGGGGTGTAAATTTCCAGCTTTCAGCACATAAATGTGGTGAATCAGGTGCCATGATAAGATGAGAATATGCATGTTTTGACCAATAGGGTTCATGATACAGAATAGGGTTTTATGAAAAAGGGGCTGAAGAGTGAGGAGAGACATACAAACCAGGGCCTTTCCTGCTGAGCTTCTGAGATTTGACAAGATCAGGTATGGCCAAATTGGTATGGCCATTATGTTGAGAAAGAAATCTCTGAAGCATTAAAATAGGCACTATAATTTATTATTTCGATACAACAGTTATTTGCTTTAATGCAGAAATAAAAACTTAAAATACAAAAGAAAATATCTCACTTCAAGCTGTTTAGTAATGCAACAACATACATTAGAATTTTCTGGAAATGTTTCATACTCAGTCTGGTTGTAATAATAAAAAAAATATATATATATGAAGTTTAACATTAATTTCAGTGAACATTGGTGATTTTAGGTTTGCATAGTAAAAGTTCTTTTTATGACACTTGATGCCCGATTAAAATGTCACACACACACTTACGCACCACTTGTTACAGTGATTTTGTTTGCTAGTTTAATGGCAGTACATAAGGGATCTTTAGAGTAAACACTAATACCAAAGGAAACCAAACAGTGCAGATGAAGACGGATCAGTCGTTGGTTTTGATGTGTTGCTCAAAGGCACATGGTCCCAGTGGTCCTGAGCCTTAGATCAGTTTGTGAAAGATTCTAAGTGCAGCTAACACATCAAAACGGTGTGGATTTTATGTCATCGTTTAATGAAAAAGACATCACAGCATCTAGGCACATATCTACAGACTGACAGTCCCAAAGATGCTCAAGTTCATTTTGATAGAACTTCCGATATTACTACTATTGATACTACTTGTTCTACTACTTGATACTACTACTACTACTACTCAGATTTAAATGATGCTGGTACTTTTACAACTATTACTGCAAATGAAACTACAGCCATTAAGGCTATTGTAGTGACTGAATTCTATAATGTTGACTTTTAGACACACATTCTAATCTTCTACAACTACTTCTACTCACTGAAGTTGTGTACTGCTACTACCACTACTACTACTGCACTACCTGCATCTAATTATACAGCATTTATTTTATAGGCTGGTGCGCTGTTAGCATGCTAGTTGTTGTTAACATTACTGTGAAGGCAAAACTGCAGTCTGGCCTCTGAAAGTTGGGAAATGTCTGTAAACTGATTGCAGTGAATAATTAGGGAGCTAAGACTGTGTTAAGAAAGTGAGGGATAACCTTGGACCGTTGAAAATGAACCAGTTCTGTGTTTCATATTTATAAGAGCGTAAAAATCAGGTATTGTGCCTTGAAGGTTAGGATCAGTCTCCAGAATATGAATGTAATATCCCAACAAATCATGGAAACCAGCATGTGTGGTTGCGTGTGTGTGTGTGCGTGTGTGTGTGTGTGTGTGTGTGTGTGTGTGTGTGGGCTTGTGAATACTGAATAGAAAGTGTTTTCATCATGAAGTCTGCAGCCACACTATGACCCTGTGTGAGTGACAGTCCTCAGTCTGTTGTTTACTCTGGCCCTCTGCATTAAGATGATGAAATGATGTGTTCAAATACAGGAGGATACAGGCCAGGGAAGGTTCATGAGTATGTGTGGAGTGCAGGGACTGTCTGCAGTGCATTTGTCAAACTCAAACTAGTCCACAGAATACACATCGTTGTAGTGTTTCTAAGCAAAATTGACTCTTGTGAGCTTTTAGCCATGTTAGAATGTTGTTACCTCATCAAAAATTTACCAGGAGTCATGTTTTGTTTCATTCACACATGTCTGAGTAACCCCTTTATTAGTGGGCTGTCTACATCTCCAAAACTCAAAATGAAACAAACATGAATGAAACAAAACATAACTCCAGGTATATTTTTGATGAGGAAAGCACATTATAACATAGATCAGAAAATAACATACTATTTGCCTTTTCAATGGCTGAATTTGAGAGATAAGGAATAAACTTCAAAAGTAAATAGCTGAAATGCACTCCCACTCAGGATTGTTCATTTGTTGTAACTAAGAGGCTGGACAGCTCACAACAAATCAACTTGTCGGTAACTATAGCTACAAGACATTTAAGTGCTCTGGCATTTCCTGTTTTATGTACGTACAAATTATTACACAGACCTTTGACAATACTTACTGTGTTACTTAATTTTAATTAGTATCACTGCATGAAATGATGAAAGGAATGGCACAAGTATAGCAGTGATTTCCAACATGGGGGCAGGACACAGTAGAGGGGTTGCCTAAGATTGCTTTGTCTGGTTGTCATTAAAGTCATTATCTGTGCAAAATAAATAATAGAAGTTCCCTATGATTAGACAAAACACACCCAAGGTTAAAAAGCACTAGTAACATGTTTAAATATATCAAAGGGCTTATATTACGCAAAATTGACTCTTGTGAGCTTTAAGCCATGTTATAATGTTGTTATCTCCTCAAAAACAGACCTGGAGTTGTGTTTTGTTTCATTCACACATTTGAGTAATCCTTTATTATTAGTCTGTCTACATCTCTAAAGCTCAGTATGCTCTGTTCCACCTTGTGATGTCATGAAGCTGTAGTTTTCAGGTTAACTTTTACCTTTTGTTCAGTAGATATTGGCAATTCCAGGTCTGAAATGATCTAAATAATTCTAAATGAAGATGTATGTTTTCAGTTTTAGAGAAGAACTCAGCCTAAATATGCAGGGTTTGTGTGTTAAACGTGTGAATGAAACAAAACACAACTCAAGGTGTGTTTGTGATGAGGAAACACACATTCGCTTTTACCTCAGCTTTTATAATTTCGGATATTACTCTGTCATACCAAAGTCAGTCTAAACAAAAATTTGGATAAAATGACACCCCCACAGGTCAAATATAAAACACAGAGCTCAAGTGAGAGAAATAGTCACGACTTTACCAGGTGGATGAGGAAAGACTAGCAGAATAATAATACTGTTTTCTTACAATGATACTTTGGCATGGCAGGGCTTTATACAAGAGCCATGCTGATATACAGAAACAAGTGGACTGCCATAGACACAATGTTAACTATAAAAAAGAGCTGCGTGCAGTGAAATGATTGGACACATCCAAACTAATGGCCTCTGGGACTATCTCAATAATTATTTTGTGATTGGTGTGTAATGATTACTGCTTACATGGCTCTCTGCATACTGATCCACAACATTTGCAGTAATTGTCTTGTGATCACTGGGTATGTCTCTTTGACGATGTGCAAGAGAATGCGGGGTGTGTATCGTGGGTCTATGGGGCTAATCCCTTTGATTATGAAAAAACAACAACAACAAATGCTAGAAGAGCGCAGCGAAGCATATCATAGAAATGTGCAGTTAAGTATATTTGTTACATCTAGTGTCATTTGAGCTCATTTTTATTACACCGAATGAAAATAATGAAGTAGAAAAAAAACTGCTACTAGAACTACTATTGTCACCTCTATGTTTGATACTTAAAGGAGCATTGTGTAACTTTTCTGATGGAGTGTCCGTCAAATGCTTTTCTTCATGGAGATGCTATTACTTTGTCTGGAATGTTTAACAGTGCGGCATTAAACGTAAAACGCAATCAGAATGTATGTTTTTCTAGCTATTTTTGAGTTATAAAACCACCTGTAATGTCATAAATGTAAAGTAGAGCTGTTTAATGTTATACTGTGAAACATTCCAGTCAGAGCAAGGACATATCCATAGAAACAAGCAGGTGACTGGAAAGTTACATAGTGCACCTTTAAAATGAGGACTGTCACGATAAATACAATATCGACATTGTTTAATACATGAGAGATAGAACAATTATTTTATTATTATTATTTTTTTTATCATGAGTACTTTTTCTTCATCATATCTCCATGGTAACTGCTGAACATTCCATCAATAGCAGCAATCAGTATTATCGTTTATCGTCTGTATTTACAACAGGAATATATCGCACTTCAATTATTATTATGATTATTGTGACAGGCCTAATTAAAATATAACACCAACTCTTTAGATCTTATATAACTGTTTAAATAATCATTATATTAAAAGTCTCAATAGTAATATAAACCGTTACAACAGATCAAAATGCATGCTCTTAGCCAAACTGGTGGCACTAAACAACTAAACAACCAGAGAGAAATACCAAGACCGTGGTACATTTCTATTTCATTGCAGCCAGTGAAATGCCTATTACACGTTTTAATCTAAATCTTTGAGAATCCTTTAGAATATGGATATAATAATGTACTACAGACTCTTCAGGGCATTTCTGTGGAGAGTGGCACTGTGAGCCTCTCTGCAATAATGCAATACACCAATATAAAGTAAATCCTGTGAGGATACTGAATATTTTACATCTCTACTATAACCTATTGTGACTATTTTACAGGGAAAACACTCATATCTGTTACTTGTAGAATTGTTTTCTCTGGGAAATATGTACCCGTTGCTTTAAAGGTCCTAGATGATGCAAAATTGACCAAAATTACCTCATCAGAAACATACCTGGTGTTGTGTTTTGTTTCATTCACATATGTAATAAGTAATCGTATTAAACTAAGAAACAACAGTATAACATAGATCAGAATTTAGTGTAGATTGAGCCCTACATCAGTTAGTATCTATAGCTGCTCCCTTTTCATACTCTGTAGAATGTAGGTAACAACTGAGTGTGTGGTTTTTGGCCTGACTTTCTGCCTGTGTAACACGATGGGCAGCTCCAATATTGACTCCTCCTGCAGTCTTTGAAAAGGCATCTGTCCTAGTTTTGTTTGCATTCCACAGCTGCTGCTTTGCCCCGCTCCCAGGAGGGAAATTCAGCACGACAAATTTTTCAGCTGTATACTGTAGCCCACAAACTAGTCAGCGAAATCTCCTGTTGCTGGGAATAAGTTTGTTCTAAAGGTTACGCAGTGGAAATGTTTGCAGATTGGATTATGAACTGCAGCAATCACTCGTTCTGTGATGAACTTGAATCAGCCTTTGAAAATGGCACAGAGTTTTGTTACTATTAAGCTTCAGGAATATTAAATACTGCTAATACCTTAGTTAATATTTAAAGAAGACATACTGTGCTTGAGCTTGCTATGTGGTTATTATCTACAAGCCCGTGGATCATTATGTTATAAGTTGCATATTTTAAATCTAAAACTGCATAATAAAAGAAACAAGTTCGTGACAAAACTGCAGGGCCCGGTGGTAGTAAACGTCACATTAAATGTCATCACAACTAGTCGGCAACTACAATGGATAGCTGGAGATTACAAAAAAATGTTAAAGATCTTTACCGAAATGACTACAAAATGCTGCCGAATCCTATCATCAATGTATTACTGATTAATAGGTATTGTTATGATTGTTTTATAATATAATATGTATATTATTGGTGATTGGTGAAACTGCCCAGATTCACATATTTCAATAGTACGTTGCTGCACTTGGTCTGTTCAGCCTGTTCTGTGTTTTGTATTTTGTTGTAAGCTGTAACTGTTGTAAAACCATTCATTTTCCAGGCCAGTTCCTTGGTAGACAATTTGAGGAACAAGTACAACAAATTTAATTAAAACATAATTGTTTTTCAAATGTTCAATTTTCCTTTTGAGGTATGTGCCTGTCATCAACAAAATGAAGGATATTCTAAATCCCCATTCGAGTATTTTTATTTTTTTTTATTTTTTTGTACTTTTTTGTGTGAATGATAAATCATAAAACAAATCGTACATCATAGAACAAATGAAGAATGTTGTTACCTCCTCAAAAACATACCTGGAGTTGTTTCCAAAGCTCAAAATGCTCTGTTCTACCTTATTTCATGAACTGATAGTTTTCAAGTTAACAGCTCATTTTACCTTTTGTTCAGTAGCAATTGGCAATTCCAGGGTTGAAATCATCCAGATGATAAATATATATAATATATAAAGTTTAAAAACACAGTGGAGCACTTCTTGTGTTACAAAATGACATCACAAGGTGGAACATAGTGTTTTCTGTTTGAGAGAAGAACTCAGCCAAATATACAGGGTTTGTGTGTTAAACATGTGTGAATGAAACAAAACATAACTCCAGGTATTCACAAAAAGCTAAAAACTAATGGAAAGCTCCACGAGTGTTTTCAAATATGTTTCACTCTGGTGCTCTTCTGACTTGGAATCAAAGTCACTATAAAGCAAAAAAAAGGACTCTAGGGCACTCTGGGGATTTCTTACTTCTTATTTCATGGCAAAATATTATTTAAAAACAGCAATGTGTTTTGGCCTTACTGGGCCTTCATCGGGGCATGTTGGGTTTTTTTGCTTTATAACTCCAGGTATGTTTTTGTTGTGGAAATAACATTATAACATAGATCAAAAAATAAATAAATAAATACCTTTATGGTACACTTTATTACCTCTGCTTTCTTCTCTGCATTTGACCCATCTTTCAGTGCTGCTAGGGCTAGGACTCTTGATCTTGAGCTAGGGTTGGTTCGACCTGGAGGATTTTACCTATCCCTTGGATACTGAAAGTAAAGCAAATCCTGAATGTCTGTGTGTTAAAATAGTAATTACCTAACACTTCATGCAGACCACATCAACACAAACATACTGCTGTGTGTCCCAGTGGGTGCCTGGAGTCCCTGACACCTCCAGCTATGGTCGCACTCATGCAGAACTAGAACCAGACACAGCCGAGTGCACCCAGCCAAACCTGTTTACTCATCATTACTAACCCACCACTGCGTGGCCACCTAACCCACTGTTTGTGCTTTGGTACACAATAAAACGTTGTAGCTGACTGATCAAAGGTTAATGAACAAATAATGTTAAGGTCACAGTAGAAATGTAACGGGTGGATAGAGCCCTAGAGAGTGAGGCTTTGCTAGTTTCAACAGGGAAATGTGCATAGTGGCATGTTAGCCTCTGCTTTCTTAATTAGCAGTAAACTTTCTTGTTGGTCAGGCAATTTCTGATTTCAGCAATAGTGTCAAGTTTATTCTATTAATCCATAAGCATTCACACATGTTTGAGTAATCCAGCATCATTAGGCTGGCTACATCTCCAGAGCTCAAAATACTCTGTTCCACCTTGTGATGTCATGTAGTGGGACTTTTCAAAGTAACAGCTACTTTTTACTTTTTGTTCAATAGAAATGGACAATTTCAAGGCTGAATCCAAATGATTTTAGTGAAGGTGTATGGAGTTTAGAAACACAGTGGAGCGCTGTCGGTATTACCATGTGACTTCACAAGGTGGACCAGAGTGTTTTCTGTTTGAGAGAAGAACTCAGCCCAAGTATGCAGGGTTTGTGTGGTAATTGTGTGAATGAACCAAAACAAAATTCTGGGCATGTTTGTGATGAGGTAACAACATTACAACATAGATAAGAAAATAGTTGCCCTTTAAATATACTCTGAACCTGAATGTAAAGTGCTTTTTTAATTTACTTGTTTATGCCACATTCATAAAGATGATCACATACTTGAGGAATGGTAATATATTAGAAATTGTACAGTGGAGGAAATAAGTATTTGATCCCTTGTTGATTTTGTAGGTTTGCCCACTGACAAAGAAATGAACAGTCTATAATTTTAATAGTAGGTTTATTTTAACATTAAGAAATAGATATCAAAAAGAAAATCCAGAACATAATTTTAAAGAAAATATATAAATAAATTTGCATTTCATTGAGTGAAATAAGTATTTGAACCCTGTAGCCAAAAAAGACTTATACTTGGTGGCAAAACCCTTGTTTGCAGCACAGAGGTCAGATGTTTCTTGTAGTTGATGTTCAGGTTTGTGCACATATCAGAAGTAACTCTGGTCCACTCTTCTTTGCAGATCATCTCTAAATCATTAAGGTTTCATGGCTGTCATTTGGCAACTCAGAGCTTCAGCTCCCTCCATAGGTTTTCTATAGGGTTAAGGTCCGGAGACTGGCTGGGCCACTCCATGACCTTAATGTGCTTCTTCTTCAGCCACTCCTTCATTGCCTTGGCTGTATGTTTTGGGTCATTGTCGTGTTGGAAGACCCATCAATGACCCATTTTCAGTTTCCTGGAGGAGGGAAGGAGGTTGTAACTCAGGATTTTAACAGTACATGACTCTGTCCATCCTCCCATTGAAACGGTGAAGTTGCCCTGTGCTCTTTGCAGAAAAACACCCCCAAAGCAAAATGTTTCCACCTCCACGCTTGACGGTGTTACCAATGGTTTTCTTTAGTGACTGTGGTCCCAGCTGCCTTGAGATCATTGACTTGCTCCTCCCGTGTAGTTCTAAGCTGATTTCTCACTGTTCTCATGATCATTGAAATCCCACGAGGTGAGATCTTGTGTGGAGCCCCAGACCGAGGTCGATTGATGGTCAGTTTGTATTTCATAAATTTTTTAACAATTGCAACAGTTGTCTCCTTAACACCAACTTCTTGTTTATGGTTTTGTAGCCCATTCCAGCCTTGTGCAGGTCTACAGTCTTGTCCCTGACGTTCTTTGACAGCTCTTTGGTCTTTCCTGTGTTGGAGAGTTTGGATTGACTGATTCTGTGGACAGGGGTCTTTTATACAGGTGACTAGTTAAAACAGGCGTCTCTAATTCAGGTGATGAGTTGATTGGGAGTGTCTAACTGGTCTGTGGGAGCCAGAACTCTTCATGGTTGGTAGGGGATCCAATACTTATTTCACACAATGAAATGCAAATCAATTTATGTATTTTCTATTATGTGATTTTTCTGGATTTTCTTTTTGATATTCCATCTCTCAATGTTAAAATAAACCTACCATTAAAATGTTAATTTCTTTGTCAGTGGGCAAACCTACAAAATCAGAGTATATTTCCTCCACTGTATTTAAAAAATAAAATTAAGAATTTCACAGTTTGGTGATTTCATATTGTCACATCCCTACTCATGATGATTATTGCTCCTGATTATGAGAATAGTTCATATAGATTTTTCGTGTAAAGCCCAGAATGATATCTTATTGACTATGTATACACCACCACTGGTCACCAGCATTGCATCTTAAACCAGAACCAAACCTGATCATTTTGATACGGCGGCACCATGTGTGTCCCTGATTGGTTAATCCACCTGTCAATCACGCCCACCTAAACTCAAGGAGATTCTCTGGTGGACACACTCACATCTTCGTAAAGAATTTAAGTGTGCATTCTGCACCCCAGGCAAACAGATTTTTTACATTTCCAACTGAAAAGTTAAAATGCTAAAAATGCTAAATGTTTTATAAAGAAACTTTGGGATTTCTTCTAATGAAGGCAGAAGTGCTACCACCGGAACATGTCAGGTAAATAAGCTTAAATTAGCTTTTTGCAGTTTATCTTATTAGAAGAAAATGCAAAGTTTCTATATAGAAAGATAAAAACAAATTTAATTTTCTTATAAAGATTGTTGTGGCTAACCACAGACACAGCCTATTTCTTTTCAAATGTCCAAATTGAAGATAGCTTTATACAGCCTCCTTTAGAAGTGATGTTGCAATTTGAACAAAGCATTAGCAGCCATTTGTGTCTATATTTAGTCCATCACAATTTGGTGACTTGGCTTTTTGAAGAAGAGGACAATATGTTTGAAAAGTTATTTTGATAGTTTCTTGTAGTCTGTAGATGACCAGAGTTTGAAGTCTTATAGAGACATATGCACCCTCCTCACAGTGCCTATATCCTACTATAGCACCACAGTGGCAAAACTGACAGGCATCTCTGCTCTTACTGATCCTTCAATCTAGTCACGACCCTTTCTCCTTCGCATATCCTTCCTCTCCTCCTTCTTATAGATCCATGTGGGATTAAAACCTGCACATCTACATTCAGACACAGTGAAATGGCATGCATGCATGTGTGTGTGTGTGTGTGTATGGGGAAAGTTGGGTGACTTGTATAAAAAGGTCAACAAAAACAACCAAACAATTTTATGACCTGAAGAGAGTTCTCTGTTCCACCTTGTGATGTCATGAGGTAGTACAGGAAGTGTCCCACTGTGTTTTTAAACTCCATACACCTTCACTAGAATGATTTGGATAATCCCAGTCATGGAACCGCCAATCTCTACTGAACAAAATGTATAAGGTATCTTTTAATTTGAAAATTACTGTGTCATGACATCACAAAGTGGAACTGAGCATTTTGAGCTTTGGGGATGTACACAGATTAATAATAAAGGATTATTCAAACATGTGTGAATGAAACAAAACAGGACTCCAGGCATGTTTTTGAGGAGGTAACAACAAGAATTTTGCATTATATAGGACCATTAATATGTTTCCTATAACTTATAATTAATACTTTTGAAAGAAGCTATACGTTACAACATTTTGATGTAAGAATACTATTTTTTTCCACATGCAAACTGAAACTTTGCAGCAATCTTTGGATTTCATTTGAGAAGAAAGTACTCAAGAAAAAGCATGAAATTACTCAACTGGACTCCATGACAAAACTACAGATATGCAGCTAAAATTGTAATGAATGTCACTCTAAAACTTACCAAGTCATAATTTTAAGACCACCAAAATATACACGCCTTATCACTTTCAGTACTGAGACCACAGCTTCAAAACCGCCTGTATAATACCTTCTGAATCTCCATATTGTATTCTCCTTCCTCCTCCCTATAGATCCATATGGCATTCAAATCCAACACATCTGCATGGGACTCAAATGGCATGCTTATGTGCGTATCCGCTGTGTGAATGGGATGTGCATATGAATTGGTGAGCATTGAGCTATAACCTCCCTCTAACACTGGGGCTATTGGAGGCAGTACAGAAAATAGGGCTATAAATGAGTTGGGGTGAAAATAATTAAAGGTTTATCTCCAGATTCATTTAATTAGTTCCTTGGCTCTAAACGAATCTGCTGCTTTTTGCCTGGCTCTGCCTCTTTAGTCCCTCTCAGTCCACTCCTGCCCTGCACAATGAAGGCACACCCGGACATTATCACAAGCTTAGGCTGCTTTATTCTCACTGAAGAATACAGCTGTTGAAAAGCATTGTAGGCCATGTTGTCCATATGGAATGACTTTTATTGGATGACGTGATTGTTAGAAGTGCACTGGGATATAATCAAAAGTCATTATTTCATCAAAAGTTAAAATAGCTGAGTAGCTTGTTCACAGATTGAAAGTTGCTGATACAAGTTAAGGTACTTAATTAAGGCCTAATTAATTCTGGAGGGAAATTAATTCTCATCACATTTGACCCATCAGCCACTGCAGCTGGGGCAATCTGTCAGGAGCAGCAACAGAAGTACAAATCCAATGAAATAGATTTCAGCTTAGAATTCACTGCACAGGAAATGGTTAATACAGTCCACTATAATAAACAAGAACTGAGACAAAACATTTTAACAATAATGTAATGAACAGGCTTTTCCAAATGTGTCTGAACATTGTGATTCATAATACTGTGATGTCTTTCTTTGTTACACTGAAAAAAAAGGTAAAAAAAATATGGAAAGTGGTTGCGTGCAATAAAATTATGTTTAGGCTTTGAAACTTAATCAATCCCTTCTACACATAATTTTCTTAGAACATGAATGTAACTTTTTAATGTTGATGTGCATATTTATCTTACGTTACCTTATCATGGAAATTTGTTTTATTTTTTATATATAATTTAATTCTGTCAACACAATTACTTTAACATGCAACGTTAAATGTCCTTAAAGGGTTTTAAAGTAAAACAATACAAAAATAGTCTTTAATTTTCCATAGTTCTGTATTGTTTTGTATTGTATTGCATCACAGGTACACAGACCTGTGATCTCTGTGCCTGTGATCAGGTACTGCCTGTTTGGAGTTGGACAGTGTGAAGACGTATTCCAGTGAAGAAGCTCTGGTCTCTGCCTGTGGACACATGAATATCACATTATGATGATCTACTCTGTCTTGTACATGTTTAAATATTCTTGAAGCACTTATTATTCTCTAATACAGTAATGGACCTGAACAAAATCACAGTGAACATTAGAATTGTACATTTAGAAACAATAATCACCATGTGCTGCTTTTCTTCCTCAAAAACACAGTAAAATGTAACTTTGCAGGGCATCTGGTACAAAGTCCTCCTAGTGTCACATCACCCTGTAGAAACACAATAACTGTTTCACTAGGAAGTATGTGTTAAAATACTTTTAGTTGGTTTACTTGGTTTGTTCATCTGTGATCTGTGTTTTGTTGGTTCTCAAAGTGTTCTTTTTTTCTGAAAGATACAGAGATTTTTATTTTTTTCTTACTAAAGTCTTATGTCTTATTGTCTTATTAAAGTCTTACCTACAGCTCTCATAATCCTGTTCCACATTGCAGTGTCCTCTGCTCCTGTCCAGTGTCCTCTGCTCCTGTCCAGTGTCCTCTGCTCCTGTCCAGTGTCCCCTGCTCCTGTAACTGTCCCGTGTCCTCTGCTCCTGTAACTGTCCCGTGTCCTCTGCTCCTGTAACTGTCCCGTGTCCTCTGCTCCTGTAACTGTCCCGTGTCCTCTGCTCCTGTAACTGTCCCGTGTCCTCTGCTCCTGTAACTGTCCTGTGTCCTCTGCTCCTGTCCTGTGTCCTCTGCTCCTGTCCTGTGTCCTCTGCTCCTGTAACTGTCCCGTGTCCTTTTGAATTTGAATTTTCCCTCTGAAAGTTTTGGGGAGGGGAATTCCCAAGGGAGCAGCTTCACCGGAGATTATAACAAAGTCATGTTTCCTCAGTGTGATTAAAACATGCAGGTCTAACATCGTCCATAATCAAACTGCCTCTGTAAGAATTAAACATGCTGGACAAAGAATTGTAAAAAAAATTTTTGCCAGTTTAAAGATGTTTGGGGACTGCTTTAGAATCCAACTTTAAGATAAGATGCAGTCTTTATTGATCCTACAGAAAGCAGCTCACCAAATCATCAAAATGCATTTAGAGGATTCACAGAGTTCTGAGCTCAACAAACAAACTTTGAAGCCAAAGAATCAATGTCTTTACAAGGACATTTTGACACTAGACACATGGTGCACTAATCAAATTATGATAAACAGAACAGTCTTTCTGCACAGCTTCTGCTTATGTAATACAGTATATTATCTTAACTGTCATATATAAAATTCATTCATCTTAGACTGCTCTGTTTTATGGGCCTTCGATGTGGTACCTGAAAATTGGCTTATAAGTTACAAGGCTGATACAGGCAACGCAGAAGGACAAAGATAAAATAAAAGCATCTTTTCTTTTTTTTTTTTTTTTTTTTTATTATTGCAGTGAAAAAAAGTGTGTTCTTACTGCAAGTGGGCTTGCATCTCCACAAACCTGACTCTTATTTGGCCTGGATAGGGCCTCCTCCTGCTTGTCTTCATGAAAATGTTCCTTTGGCTAATCTTTCATGTTATAGCATAATCCCCTTCTTTCTCCACAAAAGTATGGTGCCATTTCCAGAAAGTTACTGTCTTGCTTTAACTTACAGGCACATTTGCTCGTGCATGTATACTCCTGTTCATTCCACAAGTCTCTTCCAGGCAGCCTGTGTGAGTGTTCAGCTGACAGCCTGTCCCTGGGGTGGATTTAGCTCTGTGTCTCTGTCCTTGATTACTCTCCCCTCACAACTTAAGGCTGCTACTATTCATCAGCACCAGCACAGACACACAGAGGAAGACTCAGCATCAACCCAGCCATTTGTAACTAATTACACCATCCTTGGTTTGTGCATCTCAAGGTGAAGCCGTCCCCTTTGTCTTCAAAAAGCCCTCGTCTCTTTCCTTCTTTCTTTCTTTCTTTCTCACATGTGGGGCCTCTGTTCCCCCTTAGCGCCTGAGCCTTGAAAAGTGCAGATATTTGTTTTGTAGGCTATTACTTTGTTCTTGGACTCTTTTCTTGCTGTATTGAGTGAGAGGATGAATTGAGCATGGAGTAAAGAACTGGACGTTAATGGTTAAAAAAAAAGAGAGAGAGAGAAAAAATGACAAGCCTAAAGAAGTTTAATAAGGATCAAATTCGGAAGGCTTTCTGAATGCTTTCTGCCAAAGCAAAAGGAGAAATTTAATTTGTCAACTGGACAGAGTTTATTTGGTTGAATACGTTTCGCAGCTCATCCAAGCTGCTTCTTCAGTTCTGGTCAGATGCTGGTGGACACTGCCTTATATCTGCTTGAAGGGAGGAGCTTAATTACAATGAAAATTACTCTGAGGTGTGTCTATTCAATATGGAATGAGAGTGGGGGTGTAGTTAGCATATCCATTCAGGGCCATGATGGGTGTTTTCACACCTCTGGACATGTCCTGGCTAGTCGCGTTGTTTTCTCTGTTTTGATTTAGGTTTGAGGATAGAGTTATAGATGGGAGACAAATGATGTCTGAGACCTCCATTTCTGTTCAAGGAAGGATTCTCTTTCTTGACAAAAATAGCCTCTTTAACTCCCCTCCCCCCCAGTTCTTTTCTCTGGCCAAGATCTGGACCTCGCTGTCCTCAAAGGAGCGGCCCGTGGCTTTTAGGTGGAGATGTACGGCAGATTGCGGCCCACCCTGATTTTCCCGTCTGTGTTGATACATCCTTTTGTGAAGTGGCTGTTTTGTTTCTCCAATGTAGCGCTCACTGCAGTCTTCACTACACTGAATGGAGTAGACCACATTGCTTTGTTTGTGGCTCGGTGTTTTGTCCTTAGGATGGACCAGTTTTTGTCTTAAAGTGTTTGTGGGTTTGAAATAGACTGGGATTTCATGTTGTCTGAAGATCCTCTGTAGTTTTTCGGAAACACCAGCCAGGTAAGGAATAGTTACACCCCTTCTCCTGGGCTCTGGTTCTCTGTTGTCCTGTTTTTTGCTCTCTTCGTTTTACTGAAAGCCCATTTAGGATATCCACAAATGGAAAGGGCTTTCTCCACGTGTTGTTCTTCTTTCTCCTTTCCCTCTGTGCTTGTAGGATGCAGGCTATCCACAGTCACTATAAAGTAAGTAGTTTGTTCTCATAGAAAGATGCCAGGGTACACTAATGTTGTAGAATAAATTGGCCAGTGTCATCATTTACCCATGTTACAGAAAAATTATGATCTAAAGTTGAGAAATACTGTGTTAACTTTACTACATACATTTACGTGAATATTTGAATTGAATTTCTCATACTTTTTTGCCCTATTCATTTTGATTCATGGTCTGGATTAGAATAGTTTGAAGATTAGCCTGTTGTGCATGTTTTATTTGTTTGTTTTTTTCTTTGGAGGTTTGCGCGTTAACCAGGTGGCCCAACTGCCATGCCTGATCAGGGTTGACTAATCTCCGACCATTAGCCCCCCCTGTGTATTTTTGTGTAGCAGATCTCTCCCAGGTGAAATAGACTGCGAGTATTAGGAGTTAACAGCCCTATATGAATAACAGGCACTGCCACAGGACATAGACAGCAATTATTACCTGGGCAGTGCTGCAGAATTCCCCCTATTCAGCAGAACTGGCCCATTTTTACCAATTTCTTCTCAATGTCCCAATTTTAAAATCCAAGAGAAATTGCCTTCACACTTTGGGACTAGTCTTGGCTGTATTTTCCGCTTCATCGTAAGTGATGAGAATGGAAGGAGTAACTAGATTTACTTGAGGTTAGAAAGTTATGCAATTTTATGCAGGATATGCCACGTTTGATCCACACAGTTCCGGGGGAGCTCGTACTCAGGGCTGTGAATATGCAATAGATTTGAAGTTGTCTTGAGATGAACTTAAATGAACTCTTGTGAATAGAAAATACGGTATCTCATCATTATGTAGTCTCCTTAGTGTTTTGCTGAGGTTAATTCAAACAGCTCCATTATCAGATAACCAAACAAATACAAAAGTGCTGTATCTGAAAATGCTTAAACGCAAGTGAACTAAAAGATATTTTGGATATTTCAAAATATATTTCAAGATAAACACTAGTGGCATAATGGTTACTTTTACATGTGTGATATATTTGCTTGAGTTGTTGGCAGTCAGTTTGAAAATAAAAGTCTCTTTATTTATCTGTACCAAGCTTCATTTCCAGACAGAACGCCAGTGCAAACAGGGACATAACACATCCAATCATAAAATAAGCACATTCATTACAGCATAATAAATAGAACAATTAAACATACAACAATAAAGCAACAAATGAAGCACTGTTCCCATGTGAAGCAGACTGTGGTTAAGCGCTGTGATATGTGAGTCAACTAAACCAGACTGTTATACTGAAGTATGGATTCTATAATTGATGAACCTGTAGTTTTCATTTATGAAGAGAAGATGAATGATTAAAATATTGCTTGAATGAGAGGAAAGTTCATATCATGTTTTTTTTTTAAATTATTATTCTAAATCATGATTTCAGAAGCTAGTTAGTCCTTTTGAGAGCTCACAATTCAATCAGTCACTGACCCAGAGTTACCTAATGGGAGAAGTGAATAGGGGTCAGTGTTTGAGCATAGATCTGAGTAATTAATGTGCGACCAAAGACTGTACACACAAATGGACTAAGTAACGTTTGATTGCAAGCAAATGAAGCTCACTGAGGCCAGCAGTTATAGCTGCTAATCTGCAACCAGAGATCATATTTGTAATTCAAGGACAAAACGAAAGAGCCGATCAGGAGCTAGGCTGTTAGGTTAGGGTTAGGGTTAGGGTTAGGGTTAGGGTTAGGAAAGGTAACAGCCCCTCATTCTCACACCGCTGGTCTGGCAGGGGGTGGGCGCTTAGCAACAAAGCTGGCAATCAACCTGTTGCTAACGCTAGGGTGAGTGACCTCGACGAAAGCAAGCACCAGATTTGACTGTTATTAATCTTAATTTAGGAACAAAATTGTGAAATTAAAACCCCAAGAGCATGCAGAGTTAAATTCAACATTTTAAGAGCAAAATGACGAGCCTGACAGCAGCACAGAGGTAAATGTTAATTGCAGCCAGAGTTTGAAGGAACTAGAACCAGGAACTATGTGCCTATTTGGAACGTGGCGGCTAGTGCGTCAGCTATGCCCATTTATTAGTATATATACAGTGTGTGCAGCAAATTAGATTTTTGATTTGATTTTTATCTCTATACAAACTATCCATAATTTAATATTTCTTCTGTATGGCCAGTAAAGGTAATTTTTTAAAAGTAAAGTTTGTGAAGAAGTTTATGAATGAATTTAGTTTGGGTCAGAAACCATTTTAGAAAAGGTTTGACATTTCCCATTTTATACAGTGAATAAGCTTCTTCAGTTTTGTTTGTGCTTGACCCCTCCACTGTTGGGCCTATCAGTTAGATGTATAGAGCCCATTTCAGGTTGGTGATATTTCAGAGAGGTGAGCCGATCCCTGAGTGCAGCAGACCCACACAGAATTATACACAGGGGAAATGGGACATCTCAGTGTGTACGTGCCCTCTCTATTTCCACAAACATATCTGCCTTCTTCCTCACACAACAGAACAAACTCCATTGGTTCCTGCTAAGCCCCAAAAGTAATTTCAGCAATATCACCGCACCAGTTGGTACACACAGATTTCAAGTGCATGTGTCACTTGGTGCAGCTTGGGACTACCTTCCTTTTGTGTTGAATATTGCATGATTATGTGTGCATATATAGTAGTGTAATGTGCTGAGGAGGTGCAGTAACTCGACTGCAGTCCCTGTAGTAAAGTTATTAGATAAAATGGTGATGCCCATAGCAGACCTCTGCTATCTGTGTGTTGTCATGTAGTAGTGGTGGACCTGAGTGGGTGTTTCAGACTAGTATTAAGATTAGAGTCAGGATTCCACTTTTTTCTTTAAACCTCTATAAACATAGACCCTCCAGTGTGTCATGGATCTTCGGGGGGCCTCCTCCTGGTGGGAACATGAAGACCTCCCCAGGCAGGCGTCCAGGAGGCACGGAGTAGAGCCGCTGCTTCTCCACAGATTCAAAACAATAAAAACAATTTGTGTCAGATCATAACAAAACAAAAAACATCAGTTCTATTTATGTTAGCATGCATGCACTACTAACATTGAAATATCATCATGCATTTGATGTTATGTTTGTTTTATGGTCTTGAACAGTAAGCCCTCATTGAGCGCATAGTCTTAAAACACCATAGTATAAAATAAATAAAGAAATAAGATGCTCAAGTCTGAATTATACGAGGTTCAATGGACTTGTTTATCAGAAGTATTGATTTGTATTTGCTCAGAACAGAGCTACCCTATAGACTGAATTTAATTCAGCCAATGTCCTCAAACAGCCCACATCAGTATGGATGAAATGCAGCTCAAGAAGGTTTTCAAAATGACAATCAGTGAAAGGGTACACATTTAGCGTCAAGCATCTCAGATATTTAAACTTACGTTCCAGTTTCATGTACTGGTAGATTTAGATGCATTTATGTATTTCATCTTTAAAAATGAATTGCAATAGAAGATGCAGAAGTCACTCTAAAACTGTGTGCAGAACCAAGGTTGTCAAAACTCATATAATTTTACCAATGTTAAAGGCCCTGTACTACATTTTCCCCATGCATTTGAGCTAAATATCTCTTGCCCCAGAACAGATATTTCATAAGCAGCTCTTGAGGTCTAAGTAAGTCCACTGTGTGCTGTCTGCATCTAATTATATATTGTCCAATAATCAGGAAATGCACGTCAGCAGTTGTGTTAATGTTGTTAGCTTTACCATCATGGCAAAACTCCACACTGGTCTCAGTTCACAGTTGTGAAAAGCTCTTAAAAACTCATCACTGTAATGTTAATTGTGATCATTAAGATGTTTGGAATACATACATACGTTAAGTGAGGAATAACTTTGGACCATTGCTGTTGCTGCAAAAACTGTTCTGTTTTTTCACATTTTTAAGACAGTAAAAATCAAGTGGAGTGCCTTTAAACTAATGGAGATTTTAAGATGCTAAATACAAAAGATAGTGTTCACTCAAATGTTTTCTGACACGGTTCTTATTGTTTTATATATTGTTTTGGAAAATGCATCTGTATGGACATTTTGCACCCTCGTAAGTCATGGTAAACATGTCAGATTTAGTGAATGTGACTTGTTTTTGACATTCCAAGATCTATTCATTGTATTTACAGTGTACAAGAGCATATAATTATGTTGTGTCACTGTACTGTTGCTGAGTCCCTGTAGTTTTCTGGGAGGATCTTCTTCTTCAGTTTAAAAGCACTTTCAGGCTTCTTCTGTTCTGCTCCAGTAACTTGTGATTTTTGCCTTTTCTTCCAGTAACTTTTTCATCTCCAGCTCAGAACACTGTAGTCATGCTTAAAATAAATGGCAAAAAGTGTCGGCTTCACTGCAAGAAATAATAGTTTTTGACTCCAGCTGTGCATGAGAGATTCCAACTTCATACAAAGAGGGACTACAGGAAAGTACAGTTTATCTGCCTTGAAAAGTTGATATATTCTTAGCAATACCATATACCATTATTTGTGTATGAACTGCATATTACAACAAGTATTACACTGATAACTTGCTTTTTTGATGTTTTGACTATTGTGTAGTGTTTTGTTTTGTTTTTTACACATATTCATTTGTATTCCATTTCACTTGATTTTACTTTCATTTTTTACACTTTATTTTTGTCCACAATAACATGTGAGAAACTGAGCAATATAGCCAATGGCAAAAGGAGAAATTTAATTTGTCAGCTGGACAGAGTTTATTTGGTCGAATACGTTTTCGCAGCTCATCCAAGAACTGAGGAAGCAGCTTGGATGAGCTGCGAAACGTATTCGACCAAATAAACTCTGTCCAGTTGACAAATTAAATTTCTCCTTTTGCTATGGATTCTACCTGGACGACTGAGGGATTCTACACACAAATATAGCCAATGATTGACACACTGTGAGGCACTGTTAAAGGGCCTTTACCTGACTTCAAACCATGACTCAGGATTATGTTTTAGTCTGAACATTTAGCCCCACCTACTTAGTTTTTCTGCACCGTGACACAGAAGCAACTGTCTGGGATCGTGTCATGCAGTTTCTTTATATTTCTCACATCTCTGCCCATTAACTGCTTTGTTGCTGATATAACAAGATCATAACAAACAGGGATTCAAACTGTCTGTGATAATGTCAGGCAGTTGGTTTCCTATGATTTGTAATGAACAGAGTGCCTTATTGGACAATAAATGCTGACTTTTGTTGTTATTTATCTGAGAAAATGAATAGATAATAGTTTACAGTCTCATTTTGTTCTTCTTTTGCAGCTTTTACCATCCAATGCATGATGTAAAGAACATTAAT
Organism: Taenioides sp. WSHXM2023; assembly: GCA_029959045.1. NCBI lineage: Eukaryota > Metazoa > Chordata > Actinopteri > Gobiiformes > Gobiidae > Taenioides > Taenioides sp. WSHXM2023. The sequence goes on from CM057085.1 coordinate 13,304,029, forward strand.
TTTGACCAAAATAAATTAAAATCATGGAGAGGCCCTTTAACCTTAAATGTGCATTGTGTAAATTTTCTGGTGGAGGGTCTGTCAAATGCTTTGGGATGTTTGGCTGAAATGTTTCACAGTATGGTATTGAACCTTTCTATCTTCATGGAGACCAAAGCAGACCAAGTTACAGGCTAGATCTGTGGAGTAGCGCCCCAGCTCACAGTCAAAATGCCTATTTTTCAAGGTATGTTAGAACTATAAAACCACCTGTAATTGAATAAATGTAAGATAGAGCTGTTTAATGTCATACTGTGGAACATTCCAGGCAGAGCAGTGACATATCCATAGAAGCAAGCAGGTGATGGATCCTCCACCAGAAAAGTTACACAGTGCATCTACAAAATGAACTAGTTCTGTTTTCCACGCAGTACGCAGTCAGTGAACAGGTACAGTACCTTTAAGTTGTGGGAAGCTTAAACCCATAAACAATGCAAAACAATGCATATAGAAATACAAACAAAGTTGTTAAAAATTTTATTTGTTTATTCTAAATGAAAAGTAATTAGTAGATTGGCAAGTTTGTTACGACACAGCTTGGCTAGTGTACAATACAGGACAAACAAACACAAAGGCAGTACTGACAAACAAGTGTCTCGGAAACACCGAGTCACCACAGTGACAGAAAACTAGAGACACATTAAATACTAAACTAGTGCCTCTTGTACAGAGTCAAGATACTGGAAAACACACAATGGTAGACTGGCCACAAAGGCCAGCAGCTTCAAATAGGTGCAAACAATCTCCTTAAATACGGGGTGTGGAGAACCCACCCAGGTAGGGGCGGGCAATCAGTCCTCCATTCAGGAATAAGGACTCACAGGATGGGTTGCATGGGCAAGACGGGAAATTAATGCCACACATACAAGTTTAACAAAAGCCGTGTCCCAGTTCGAGGGCTGCAGCCTTCAAAGGCTGGGTCCTTCATCGGCTGTGAAGGCTGCAGCCCTCAATGTAGCCTCTGTGGATCGCAAAGGCAGTGCTGAAATGGGACAGGTCTAGTCCATGGAGCCACTCCTGTCACCCAACAACCGAGACACAACAGATCAATAAGTATTTTTAAATTGATAAGGGATTACATTTATACAGGGAATGCATTTAAGTCAGTTTATAAATAAAGACATCTCTCCTTTGGGAAAAGATGGTTTATTAAACAATCAAAGGAACTTCTGGAAATATTTGTCATAATATGAATAGTCAAACATTAAACCCATTACACACACACACACACACACACACACACACACACACACACACACACACACACACACACACACACACACACACAATGCAATAAAGGTGAGTAAGAAACAGCTGTATGTCAGTATACTCTCTAGTAGTTGTTCCCTTTTTGCTGAAGCAGATGACAATCCAAAATTAACCTATTATCTTTGCAAAATATGATCAGGTGGATTACCACTGCTTAATTGCAGTACAACATTCTTATAGTACATGTAATTAGTTACTATCAAAAGAGACTTCAAATAAGTGGCACACCATGAATCAAATGTCACTATCAATTGAAAAACATTCAGATAAACTTATTATGAGCAAATTATCTTTTCAGTTTTGTCTCACATATTGTTAAGATCATATAAGGCCACATTTATCATAGGACACTTTCTCAGTGATTAAGATGTTCAGGTGCTCCTCAGCCAAAATGAAAACAACCCACCATTTTACTATTTTACATCTGCAGGAAATTAGAAGTTAAACAAACTTTATGGACACATCACTATAAGAACATATTAGGGACGGCAGCAGACAGCATGTGCAAGAGGGAGGCCTGATGCACCTCCTCCTCAGTGAGTCTGGACACGAGACAGCGGAGACATGACCCAGTGAACCACTCGGTATAATGTATCCCTTGTCTTAACGTCTGATTGGTTGAAAGTCCTGTCCTGCAGAGTGAAAACCTGTAATGACACACACAATAAAAAAACTACAAAGCCATTACAGGAAAATGAGGCTCACAGAGCGTGTAGATTCAGATCCAAAGGCAGTTTATATTAATCAAAACAGCAAAATTAATAAAGGAACCCCACACATTTGAGAGATGCATATTTTCACAATTTAAATTATGATTTCAATATGAGCATGATTAATTTTTCAGCCCTTATTATTATTAGAGTTTTCAGTGCAACATGCAACATACCTAATCAGGGGCAGGAGTCTGGGTCAGCACACCTCCAGTGCAGTGTTAGCTTTACTTTGTCATCTGCATTTGACCCATTTCATGGCCCTTGAGCATCTTACCACCCAACAGTTTTGTGGCCCCAGCAGTGTTGTGTCCTCATACAGGAGGCTGTAGATGAGAAAAGAAAATGAACATAAAACATTTCAAACAGTTTTCTCATTGATATACTATTAGATGTGATAGGCATAAGAGACACAGATGTCTAGTATCTACACCAGTGTCTGCACAAATCTGTTAATTGAGCCTACTCTCCACCTTAAATCTAACATGTCCAGGCAGTATTTACTTTTCACATTACAAACATACATGGATTGTAAAAAGCAAATAATGTATACCCAGAATGAAATGCATACAATGGAGGCTTATATTATGTGACTTACAAGTAAATATATTCTTTTACATATATATATATATTATATAAGAGATATGTTTTATTATATATTTACATTTCTTTCACTCCCTGTACATAAGAGCTACCTGATGTTGTAAATATGTTAATATTTATTGTGATTTTTATTTTTTATTTACTTATTGTTCTGAGTGTTTGCACAATTTTTCACAACTTTTTGCACTATACTGTCCCCTGACTGTGAGCTTCTGTCACGAGTGAATTTCTCCTCTGTGAGATCAATAAAGTCTTATCTTATCTTATAAGCTTTGATATAGTCAGACTGTGTCTATTAAGTTTAATACATGAAATAATGTGTGTTATTATCTTACCTCCAAGCTCCAAGTGTTTATGTTAGTCCCCTGTCTGTGAAAACATGACGTTTCCTCCTCATAGCTTCATTAATCACTCCACAGGCTTCTTTTCCCCTGACAGTAAAAACATTATTAGTGTTTGATGGAAATCTGTCCAAATATGAAAGTTTGAGCGGACTTTTCATCACGTTAGCTGCAGATTACTAGCCAAATTTTTAGCTCAAAGCTCCGAGGTTCTCACTGTTAAAAACAACTTATTTGACAGTTTTGTGGTTTATAGCCCTATTTTACATTTACAGATTTCCTACAGTTAAAAGCATGTACTCACTTGTTTTCTCCGCTCTCTGGACGGGCTTTTAGATCTGGACTGGCACCGCGGGGTGCATGATGGGATATAGGAGGCCGCGAAGGATACTCGGATGTGTCCTTCGTTCATGGCCAGTTGGCTGCATGAAATAGGACAGGTCTTGTCGCGCCGGTTGTGACGTGTGCGGCCGAAAATGTAGCCGACAAAGGCTGCAGCCCTCGAATTGGGACACGGCTAGAATGATAAACAAAAGGGGAAGAAGCTAAAGGCCTGGGGCCGGAATAAGGTTATAACTGATATCCTTCAAAAAAGTCATTACTGGGGGCTTTTGTTTTACAGGTTTAAGACAAATGCCTTCATACTTTTGGCAAAACCTGACCACAAGGTTTCGCTGTGTGTGTCTGCATGATGTAAACAGGAAGTCATCTCAAAGTGCTGCTAATGTGTGTTTTATGAGTCAGTCTTTTGTGACAAATCTCTCCACTTTCTGATAAGTGGCTGTAGAAAGAGTGATTTCGATAATTAGTGTAATTGCCATGATTACAGTGTCTGTAATGAAATCAAAATGAAAGACGTACTTCAGATAGAAACTTACTTCACTAAAAAAATCAAATAAAATCACGGGCGTACAGCAGTCATACAGTTTGGGGCATAGATACTGTAACTCTCTATTCTAACAAATAAAATGCACAGTACTCTCCTGACAACAGTTTGTTTGACCATCAGTGTTTGAAGGGATAGTTTTCAAGTAAACAGCTTCTTTTTACCTTTAGTTCAGTAGAAATGGACAATTCTAGGGCCGAAACTGAATTGAACTGAATTTAAATTATTCTAGAGAAGGTGTATGGAGTTTAAAAACACAGTGGAACACTTTCTGTATTACCATATGACATCACAAGGTGGAACAGAGTGTTTTCAGTTTAAGAGAAAAACACATCCTAAATATGCAGGGATTGTTAAACATGTGTGAATGAAAACAAAACCCAACTCCAGGTATGTTTTTGATGTGGAAACAACCTTATAACATAGATCAGAAAACAGAGCAATACGGCCCCTTTAAGCTCTTAAATTCTGACCAGTTAGCCATCCCCGCTATAACATCTCCTAACAAGCAGGCAGACTGCCCTCGACCAGAAAAGTTACATAGTACATCTTTAATACGCGTTACATAAGCTTTAGCTGTAGTGTCCCGATCATGAGAGACACTAGCAGACATCATAGTCCCTGAGTATAGCGGTGATAGCAGTATACAGGTACTGATAGATGGGCACTGGCACACACAGGATTAGCTGGGAGTGAATGGGGCAGAATTATTACTGTCAGCCTCCGTGCTGGTGCTTTGTTGCTCTGACAACGACTGGGTGGCACCCATGCCAGCCCCGCCAGGCTAATCGATGCTCTCCATCTGTCTCTTTGTCTGTGAATTTCTCTTCAGCCATTTTGAGATTCTCTGATTGTGGAGTGTGTTAACCTTCACTTTGTTGTTTCACCATACTTCACTGCCTAAATGCTCTCAGCTCACAGGGCTTCTGTCCTGTAATTGAGTATTCTGTTTAGTCTTTAGTTGGAGTTAAATCTTTTGTTTTTCCGCATTATAAACTGGTTTACCCTTCCACAAAGACATCACATGGTTCTCCTATTCTTTATTCTCCCATTTTAAACATAAGACAAAGATATTCAGATTTCACTTTAAAACGTACTTACTCTGTTCATAGTCTTCTTTTGCTCATGGAATACAATGTTTTTTCATTAGGGCTAGTATTTGACTAGGGTCTTAGGTGGGATGGATCTAAAACCATATGACCCCTTAACTGTGGGGGCAAATCTGCTATTTGGACTAAAATAAGGGCTTAAATGCTTGATTTTTCTGGAAAACTACAGTTCTGTACTATTTGCAATGCAGCACCACCTCAGGTGTGGGGTATATTCTCTTTTCTCTTCGGTTCGGTTTGTTTGAGCTGGAGTGTGGTAAGTACATGAGTACGTGATCCGCACCAAATGAAAACTGCATCAATGTTTCAACTTTAGTCCAGTGAACCAGATTAACAGGCGTGAAAGCGCCCTTAGGTGTCCCCAGGACCAGGCTGAAGATCAGAAGAGATAGGGCCTTTTCTGTGGTCGGGCCAGAGCTGTGGAATAGCTTACCTTTGCACAACCGAACAGCACAGTCACTGCAGCACTTTAAATCTCTACTAAAAACACAACTTTTTTCATTGGCATCTGATATGAGTTAGAGAGAGTGACATCTTGGTTTTATATTATACTGTATTCTCCCTGTGTTTCTTTCATTTTTAATACCTATACTATTGTTGAATTATTGTTATTGTTCAGCACTTGGGTGAGCTTTGGCTGTTTTATATGTGCTTTAGAAATAAAGTTTCAAATGTCTAAAGAGCTAAAAAAAAAAAAGAAATAAATAACTAGATACATTAGATGTCAATTTTAGGGTAGGAGCATGTGATTTCCAACAAACAAATAATTGTAGTTTCTGTAGTATCGCCATGTCTTATTATCTGTAATAGAAAGTAATCAGGAAAGGTCAAATTTTGTCCTATTTATATTGTACTTGTTCAAGAGTATCTAGTTTAAATACCAGTTTTAGCATCAACAAGTACCTGCATATCGTTTTTTAAAATCCTAACATGGTGCTGAAGTTGTTTGAGCTCCAGATCTCACCTTTGCCTTTGATTGAACTGAAATCTGCCCAGTATTGACTGCTAGAGAAACATGCACTGAGCAAACACACATACAGCTCAAATGATCAACACTGGAAAATACAAGTTTTGCAAACTCCAGACATTATGACAAAACACACTGCGATTCTGTCCATGTAGGTCTTTATACAACTGTGCATAGGAAGATGAGGCAACCACATGTAACTTTATTTTTTTACACATTTTCTCTGGCATTTGTGTAGGCCTTATTTGAAGTATCTGCAGCAATATTCCAGCTTTACCCACATCACATATAATAAAATAAAAGTAAAAGTTGTAATGACAGCAAATGGTGACAAATTTCGATTCATATTTTCACAAGCAATCTTCAGCTTTCTACAGTGTAATCAACTGTTCTCTGTGCCATGTCATCTCCAGAAGTGCTTCAAGAGGATATGCTAATGAGGGGGTATTTTTACTTCTATGGGGTATTAACTGCTAACACATATTAACATATTTAGATAAGAGCAAACCTTAGGACGTGGGAGAGATAGCTAAAACACTCAAACATGCAGAGATGACAACTATAAAACGTCTTCAGGCACGTTTTTGATCAGGGGCGGACTCCAGAACGGCCTTCTGGTGTACCGCTATTAACAGTGGGTAATACTATAATAATAAACCCCTCAGTCCTCACTTTCCACCGTGCGCCGATTTGTGGGGGAAAAATCCAGGGCCATTTTTTGGTCTCAGTCCGTCCCTGTTTCTGATGATGTATTTTGCATAATAGCCCCTCTTTAAGCTTGTTTCAGGTCCTTGAACTATAACAAAGATGCATTTTTTTTCACCCTTGTTCATTGTAAAGCGCAACATTGATCTTAATATTAGAAGAGATTCATAGATTTCCTGTTCAAAACTGGAGAACTATAATGGCCCAGTGGAAGTTCCCTGTAGAAAGTAGCTGATTGTGATTCACATCTGTTTTTCTTTATTTTTTGTTTTTTACTTTTTATATTTGAAATGTTTCTATGTGTAATTTAAGAAGGCCATATGTATTACAGTACATTACATTTTCTATGGGCAGGGAATTAGGGGTATAGGTGAAAACAGGGATTTTTCTGAGCCTTCAAGCCTTGAATAGAGGATAATACAGGATTACTCAAAATACAAAAATGCAACTTTTATTTTGCTAATAATGAGGAAAACAAGATTGAATGCTCATTAAATTTATGACATAATACGTCTCCTTTATGCTTTGTAATCCTAGTCTGACGACACCTTTTAAATCAAAGTTTAAGTTCTTAAACTACTTATTTCCATCAAAACTTACTGCTGTTGATGTCTCTTGCTATACTGAACTAATTAACAACTGCTAGTATTTTCTGACAGATGATTTTCTCTAACTTCATGTAACTTTTTTTTATTTGGATTGAAACGAAGAAGCAGTTTATCCCTCTCCGATAGCATGGAACCACGGATTTAAAAGTTTCACAGCTTACCTCATTTTTCTCTCCCAATCCGAACTGTTATTATTCAAAAGAGGAATGGGGATTTATGCAGGCTTAGGCATGGCTCTAAATCTTCTGTATGTTTAGTCTCACAGTCTCCTCTAAATTCCTCTGTAAATACATCTCTTTGGGAGGAGCTTGTTTCCTTCTTAAGACTTGATCTTTCCTTCACTTGTTTGTGTTTATCTTTGTTGATGCTCCAGGTGCTTTGCTGATGGTATAATTCACCTTCTATTGATTTTTAATTTAGGTGACGGACAATAACTTGCAGCTCATTTAGAAAATGTCAGTGTTGTTATTTTAAGGCAAAGTTTGGTTTTAGTAACTCTTGATAAATGTGTGCTGCCTCAACCTATTTTCCACTCAGTTGCATTTAAAAGAGTATAGCTTTTTGTGATTGGATTTATTGTCTGACCTTTGTAGCAGTAGAAATACACAAAAGTTTTGATGTAGGGGTAAACGTAACAGATGTACAACAAATATGAATTTTTGGCAAGTATTTTTTGTGAGAAACTAGAACTACAAAATCAAAAACTACGAAGTCTTAGAATTAATCTGAGAATTTCTTATTGGGACATTTTAAAGGTACAATGCACAGTTTTTCAGGTGGAGGGTCCGCCACCTGCTTGTCTGTATGGAGATGTTATTGCTTTTCCTGGAATGTCCCATTGTATGACATTAAATATATCCATCTAGCATTTATTAATTTCAGGTATTTCTGTTGTTCAAAAATACCATAATTCCTTCTGTGAATGTGTCGACTCTCAGATCTGAGAGTATATATATATATATACATATATATATATCTATATCTATATAGGGGGCGGACTCTCCAATCGAAATGTTACGCAGTGCACCTTTAAGTAATAATTTGAGGTGTACATATTCCTCTAAGTCTTACTGGTTTAGACACTGAAATATCATTTTCAATCCAAAATAATATTAGTTCAAAGCTACATTTTTTTAAACCTGCGCTCTCTGGTCTTCTTCTGTCAAACCAATGCCGACACACTATTAGACTGAAGTAATGTAGACAGCCTCTAGTGGTGATATGTGAGAATGCAACATGACCGCGTCAGCCTGTCTAATTACAGATGGCAGCTTTAATATCTCTATGAAATGTTCTACAAGTTATGAGATCAAGAGCATTACCAAACTAAGGAAAAGGCCAATTTTGTTCCATCTATGTGTTTTCCTTTTCTGTACTGATATATGTATAATGTTCAAATGATTATAAAGTTTTTATTACATAGGAAGGAATATGATTTCAACAGCTGTCATAATCATAAAACTTTGATACGTTCAGGATCTTTTTTGTTTTCCATCTTGACTCAAAACACAATATTACATTTTTAATTTGAGCATTTTAAGGGACGTGCTCACAGCCGAAAATACCAGTGTAGTGTTTTCAGATGACAGTGAAAGAGAGAGTTTCCTTTAACCATCCCTTTAAAGCAGCACTATAAACAAATGCATTGTGAGTGTGTTTTGTAGAGACACATCAGCGATTCATGTGACAGGCCTATTATTAGGACGCCACAGTTTGTCACTCGTCCAAAACCAAAGACCAGAGCACACTTTAAGAGAATACTGTCTCATCAATCATATGCTCTGTTCTGGGCGTCATCTTTTAAAAGCTCTGTATGTCCCTGTGTCCTTCCTGATAAAGGGAATCATAGATATTTTAATGTCCAAGGGTTTGAAGTGAAAATATTATTAGAAGATCTTTCTGTGGTGAGCTCATCAAAAACATTTAGTGCAGTGATTACATCATATAAATTTACTAATTTGACATTGTTTCAGTGTATGCCAGATGCCCTTCCATATAACCTCAAATATTATATTAATATCAAAATGCACTGGGTTCTAACTACCATAGAGTCTGTCAATCATGTATCCGCTAAAGTCTGTGTATGTTTAATAACCACATCTAAAACTGAGCTTCTATCTACTTTTATTCATACATATTGTGTCCAGTTAAAGACCTGCTGCTGTCCACTGTTGTTTTTCAAACTCCCATAATGCATTGTAGTCTGTACTGACCGCTTTAGTGACCCCTTTTCCAGATGCATTGTGGGAAAAGCACTACTTTTTCACCCGCTGGACATTCGGGCACTACAAAGTGGCGTGACCACTACAAAGTGTCCTTTACAGGAAATACAGAATAACGATCTCTTTGCCTGTTGAATAAAGGCAGAAGAGCACAAAAAAGACTAAAATAGTTGAAGTTGAAATGGGCCAGTTATTTCAAAGTGTGTTTGAATAGGGGACTCAACAATTGAGTTCAACTAAATGTTTTGAATTATTTTTGGCAACATGTCAAGACTAAAACATGTTTTTATTGTGAACTCAGAAGACGTTTATAAGACAACAAAAGATGACAAATCCAAGTACACAAAGTACTGAGTAAGGCTTTGAGATTAAAATATGTTTTTATTGTGTGCCCAAAAAATGTGTTATATACAAGAATTTGAATTCTTACTGAATTCTTGTTACACAGCTTAATACAATATAAATCATACAAATATGCTACAGTGATCTATAGAATCTTGTTATTTAGGGAGAGCCTACTGTTGGAGAGACTATAAAAAAAAAAAAAAAAAAAAAAAAAACCTAGATATTTTTGTTTGTTGCTTTTAAGTCCCAATTAAAAGGTGCGTGAGATTTCTGAGGCTGGAGGAATGTGGAGAGCAGGTGGGACTTGGCGGATATAAAAGCCAGACCTTAAGGCAAAATGAGAATAACACACTTTCCAGTCCAGCAGGATGAAACCTAAGTGAAAATCTTTTGAAAACCTATTTGAAAGTTGAGTCTTTTTGGCTTCATTTTGGATCCAAGCTGTGACGGCTCATATTCAGAACACCAAACTGTTGATTGATGCCCCTCAATGCGCTTTCAGTGGCATGAATGCGGTCCCGCCATGTGATTAATGACAGTCAACTGTGCAGGAGTCTGCCAGTGTCAACAGGCATGTGCCAACCTGTTGCCATAGCGATTCTGACAGGAAGAAATTAGGCAGCTATGAAGCCAAAAAGGCACTTAGTTTACTAAGTGCCTTGATTTGGGAAATACAGTTTAGTCAGTCTATGGAAATGGGTCAAAATATGCTTAAATATGGGAATTTCTGTGTAATATTCCATGTACATAAACTGAAATGTAAAGCCAAAAAAAAAAAAAAAAAAAAATCCAATTAATTTAAAACTATTTAATGCACAATCCTGTAATGCAAGTTTATCAATAAACTAGTAATCAAAGCTTGACAATGACAATCTTGGCTAACTTGAGTAGAGTTGAGCTATTAGCTAACTTAAAAAGCCACATTGGGAGAAAATTGTTCCAAATGTTGGAAAAGGGCCCATATTACAATATTTTCTGTTTCTTTATCACAAACTGGAGTTGTGTTTTGTTTCATTCACGTGTTTATACATTTTATGTTTTACACATAAATCCTGCATATTTAGAGTTTTTCTCTCAAACAGAAAACACTCTGTTCCACTTTGTGATGTCATGTGGTAATACAGGACGTGCTTCAATCTGGTTTTAAACTCATACACCTACATTAGAATCTTTTGGATAAATTGAGCCCTGGAATTGCCACTCTCTGCATCACTACTGAACTAAAGGTAAAAGGAGCTGTTAACATGAAATCTACTGCATCATGACATCACAAGGTGGAACAGAGCATTCTGAGCTTTGGAGATGTAGACAGATTAATTATAAAGGGTTACTCAAACATGTGTGAATGAAACAAAACACAACCCCAGGTCTGTTTTTGAGGAGATAACAACATTATAACATGGCTTAAAGCTCAAAAGAGTCAATTTAACGTAATATAAAAACTTTAAACCATAGCAAAACATTTTACATTTTCTTGCTAAGAAACTATCTTATAAACAGGCATCTGTAAATCCTGATGTAATTTTTTACCACTGTACAAATGTGCAAGGATTTGTTACTTGTTATATAAAGGCCTAACAACTTTGCGTATTGGGTAACAAGTACTGAACATTCAGCAGCACATTCAGTAAAATCGGCTTAAACTGAGAGAGCAGGGTGTTACATGTCCATTGATTTTTGAATCCATTTTTCACAAATAATTTATTTCGTGCTTTTTCAGAATTCATTACTGTTAAAGGATTTAGCTGTTGCATTGCCATGGAGACAAGGAGAGACTGCACTGGAGTCAGACAGGACCGGGGAAGATTTGGGATGCTATACTGGAAAGTGTTGTTGGAGAAGACTGGTGCATATGGTGGAATTTTGCTATGAGAAGTTAGCCTCAACTGTGAGAATGACCAAATCATATATTTTACAGTTCACACTCATAAACATTTGAAATACAGGGGAACATTTTACATTTTAAATTATTTCTAAGGGGTAGATGCAGTTTTTTGATTGAATGATGCAGGTAATGTGAGCTTTTATTAGAGAATTATTTACGCTTAAGTCTGTTCATTGTGTGCCCATGCATGGCTGAATGAACACTTGGGAGTGAGGATCAAGGTTAAGGTGTGTTTTATCAATTCATCATGAGTGAGATTCATTGTCTGTATTTGACCCATCCTTCAAACAGTGCGGCTGGGTCAACCTGTCAGAAGCAGTGAGTTACTGCCTTAGAGTGCTCAAGGACTCGTCTCCAGATCGGGGTCTGGGAGTCGAACTCACAAACTTCTAGCTGTGAAACATAAGTAGTCACTAAGTCACTGCCATCGATCTTTGAGAAAACTGTTCTGACCACTGTCCCACTGCTCTCCTTTTGTTGACAGTGTTGTTATGTTTTTGTAGTGCTTTATAAAGTGAAATAAATAATAAAGGTGCACTGCGTATCTTTCCTTGTGGGGGATCTGCCACTTTCTTGTCTCCACAGAGATATTATGGTCATTTTAAATAGTCCCAAATCCTCTGAAAATGTTGCACTGCCATTTGAAATGTGCTGTTTCAAAGACAGGGAAACACAGCTCACCAGGCAGTGTGGTGCCCTGTGCTGCTGTGTGCATGTTTGTGTGTGTTTCTACCAGTCGATGCTAGCCTCACAGTGTGCTAGCCCGCGGCGCTTCTTCCAGCTCTGCACAATACAGGAAGCTTTTAATGAAAGAGAAAAATATATGGCCGTGTCTGAGGGCAGCCCTACTTTTTGTGGCTGCACACTTCCTCTTCCTCTGCAGGCTGTGCTCCGTCCGCCTGTCCCTTTCTCCACTGCTCCTCTAGGGCACAGATGCACATGCTTTATCTAATTATGCCTTACCACTTTATTATGAGCTATGGAAAGAGCTCATTTAAGCAGGTCATATTACACTCTCTTGTTGAGTATCAAAGACCACTGTCACAGCTGGAGGCAAGTCATTAGGCTGACTCCTAAGCGCACTTCAACAGACTACCACTAGAGGCTGCCTCAAAGGAAATACATAAAGATACACTATGTAACTTTTCTGGGAGAGGGCACCACCTGCTTTTCTTGTTTATTCCTTTTCCTTTATTGGTTTCATAGTATGGTATTTAAGTTCTATCTTAAATGTCATCTATATAATAACAAGTAAACACATGTTTTATTGGTCAAAATTGGTCTCTCCACAGATCTGACCTGTAACCTGACCTGGTGGTGTTACCTGCTTGATTGATAAGTGTGTAATGCCATATTGTGGATCATTCTTGGTAGAGGTGCCCCAGTCAGGATTTTTTACTGATCATCTGAATTTTTGATCGGCCGATACTGATCATGGCCGATACAATCACATAGACTCTGATATAGTGATGCACATACTATAGGCTATTGACGAGATTAAGTTCAAACTAGCTAACGAGTTATAGTGTCAGTGGAGTTTTGTTGGCAATTTAAGCCAATAATGTGCCTCTGGCAGCCCATTTGATTGTCTGATAGACCCATTTTGCCGATTATGATCACGTTATTTTGTCTCGATCGACCCATTAATGATTGGGGGCGATCGAGCAGAGTATCTCTAATTCTAGACAAAGCAATGACATCTCCATGGAGACAAGCAGGAAGCATACCCACAACCAGAAATGTTATAAAAAATCTGTTATAAAAAAAAATCTCAAAAACTGATGTTTTATAAAATGTAAAATTGCATTAGTTTAAAACCACAGGCATATGTAAGACACCAGTTTTGATTTATTTTTGGTAGGTGTTTTTGTTTGTTTGTAATGAAATATTAATCTTCTCTTTGCTTATGCGCATTTGTACCCATCCAGATCAGTTTGAGGTTGAGAGCTGGGACATGAAAGGGGCAGATATGCACCTCCTGCGGTGTATTCTGATGTCCTGATTAGACCTGTTTATATTTAGAGCAAAATAATCTGCTCAAAGTCTGCACTGCCCCATGGCTCCTTCACTTCAGATTTCAGAGTCTACCTCCCCATGGTTTTAATGTCAAGTAAGACTGCAAATCAGAGGAGTAAATAAAATGAAATATGTGCATATTATCAACGTTCATATAGACTTAATTTTACACTTTGTTTTATTGAATTTCTAGCTGTGTGTATTTTTCTAACCAAATTCTTAATTAACATGACTGGACAGCTGTACAAAGTCTGTAAGGGCATCCTGCATACAAACCTATGCCATGTTAATACTAATGCATCACTCGATCAGTACAATTACACATACTGAACTATTTTTTATTTTATAGTTAACAGATTACTATTTGTATTATTCTTCATTGTTTTATGTTGCACCTCACCGCTGAAGCAAGTTCCTAGTTTGTAAATTTGTGCACTGACAATTACAATAAAAGGCAAAAGGAGAAATTCAATTCATCCTTTTGCCATGGATTCTACCTGGACGACTGAGGGATTCTACACACGTCCTAATAAAACTTATTGTGGTTCAGATTCTGAACAGCTCATCCAGTACAAACTTTATTTCTATGAAGTATACCTTTATTTACTCTTGTGCAGATGTCTTTAAGTCAAGCTCTTGAGATCGCTGTAGCTTTAAGCATGAAAAAAATAATCAAGACATTTGGCAGATCACAGAGTCTTTGAAAAGCAGATGGAAACAGATGGGCAGAAAAATATTGCTATATAATTTCTTCTTCAACTTTTCCTAATGTATGACTGACTTAACAAACTTGAAGTGTTGAGGAGTTTTTGTCCTGAAGTCAACTGGACTATATATTTTCATCATAGTTTTTGTCAATGCCATATTTTTGCTGTCTAAAACTAAATAAAGAAGAAAAATTACATACTTTCTCACTGACTAAAACTAACTAAATGAACACATTTGAGTTGACTAAAGGCCACTGGACACTACAGGAGAATTTGCCCAATTCTGGCTGCGATTTGCTCCTCCCCCAGCCGCTGCGCTCCTCATGTGTGTGGTGTCAGTGTGACTCTGATCCGCTCTGTCAGATCATAACCACCAAACATCAGCAATGCTACCGCAACAGAAAATAAAACAGAGCGTCAGGGGCAGACGGAGTGACGGACACAGAGACGCAAGATACAAACTCAAGAAATAGCGAAAATAATGAGAAGACTTTATTTCTCACTGCTCGTAAAGTGGTAAATTTAAACTGCAGTATCTCATCCACATTATCCATAGAAATTGTCCTCCGCAAATAATGACATCCAGTCCACAAAACTGGGCTATTAATCCAGTTTGAGGCGTTCTTTAAAAGTAAAAAGGCGAGAGTAGCTCCTCACGTGTTTCTGTTTAGATCTACACAGATTAGTGACTCTTCCTGTGGACTTTATCACCAATCTTTTATGCTTTAAAAATCATGTATCTGAAGTATTGCACCACATTTCACAAATAATAATAACACAGTTTTGACTTGTATCTAAACAAGAAGTGTAGTGCTCTGATACTTTGAACGTTTAAGAGTCTCAAAGCGAGTTGTTTTTACTGTAGACTGGAAACAGCAGACACGATCGCACTCACAACTTTGTAGCCTGTGGTACGCAGCCATATCCTGCAGCAGTCTTTGTGATCGTAGATTTTAAGTCTCATAAGATTCTCCTCGTGTTTGTGGTGTGTGCTTTTTGTCGCATGTTTAAAAATCATTTAAGACCAAAAAATTGTGTAATGTGTGGCGGCCTTTAAAGTGAATATATTTTTGTTGAATTAAACAACTAAACATAACAGACGAGTGGAGGTTAGATCTAAATTCCATTTTTCAATCCCAGAGCCTAAACCAGATCATATACAAGGAGGGGAGGAGCTAAATACAATGAAATTTCTCTGACTACCACACCTTTTTGTTTACACTTTCTGTTAGTTAGCTAAGCCTATTGAATGTGCAATGAGTGTGGGGTCTTTTTAGCAGAACCATTCAGGGCCATAGTTTTATTGAAAGCTATCATCTGTCTCCCATTTATAACTTTATCCTCAAACCTAAAAGCAAAGAAAACAATAGGGTTAGCCAGGTCAGGTCCAGAGGTGTGAAAACACCCATTATGGCCCTGAATGGTTATGCTAATAAGACCCCACAGTCATTGCATATTCAATAGGCTTAGCTAACTAAGAGAAACTGTAAACAAGTAGGTGTGGTAGTCTCAGAGTAATTTCACTGTAGTTCGCTCCTCCCTTCAGACAGATATAAGGCAGTGTCCAGCAGCGCCTGACCAGAACTGAAGAAGCAGCTTGGATGAGCTGCGAAACATATTCGACCAAATAAACTTTTGTCCAGTTGACAAATTGAATTTCTCCTTTTGCCAAGAAACATTTACTTGTACATGAACCGTAAAACAATCAGATACAACTGATCAAAATCTGGTGCAATGAGATTCATCAGATCTTCTGATAATTTATTTTGATAGATTTTTTTTTTTCCAGACCAAGGTTTAGTTTGTTTTCATACCTGACAGTTTCATCTACTCACTAGTGGCCGTCCTCAGAGTGGTCACATAATGTTACTGTGACATGTCTGGTCAGCTGATTTAAACAGGTTTTGGTGCTGTCATTCTACCAGTGAAGCGCCATCTGCAGTATGCTTCTTGTTCAGGACAAAATCTCAGATGTGAGAGAGTAAAAAGGTTTAAAGTGCCATGGGCATGTTTCCGTATTTCGGATTGCCTCCTTAATCCTAGTAGAGCAGTTAAAATTATCAGGTATGAAAACAAACTAAACCTTAGTCTGAAAAGAGAATCCATTAAAGTAAATGATGCAATTCTGTTTGATTAAAACTATTATGGATTTAGTCCAATAAATTAGCATTACATTTTCATAGACTAAAACTGGACTAAAACAAAAATAAACAAATATTTTAATTAAAATAATAAAACTAAATTAAAATGAACCCTGCTGTACAGGTAATGTTATTCTGACGCTGTTCTACTCTATGTGATTGTATCAGAATCACAGAGTACAACAGTGTCAGTGGTTTTAGGCTCTGTGCAGATAATGTTGCACTGTATATGTGATTGTGTAGTTACAAATGCTTCCAATGTGATACTATAAGCAGTATGTTCCTCCTGAATGGTTCTGAGACAAATCCCGCAGCTTAGGCAAATCAGTGTCCCCCTCCACCTGGATCTAACACACAGACACACACTCACTACTATACCACTGTGAAGCATTGTTCCCCATTTCTTCTGTCACTTCCAACTGCGCCAAGTCACACCTGAGTCTACTCTCCACGGGAATTATCTTCTTTGAACCTTCAGTATTCATTTCTATCTCTTTTGGTGGTCAATGTGTTTTGTATATCTGACTGAATCCAGGATAGTACAAAATGCATTGCTATAGTGTGACTGTGCTTGTGGTGGTTATGTTAAGAGTTCCTTTGCAAGAACAGATAAGTGCAATTTGAAAAAAAGTGATGGGCAATTTATTCATTGTGTAGCAGTGTTTTCAAAAGCCGAATCTATTTTAGTGTAAGAAAAATAATATACCTTCTTGAGCAAATCCCTTAACCTATACAGTTATTGATAATATGTGTGGATTTATATAAATAAATACATAAATAAAAGCTCTACTCTGAATCTCTGTTACTCAAGTTAGACTACAACAGAGGAGATGATTTGTGAGCTTAAACACCTATGTCACACATAAAATTACAGTCACAAGCTAGCTAGCATTAGCCAACAGTTTTCATTTGTCCCTCTCATCTTTTTTGTTGAAAATCAAACCCCTAAATAGTACCATTAACTCAGATTGATCACAGCTCCTGAAAATGTGTTATTTTAATCCATTTTGTATTTTTTCTTAAAAGACTTAAAATTGTCAGTATTTTTGTATTTATATTTGTATTTTTGTATTTACTAATGTGTGCATTGTGTCACCATGGTGACCACTGAACATTTTGCCAATAGAGATAAATGTAGAACACCCCCAGTGTGGTGATGTCACTGAAAAGTATGTGCATGCTTTCGTTTGCACATCATCTCCCAGTCCCCCCTCCTCTCTCTCTCTCTCTTTCACTTTCTCTCTCTCTCTCTTTCTTTCTTTTGCTCTTTCCCCCAGACCTTGCTCACTTTCTCTCCCCTCTGTCTCATGGTCCCTTTCTCTCTCTCTCTTTCTCTCCCCTCTGCCTTTCTCTCTCAGTTCTCTCATGTTAGCCTCCTTGCTGTCTCTTTCTCTCTCCTCTTCTCTCTCCCCCTCTTTTTCTCTCTTCCCCCTCTGTCTGTCCCTCCCTTTCTCTCTCCCTCTCTCCCCTCTCCCTCCCCACTCTTAGCTGGTCTCAGTATACTCTTCTCCATGTTAGCCTCCCTGCGTTTTTACTAAACACTTACCTCTCGGAGCGGGGAAGACCCAGTGTCTGTTTGAGCGCTTTTGCAGCGACCGCTTCACTGATGCGGAAAGACAAAATGGCCTCCTCATGGACCGCAGGGCTGAATGATTTTGGATAGAGCACGTGTTCAGAGACAGGGATAGCATGCAGGTGGTGCCAGGCTCTCCTGTTTTATAACCCTACTCCTCCTGCCATAGCGGAGGTGGCCATATGTCTTCATGGGGTTACACTGGTGGCAGATACTGTGTTCTTGTTCTAGTGAGACTTCCTGTGTGTTCGCTGGAGCAGAAAAACTAGATGCTGCCAGTTCTGTGTTGGAGCGCTGTAGTAAACCAGGGGAAATGGTGGCTATGAGCTTGGCTATGAGCTTATTGTGCACATCTAATATGCCTGCCCCCACTCTTCTGTACCGTCACGTCCAGTTTTACCCTTCAGAAAACATTTGCTTGCAATTTTCTGGTACTTTCCCATGCGAGATAAGGTCCACTATGTAACTTTTGTGGTGGAGGATTCGACTTCTTGTTTCCATGGAGATGATATTACTTTGTCTGAAATGTATGAAAGTAAATCTAACATTCATTCATTCAACTACATGTGCTACATTGCTAAAAAATTATCTTGAAAACTGTCTGACATACTATGTGCAGGGTCATTTCTTCACGGATCTGACCTGTAACTGTACCATACTGTGGAAAATGCCATGCAAAGAATAACATCTCCATGGAGAGAAGCAGTGCCAAACTTTCCTCCAATAAAGTTACATACTCCTTTAAAGCATCTATAAACCGGTACTGATGATAAACTAAACATGGTTTCTTTCCATTGCAAACATATTTCAGTGTAATTTGCCCAAAAAACCAATATGTAAGATACGAAGCTGTAATTCAAAAGACAAACTTGAAACAGAAGATTTCAAATAGGTCACTTTTTACTCTCTCCATCTCTTACAATGTTTTATTACTGAGATACAAGCTTACGTTGTTCAGTTACTTAAACTATAATTTTTCTATCCTAATGAACTTCAAAATGAACCCAAGTGACCTCTGTCTGCAATGAATATACCATAAAACAAGATCTTACGGCTATATATCTTACATTAACCAACCCATAACGTTTTACCATTTATGTCATCAGAGAAATATAGAGCAATTATCATTAAAAGATTACTGTACATAATCATTGTTATTCCACAATGGCAGTTTCCTTCAACAACTATCCTTCAGCTAATTAAAAAGCCTGATTTGGAGCGGCTTTAATTGGCTCTGCAGCTGTCTGTCCGACTGCCAGGCAATATCAGATAATGACTCTGTGTAACTGTGTGCCATAGGGATGTAAAGCCTTGCATCATTATCCCACACCACTCACCAGCTACTGTTAGCATTTTGATTTCATTCACATGGACTACATTATACATTCAAAATCTTACTCCGCTTCATTAAAGGCTGAACAATGGAGATTATTCGAATCATAATTAATAGCTTCCCAAAAGAACAGAGGTAATGGGGGATTTCGTATCACTGGGTCTTGTTTGGGTGTACAATTATTTGTGGCCATACCGGCTTGTCAAAGCCTGATCCCATCAGAAGCTCAGCAGGGCCGGGCCTGGTTAGTACTTGGATGGGAGACGCTGGGAAAATCAGGTGCCACAGTGGGGCGCCAGTTGCAAAAACTGTCGCTGTGTCCTTAGGCAAGGCACTTCACCCACATTGCCTAGTATGAAAGTGGTGTGTGCGTGAGTGATGGTGGTGATCGGAGGGGCAGATGGGGCTACAGTAGTGTGGAGTGAATGAATAATGATCTGTAAAACGTCTTTAAGTGTTCAGAAAAGCGCTATATAAAACTGATGCATTATTATTATTATTATTATTATTATTATTAGTATTAGTAGTAGTAGTAGTAGTAGTAGTAGTAGTAGTAGTAGTAGTAGTAGTAATTATTATTAATTATTTATTTAGTTGGACGCTCAAAGTTTTAACATAAATAGGACCAAGCTGGAATCTAAAATGCATAGGACCCTCAGCTCAGTTAATCAAAAGAGTGCAGCCTGGCATACAAATCATAGTCTCATAGATTATCTGGAGTAGTGGCTAGCAGAAGGCAAATAAAATAATAATAACAACGGTTAGACTACACATTTCAGTAATACATTGTTAGCAAGATTATATTTAAGAAGTTACTGCAAATCTTACCTTGTTTTCTCTAGTTGTGGTGTCCTGAAATGGTAGTTTTCAAGTTAGCAGCTACCGTTTACCTTTTGACTGGCAGTTCCAGGTCTGAAATCATAATAGATTCCAGTGAAGGTGTATGGAGTTTACAGTAAAAGCACAGTGGACCAATTCCTGTATTACCACATGACATCACAAGGTGGAACATAATGTTGCCAGTTTGAGAGAAGAACTCCTATATGCCTATAATATATATAATATGCATTAATATGTGTGCATGAAACAAAAACATAACTCCAGGTATGTTTGTGATGAGGAAACAACATAACAACATAGATCAGAAAACAGCGTAATATGGGCCCTTTAAGCATTTTATTTTGATCCATTAAAAAATTAACATTGAAAGCCAAATGACGTAGGGCTATCAAGACTTCACTTTACACATCACAGTTGAAATTAAATTAATTTACAATTTGAATCTTAAAATAATCAATGATTGCAGACAGCAGACCTAAAAATATGAGTCCAAATCAACATACTAAATGCAAAATCTTTATGGCTTTCATGCTTGGCCCAATTATCATTACAGAACCTCTTACCTTTTCTTTTGACAACGCAATGGAGCAGACGCTGTGAATTCTGGTTGTTCGTTTTCTTCCACTGGCGCTCCGGCCTACTCCCACAGACTACTCAATTTTGTCTTACTAAACTCTGAACTGAGCAGCTGAGAGGCAGACTGAGCTGAGAACAAGGAGAAATAGGTATGGTAGAGATAGATGCAGTGATGAGGGATATGAGTACCCATCAGGCCTTTCTCTGTCTCACTGAAGATTCACTCCAGGTTTCTCCCCGACTGCAGACAGACTATGGCCCCCTCGGTGAAATGCAGGTGCTAGTCAGACTATAAATGGACTAAGAATGTGATATTCCCTTTTTTAGGAGAATACCAATGAAGGGCAAATCCTCCCTCACGTCCAATATACTACAAGAAGGAAGTTAGCCTCGGCATTTTCAAAGAGCACCACCAGTTAGACTTGCAGTTACATTGAAATTAAATTAAGTTTGGGCTTCAAAATAATGTGTGAATAAATGTTGTAATCTTTTGCTTGCAGATGTATAATGTGTAAGCCATCCACCAGTGTACTATACACTGCTTTGGCGGTAATGAGAATAATACAAGCTTTAATAGTTTCCAAGATATTCTCGTCGTCATTATACAATTATGCTCAGACATTAACATGCAAGAAGTGTAGTGTAAGACAGTAAGAGCAGAATTTGATCTGCCAAATGTATGGTTACAGAAGTCAGGACCCAAGACCATTTCACCTCATTGTTATAATAAATCAATACTTTATTGATCCCAAAGGAAATTCAAAGTTTGGGAGAAGCATCATAGAAACAAACATAGCAATATAGCAGTCAGTCCTCTTGAATTCATCGGCTTTAGGGAGGCGTTGGAACAGGATAAGGACAACAGCCTGTCCCCAGAGGTGCTCTCCTGTCCAGTGACGGTGCTGTGCAGGGGGTACTGGGTGTGCCAGGGGTTATCCAGGATGGACAGGAGCTTGTTTAGAGCCCACTTTTCAGCCACAGATGTGAGTCAATCTCTGCACCCACTACAGAGCTAATAAAGAGATAATAAATAATAATAACTAAAGAGATAATAAATAATAATGACTTACAGGCTTTACAGGTTTATTCTCAAAGCTCTACACTGTAATCTTTTTCATTCTTTTCATTCACTCACACACAGCCATAGCAGCCCTGAGGTACACTGACAGAAGCTGTACTGCCAATCTGCGCCATCACCCCATTCGACCATCGCCAGTTCCGCATTCATTTTATTGTGTCTTGCCTAAGGACACAACAACAGAGGTTCGTGCGAGTGGGAACTGAACCTCTGACCTTCGGTTTGTTCTAACCACTGAGCCACTGAGCTTTCTCTCTTTTGCAACTCAAAAACAATGACATTTTATACTTATACTCATGCAGGCCCTGACTCTGTTATACAGTCGTCACAATATGAAGCACCTAAATCACATTTGGTTCAATTAAATAACTGGAGGTAGTGAAGTGCATGGCCATCACTAAAGTACAGTGTAATCATGTGTTCTGTCGCCATTCACCAGAGACAGCCATTGTTGACGGTGTGAGATTAGCTTTGTCTGAGTGATTTACAGCTCTACAGTTCTCCTGATTTACATTTGGACACGCTGGAACATATTAGACGCTGTAAATATAGGGGCCTCACCAGGGACCCCAGCTGACGCAAATGTAATTATATGTGATTTATGTCGTATTGAGTTTATATCAAAACTTGACAGGAATGTGGGAAATAAATGGCTTTAACTTAATTCAAGGATGACATTGTCAGTTTGAAAGTTGTGTGATTTAAATCTTTCCTAACGCCCAGAAAGAAAGACTTCTCCTACTCTTACTTCAGTTGAACATCTCATGGATTGCTGTGTTTTGTTTTCACTATTGGGCTGCTTTTCAGGATATTAATTTGTAACGCCTTGGACCAAGAGGGGACTGCAGGGCCATTGGGTGCAATAAATCTCTGGCCCTTTGACAATATCGCTTTATTGAAATGGGAGTATTGCTCTAGTGGTTAGCAATCTTGGCCAGGGTCAAGAAACACCTCACACTGGTTTCAAAGGGGATATATTAGGTGGAATCGACTTTTAAAGGTCCTGTATTACACAAATTTGACACTTGTGAGCTTTAAGCCTTGTTATAATGTTATTACCCCATCAAAAACAGACCTGGAGTTGTGCTTTGTTTCATTCACACATCTCCAGAGCTCAAAATGCTCTGCTCCACCTCATGATGTCATGAAGCCGTAGTTTTCAAGTTAACCTTTAGTTTAGCAGAGACTGGGAATTCCAGGGCTGAAATCATCTAAATGATTCTACTGAAAGTGTATGGAGTAGTGGACACACATGTAGAGTTAAAGGACCCATATTACACTTTTCTGATCTATGTTATGATGTTGTTTTCTCATTCCCACATGTTTAACACACAAACCTTGCATGTTTAGACTGAGTTCTTCTCTCAAACGCTCCATTCTCTTTGTGATGTCATGTGGTAATACTCTGGAATAGCCAAATTTATGCTAAAGAGTTACTAAACAGGTGAATAAAACAAAAGGTAACAACATTATAACATGGCTTAAAGTTCACAAGTGTCAGTTTTGTGTAATATATGACCTTTAATTGATTGTTTGATCTCGTATTGTTATGAATTTAAGGCTTGAGTACTCAAAAATATTTCACTTACCCCCTATCTCCACCCACTGCTCTGTACTTACTTGTGGCATTTAAAAAAAAATCTGTTTCTGGGTCTGAAAGCTTGTTATGGTGCAGTTTGAAGGCCGATCAATACTGTCGTTTTGAACAGGAAGTTTATATTACATAGCCATTTTAGACCAAGAATGCAGTTTATAATTAACAAAATGTAAAATAATTATTTAGGTATGTTATGGTGCCATACTGACTGGTGCTGCAATTGTATTATTTTTTTTTAAATTTGGTGTATATTTTTTTTTTTTTTTTTACGGACAAATCCCAACATACTGTACCTGCACTACATCACTAACAAAGATATTTTCCATGACAATACTGCATATTTGTATTCATTCAAAACCTCTATTGTAATCACTAGACATTTTTTGAAGCTTGAAATCCCCACAGCCCTGAATGCACCACTGCTCTTTGATAAATGACAGGGCTGCAATGGAAAATGTTCAGTCTGTGTCTATGCCAGCATCAGAAAATATGCATGAGTGAGAGAGCAGGCTGCACGTCCACCCTTCACTGCCCATGCTACAAGTGTTAAGTGCTCCACGGCGCCCCCTGTCCCGGTCTAGGGGAACATTCAGTCTGACAGCAGCTCTACAGGGAACAGGGCTACGCTTCAGAGAACACACCAGAGAAACACCAGAGAAAACATGAAACGATGAGCAAGATGTTTTAGAGCCACACCCATACTGGATCACTGGAGCTTTTTGCACCATTCTCTGAATTCTCTCTGGATTTAACCCTGTCCCCCTCTGTATGAACTGAAGAGACAGGATCAACTTAAGGAAGTATTTTAACAGTGTATTTAGGCAGATGTTTAATATTGTAGCCTATCAGTAACTTTGGGCCATAAGTGGTAGGTGTAAATTACGAATCTCACTCCTAAAGTGCTTTTGACAGGATTCTCTAATTTCGATTGAATTTGGTGGGATAATACGTGCTGTAAATGTAAATGATAGCAAGAAGCAATTTGTACAAGAAATATAGAATAATATGTTTTGTAATATGTAGAATAAAATTCTATGCAAAAGTTTGGCACAATTTACAATTTTTTCTGATACTTTAAACATCATTTCAACAAAAGAAATATGTCTTCTTACATTCTCTGTGTAGATTAGAGTTCATGACATGGCCCAGTTTATGACATAGTCGCTAGGTATGAGTTATGGGATTCCCTAGTGCAATATCATGATTTCCAACCAGGAAGTAAAACATAAACTTAAAAAACTTGTGAATGTTCCATATTATGGCCTTAAACCTATTTACCTCCACTGAGACAAGCTGACAGCTGTTTTCCTGAATATTTGTGAATTATCCTTGTGTCATTTTTGTCTTGAATTTATTGTTGTATTGCTGTGATCTCTTCTGCAAACTAATTTACCTGTTGGAGCTAATAAGGTCCCCTCGAGGATAATGATAATGAGGATAATTACCCCATAATTTAGTGATGCAATTTAGAGTTCATCTAACATATGTTTAATCCAAAGAGACTGCCCTTACCCCATTTGATAAGTAGTGGCCATACAAGTAGCCATAGTGACATAGGTATAGTTGCCATATGAGGAAAAAAAAATGTTAAACCTCAGACAGACTATGGAATATCAGACAGACAGTTTCTTTTGGCTCTCTGGGCGCTGAGTAAAAGCTGAATGCTGTTCTTTGTTGGTGTCATAGGACTTGGAGGAGAGCTTATATTGTAGATGCAGCAGTTCAGAGGGAGGAGTGCTATGCAGTATGTTAAGGAGTGACAACAGCTATACATCAGAAACACATACTGACTGATGACACATTTTACATTTGCTTTCACACAATATTCTCACATTTCAGTTGCACAATATGAGACTTCTACTTAGAGTCACTATTATATACAGTTTCAGTATGTAGTAATTTGAGTTTTAAGGTCCTACATTACGCAAAATTGACTCTTGTGAGCTTTAAGTCATGTTTGAATGTTGTTACCTCATCAAAAACATACCTGGAGTTGTGTTTTGCTTCATTCACACATGTTTGCGTAACACTTTATTAGTAGTCTATCTATATCTCCAAAGCTCAAATTGCTCTGTCCACTTTTTGATGCCGTGAAGTGGTAGTTTTCAAGTTAATAGCTACCTTTTACCTTTAGTTCAGTAGAGATAATAGAAAACAATGGACAGTTTGATTCATTCTACATATATCTGATAAAATACTTACCACTTATCAGGGGGCACTTGGAAATATTTCAGCTTTTAAAGAATTTATAAAAAGATGGCAGTGAATAGTATTTTGAACATAGTGTTTTTGTAGTATATTTTACGTCGTCATTTAGTTTTTTTTTCCCTGTAGGATCACATTTGCACAAGAATAATCAAAATACGTTATTACAGTTGTACAAGGAAACACATTTATAATTACTAAATATACACTGGTACAACTATATTCTGGTACATGTTATAGGAGCACTTAGGAGGTTGAGACAATGCGTAGGGGTACAAAATAAATACATAAAAAATACCGTTTCACTGTTAAAATCGTGGTTGCGGATGTGGAGAAGGATCCCTAGGCACAACACTGGTTTGTCTTCTGTCTATGTGTAACTAGAAGAATGAATGATATGTGAAGTAAAGGAGGAGTAGAATCTTGATCAGGTATTGTACCAAGGTATCAGACATGTTTCATTTGGGAAGACAAAGTAAAAAGTCCTACACTGATTCAGACATCTGAAGTGGTTAGTGGAGTTACCTGCTTGCAATACAAAACTCAATAGGAATCAGAAAATACAGCGTCTGGCAAACACATCTGTTGTGTAAAACAATCTTACAGAATTACTTGTCAATATCCATTATGCAAATTTCCGGCAACTGGCAACATCCCTCCAAACTCTAGAGAAACTATTCTGGAAATGAAACAAATGCAGTTTTAACTTTGCTTGTTTGCGTTGTAATATCAGAGACAGCCTCTATATGCTCAAAGGTACACTGTGTAACTTTTCTGTTGGACGGTCTGCTACCATGACAATTGGAATTTTTCACTTCTTCAACAAATTTTTCCTGCTCAGAAATATCTTGAAAACTAGAGATTGGCCAATATGGTATTTTTATTGCTATTGTTTAGATTCCAGAGCAACCAATGGCAGATAAGCTCTGCCAATATTTTTGGACCGTTACAAAAGGCCGATTTGGATTATTTTCGTCAAAGTATGTACCGGTAATTTAAATTTACTACGAACTCACCCACAGCCATTTTTTCCCCACGAACCCATAAGGGAGCTTTGTAGTCACATTGTGTGCACTTATTTATTCATATAAAGTGTTATTTTTAGGTATTTTTAGGCAGATGACAACCAAATCAAAAAATCTGCCTGTTCTGGAGATTTACAGCCTGATATATCGGCTAACTGATATATTGAGCTATCACTATTGAAATCTCTCTATTGCTGCTTTTCTGTGAGCACAGTCGCCTCTCTCCAAGTTTAATGCCATACTCCACAAAGCTGCAGATGGCGAGCCCTCCACCAGAAAAGTTACACAGTGGACCTTTAAGCAAGCAAGTCATCAGTAAAACAATCGTCCTCTGATCTGATCTGATCTGATCTGATCTATTTATTTCAATTTCAGAGTTTTCACATATTGACCTAACTTTCTATGCACAAAGCAGACACACGTGCATTTACAGTATTTGTGTTATGTTTAAAAGTGCTGAGATTACTTTTTGTCCTCCTGAATCTCCATTGTCTGATTTTGAACACATAGTCACACATAAACTGTAACGACCCCCAACAAAGCAAAAGAACAGGTCATACACAAACGAGGTGCAAAGCAATCGGCTGCCCTAAAAGCATTTATCTATGAAAGAAGGATGTCTGCTCTTCACTGTGTCATGTAAGGTCCCTCTGTGGGCCCTGTCTTCATTACCAGGTGAATACAAGCACTCGCTGAGCTGCTTTTGACAGGATACACAAACAATTGTTGCACTGCAGGACACTTGATTTGACAGGGTACATAAATGCCCATAACACCAGGGTCACACACACCTGCAGGCTTTCTGTGCAGTACTGGGCCATATAACAAACACACACACACACACACACACACACACACACACACACACACACACACACACACACACACACACACACACACACACACACACACACAAACACAGACACACATGCCAATTGGCCATCTATTAATGATAACTGCTGGATAATGCAACTATCAGTCTATATGTTCATAAAAAGAGACTGTTTCTGAGCAAACACAGGACTTCTCGGTCTGAGGCACATGCAGGTACCTCTAGCGTGGTTTATTAGTTGATTAATTTTTATGGATGAAATTTGTGCCTGTATAGTAGGATTTATCCATGGAAGTATTAATACTGAAGTGTCAGTATATATAGAGAATAGTGACAAATGTGGGTATTGATGCTAATGATGCCAGTTGTAAGGCTAGGCATTGATTTTAGACATTTAAGGGCCATTTATTCAGTGTTTTGTGTTTCTAGTATCAAGTATCAAGTACTGAGTATTGGGATCAATATTGGAAAAAAAAGTCACCTGCAAACATACTTGGTATTACTGATAGCAAATATTGTGGTATCAGCATCCTGGTGAAAGTAGAGTGTAATAAATACCTTTCACTATCACTACTGCACTATGTCGGTACAGTAGCAGGACTGAATCTCCCCACAGAAATGAGTCAGAAGCTCTATTCAGTGATGTAAAAAGTAAACACTGTAACTGGGTTTAGTATCGACTTGAAATAACCAAAGCACGGATAGTCTCTTTGAGATGGTTCTCTGCGAGTAAAAAGAAAATTAACTTTTTAATCATACTATGCAGTTTTATCTCAAGTAAGTACCTATAAGAACAATACCACTTTAAGGAGATGGTGTCCTCAGATCACTTGATGTGGGAGACTGTGTGTGTGTGTGTGGGTGTGTGTGTGTGCGTGTGTATGGTGCATGTCTTTGCTGTCTCTGTGCCTTTTTAAGCCTGTGAACCTCTAACACCTGGACATGAAGAGACCTTTTAGTGCAGATTAAGCTGTGGGAGTGTGGAAAATGTCTAGAAATCCTATTGATTATCATTGGATATTGGCCCATGCACATATATACACATAATCACACTGGTTGAATGATTGCCCTGCACACTTGATGTGTCCTTGCCCTGTGTATGGGATGTACTTTAACTGGATGGTTAAAATTTCCTGTGGCCTCTCAAAAGTCTGACTTTGAAATGTTATTTTTTATTATGTTTTTACAATTTGCCAATTTGCCGCCATCTGCCTCTCACCATACATCTAAAGACATTTCTTTGCATAGAATGTTCCACAGTAACATTCTCAGCAAAGCAATAACATCTCCACAGAGACAAGCAGATGTAGAATCGCAATAGTCAACCCTTAAATACACTGGATTTTTATTTCTAAATTTTTATTTTGTAATTATGGGTTGGTGGCACACACAGAGAGATAGCTACATTCACAGAGCTCTTATATGCGCCTATAGAATTGTTCAGCTTCTTTAGTATGTCTATTCCAGTGCCTCGAGGCTCAAAATACTGTGTATAGTATGAAACAATTGACAACACACTTTCTGTGTTATTTCCCAGTGTGGTTTTCCTGGATTTACTTAAGACATATACATGCTTTAAATCTGTGAATTTTTAAATCTTATGTATTCTTCTTGTAGTCCATTAGTGTGTCCATTTTACAGCCCTTTTGTTCCATCCTTGTTCTCTATAATCCTCTGTAAAAGTCTGCATGTTTTGGCTTTCCGCGTGTGCGCCCTGAACTCATTAATAACCAGGCCACTTGTATTGTCAGATAAACTCTATAGAGAATACAATATGGTTCTTTTCAGCTTTTTCCACCACCTATTGTCCTTTCATGAAGTTAATTAAAACTAGGAGAAAAGCAACCGTGGTGTAAATCTCTCTCTCGCTCTCTCTATAGGTGAAAAATACATGGTTTAACTTGGTGTGCGTGCGTGTGTGTGTGTGTGTGTGTGTGTGTACGAGCCTGTTACGAGCCTCTTAATAAGGAATTCATGTGAAACAAGTTATTTCATTTAACCTTGGTAGCTTTTCTATTTAAAGCAATTGTTGGAATTACAGTGGACATTTCTATTCATATCGGAGCAGCCCTATCATGGTCTGTCTCAGAAATATTCCATAAACTATTTGCCAGAGTTATCTTTGTGCTATTGTGTTTTTTGAGCTGATAAGACAAAAATTGTACTTTTTTGTATTCAGGGGAATATATTTTGTTTTAAATTGTCATTCGCTATGGCAACAGTCCTTATTTTTAATCTTTATGAAATCCATGGATGAACACAGGTTATTTTATATTTAACATCACACAGTTTATGCAATGGTAGCTATGTTGCTCTTGTTTTCCAAAGTGGACAAAAAATGTATTCCCTAATATGCATTGTTCTTGGGCTAACTGCTTCCACTTCCACCCAGTTCCACCCAAATCTTTTTTTATTTATTTTTTTTAAGTGTACTACTATGTTATAACGTCGTTACATCATCAAAAGAATGGAGAAGGTTTTAGATGTCTCCAATGCCACTGTCCACACCACCTCTCCTCTCCTCCTCTACACGTCCTCTTGCTTCTCTGACCTAAAAATCCTCCAGCTCTGCATTATACTACCCTCCATTTTCTCATATATATTGCTCTAAAATATGAAATCTAATTATTCTCAGGAAAAAATATAGGATCTTGAATGACACTACATATAAAATTGCCTCTATTCCTGCTCCTTACCCTTTTCTACTGCCACAAATTATTAACAAACCCATTGGCTGCTGGAGAGTGGAGATTTTCTCAAAGAGCAGAGCCAGGCTAATAAAGAGACATACCTGTAGGCATTAGGAATATGGCATTTCCACAGTGGGCACGGGGGACCACATGCTGTAGCCCTGTTGACAGCTATAACAAAATGGACTGTTTAACATAGCGTCAGGCGTCTCTGGAGAGTGCTTAACCAGAATACCTGATCATGCAATTACCATACAAAGAGCAGTGCCGACAGCTCCAGGGCTTTCCCATTGCAGTGATGCTTTTCTGTTGCATTGGGGACTGGTTTTGTATGGTTTTCTATGGGGGGTTTGATGTGTATTGTGCATGGCTCCTCCCCAGAGACAGTAGCTTCTCGAGGAGTAGGTCGCATCTACAAAGATGGCAGATGTTTGTGCTTGTTCCCGTCTCTTTGGTCTGCGAGGTTGGCATTGTGTGTTTTACTATGATGCATAAGAATCACTATTGGGAAAGGTACAGTTGAACAGCCGAATTCTGATTTGATAGACACATCAATTATGGCTTGTTTAATGTTAAAACAATGCAAACAATATTGTAGCCCCTGTACAAGGTTGATGAAGAGGTAAGTACTGCAGTGCATATTAATGAATGTGGTATGAGAAATACCAATGGACAGTATCTATTGTACTTTAATCCCAGAATCTCATTTCTCCATTTTAATTGATGATGCTCAGGATGCAAATATAACCTGAAAATGTTGTCTTCTTGTCTCTGTTGTCTTTATTTTATTTATATTTTTATCGATTTTATTTATTCATATGGGTCTATTTTGTATTGTATTGTATTGGAAAATGGCACTAATTTAACGGTGCATTATGTAACTTTTCAGCCTCCTGGTTGCCCCCATGGAGATGTCATTGCATTGTCTGGAATGTTCCACAGTATGGCATTCAAGTTGCATGCATTCTTACTGCGAACTGACTCAGAGCTCCACAGATCTAACCTGTGGTGGCACCTTTCTGAACATAGTAAAATAAAGTAAAGAAAAAAATGTAAAGTTTGACTTCAGTTGCATTTAATTTTGTAGAGCCCAAAATCACAGCAGCAGTTGCCTCACAAGGCTTAACAAAATAGTTGATAGTTAAAGGTTTGGGATCAGATTTTCACTGTCTTAAAAAACTGAGAAACAAACAAACAAACAAAAAAACAGAACTAGTACATTTTAAATGGTTTGCAGTGGCCCAAAATTATTAAGCATTCCTTGCATAGTAATTATTCAGTTTATAAGCACTTTTCACAACTCTCAGGGACCAGTGCAGGATTTGGCCATAACAGTAAAATTAACAACAACTAGCATGCTAACATGGACTTATGGCAATAAAATGCGTTCTAATTAAATGCAGACAACAAGCAGTGAACTTATTGTGACTTCAAGAACTGCTTATACAATATATCTGTACTGGGGCAAATTAGTTACAAGCCCTTTAACCAACCGAAAGTCAGAAAATCAATTTATGAAACAGTCATTAACCTGAAATATCTCTCATTAATTTCCATACAATACTTTGATCAAACTGGTCCTGCAGGCGGTGAGGACCTGAGGCTTATGCAAATGTGTGCACACCTGCAAAATGGAGCCACTTTCATCTGATCAGATCAGGGAAAACATCTGCTCGATCTGCTCCTCCATTATCTCTCCCGTTATATTGCCCATCAACTTTTAACTGTCCGGCATGCGCTGTGTTTTTGCCCTCATTTGTTTACAATCATAACCCAATTGCACTAATCTGTATCTTAGAATAATTAGGCAAATTTGCATTTTTCATTGCATTTTAAATTATAGAGTAACACCTGTTACTCTAATGAAATCTACACAACCTGTAGCTCTTTGGACATCTCAAGTAATACTGACTCGTGACATTTGTGCTAATCCCTTCTCAAATCCACATTCAAACATCATTTTTATTTTTCGAGTGCGTTATTGGCACTGTGGTCGTCTTGGAGAAGGGCGGAGATCAGAGCAAGGACGAAGCGCTCGGTTGTTTTGTCTGATTCAGTGAAATGTAAAACCAGACGGATGGCAGGAGGCGGAGGGCGATGGCCTGTGGAAAATAGGCGCAGACAGAGCAGCTAAATCAGTGCAAGGTGAAGCGAATTTGTGTCGCCGGAGAGGAGAGAGATTAGAGAGGTATGGACAGAGCGGGGGAGATGGAGGGCAGGTGATGGAAGGCAGGAGATGATGATGTTTTAGACAAGTCGCAATTTATAGGTGTGATGGTTTTTCATGTAGATTACTGGTGTGTTACAAAGATCATTAGACAGAACCAGGGTGACAGTGGCTTGGAGGTGTTTACCCAGTAATGCATATAGTTCTTGTTGTTATGTCCTTGGGCAAAACACTTTACTCACCTTCCTTGTATGAACTTGATGTGTATTTGAGTAACTTATTGGAGCCACAGTTCTGACAGCATACATAAGGGATGACTAATGGCCTTATGTAGCACTTTAAAGAGTTTGTCTGGATTGAAAGAATTTCCCCTTAGGGAAAAATAAAAGTCATTCTGTTTATGAAGTCTGTAAAGTGCAGGATAAATATGAGTCATTATTCCTATTATTCATTTTAACAGTGTTAAAAATCAAGGTTTGGAGTCTGGATAGGAATTATATTATCTGCTTAAATATTGAAACACATTTAAAAAAAATTTTTGCCCAAAACTTTTTCCCACCAACATGCTTTAGTGTAAATCAACATTAGTAAAATAAAAACATATAGTTCAGCTGCAGTGTCTTGACTTGAATGACAAAAGTGAAAGGTTGATGAAGATAAGAAGGATCCCATCAGTTCGATGGCGGCCTTTGGAGACACAGTGTGTGCAGAGAGAGCGGAGGATGCCTTGAAGGGGACAGAGATGGATTAGAGCAATGATTCATTTGCACCTCTGAAAGCTAACCATGCTAACAGGGCTAATCATGCTAACAGGACCAACAAAGAGGTGAGAGGAGGGCCGGAGCAGAGGACGTCAGAGTGTGACTTCACAGTGTCTGCAACCTGAGTGATCTGTGAGAGAAACGTGTCAGTGTGTGATGTGCTGTGTGGAAGTCAAAGGATTCTTGTCATTAAAGGTACACTATGTAACTTTTCTGGTGGGCAGGTCATTCACCTGCTTCTCTACAGATGTTACTACGTTCTTACTGTGAGCCTGCTTGCCTCCACATAGATCTGACCTGTAACATGGCCTGTTGGTGTCACCTACTTGTGCATCTTTTTTTTTTTTTTTTTTTTTCTTTTCTTGTCAGAGCTGGGGATTGATCTCATGGCACTGAGATCAATTATCAGATTATGTAGAGAAAAGTGGTTTTCTTGGACAAGTCTATGTCCTCCTTGTGCTTCTTTGATTTCTAACATATAACATTGTGAATTATTGTATAGATATAGATCTTTTGTTACAGATTATAGAGATGCAAATGAAACATGTTGCTGTAGAAATCGTGTGCCTTTTGTTAGCTGTCAAAGCATCATTAAACACAAGGCTTTTTCACACCTTCATACAATTGCTCATGTACCTTTTTGTATTTTTAAATAAAGTTGACCACAAAAACATTTTAAATTCAGAAACTTCACTCACACCATCACTTTATACAAGAGGTGGTCTGAAAATTGTTACATACCTTGAGCAATACTGCAGCCATTTTACGTAGCTTTTTTCTATAGACTGAATAAGCACAACAACCTGTATTTTCAGCCATAGATGGACTAGAGGAGATGAACAGCGTTGGACAATACTCAGTGTGGGAGTGGGGCTGGATGAAGAGATGCCATAGAAAAGATGCTCTTATTCAGTGCACAGAAGGTCAATAACACTTAAACAAACAAGAATCTCAAGGACTACAGGTCAAGGAAGATTCATGGACAAAAAACACCAGCACATTTTGGTTTTAAGTGGAGCTGAAAGTGGATAAGAGAGAAGAATATAGAAACCACTTAGATGCAGCAAGTCAACAATTATTGGTTGTTCATATTGGGCTGTAAACATTGTCAAAAATGAGAAAGAGATACAGAGAAGATAATACATGTTGGTGGAGCCTTGTATTTTGTTGATTGAGTTTTTTTGTTCAAAACACTGGCAAAAGTGTACAGTATTTCTTTGAGAGTGATCCGGTATTACAAGGTCCAATGCCTTTCATTATTCAGACTTATTCAGAATTTCAAAAAGCTTTGGACACCTTAGAACTTGTACAACTTCAATTAGCGCACGAGCATGGAAAACACATACAATTATCTGAGGCCTGTTTTTAATAGAAAACACCAGTTAAGGCACACTAAAGAGTACAGTGAGGCTAATGATAACTGCTCTGTTTTAATGTTAGCTGCATAGTGATTTCTTGATTATTTAACACGATCATGATTCTTTGTGTACTGTAAAATGGAATATTGATGTAAAACAGTTTAGAGGTCCCATATTATGCAAATTTGTGAGCTTTAAGCCATGTTAAACTGTTATCTCCTCACAAACATATCTGAAGTTGTGTTTCATTCACATGTTTAAGTAACCCTGCATTGTTAATCACTCTCTTTAATCTCCAAAGCTCAAAATGCCCTGGTCCACCTTGACAGCTATTGTTAACCTTTAGTTAATTACATGTTAAAATTACATTTTTAAACTAAACAAACTAATTGCATTTTAAAATATTTCGTTTTCAGTGAAGATAGCATTTTCAAAACAACAAAAGGTATATGTGCCAGTGATTATAACCTCATAGAAGTGTAATACCTCCTCTTTAAATCAGTTATAAAAGCTGGAGTTAGAGCGTACTTATGTTCAATATCCATCAAACGTCATAAGAGCACAGTGCTCTACTGTAAGAGCCAGTGAAACTATATAGAAAAAGCTATTGGCAGCCTCATATTCTCAGCTGTTGTGATAGTCATTTAATAATAAGCGTTGGGCAAAGCATTCTGGGTAGTAGCCTGCTGTGTTAATGCGGTGGTTTTGATCAATGGGCCAATCTGCCCTGGAGTTTCATTTTTGCCAACAGCCTATTTTTCCATTAACATTTCACCCAACATTGTGTAAAATAGACTGCTTTATTTTGTAACTTGTCTATCGATGGTTGAATTTTTATAGATCCTCTACAAAACTGCTCGAAAATGTCAGATTATCTCGCGGAAAGATTTAAGCTTTTGGATTTGCTAACAGCAGAAAAGTACTTAACATTATAGACTTCTCAGATGGCATTTGTAGTCATTGATTGTGAAATTGAAAGCTCACAAAATGAAAGAAAAAACTGTACTGAAAACGCAATAGACTGTAGAATAGGAGATAGACTTTTTTATGCCTTGCCAATATTGTTTAAGTGTGCGGGCGACTGGGGGCTCTGGAATTGGAATTGAAAAGCGAGAGGGGAGAGAGATCACAGGGTCCTTTGGGAGACAGAACTCCCATTGGGTGAGCCCTGAGCCCCATGTCTGCTTAAGGCTCACGGCCCGGGCAGCAGTGAATGTGAATGAGCCGAAATGACAGACTGAACAGCTGAATGGTGTGTGCGTAAAACAAAATTATTCAGAGCGGTTTTCTACAATGAATTCCCCTGTCAGCAGACCCCATATTCATATTCATAAGAACAGTTGAAGGCGCCCAGTATTGACATTCGAGTGAGCTGTATTCATCGTAATGTTTAAAATCTGCTCCCTCCTCTCTATCTCCTTTCTCTTTGACTTTGCCTTTGTGCCGTGGTGATTTGTATTCCTGCTTTGGTCACATAAAAGGCAGCTCGAGGATGCAAGAGAGACAGGCAAAACAAAGGCCAGTGTGCACGAGGAGGAGAGGTGGAGTGTGACTTGGCGGACAGAACTGGAACAGAGAAAGAAGTGATGTAGTAGATTAACAAGGTATAAAGTTAATGTCTGCTGGAAGATATATACGAATGTAACTATATCTGTATATGTATATGTATATGTGTCAAATGAACTTGAAAGTGAAACTAAAAAGGTTTGTGCTAAGAGATGGGTTGATGTAGTAAGAACATGCATCATCATCTGCCTTCTAAATATTATCAGGCCACCTCTGCTTCACTATGCCTTATCTAACTCCTCCTTTAGCTGTTTGAAAATTGGATTAGGCAACTTTAAAGGTCCTATATTACGCAAAATGTACCCTTGTGAGCTTTAAGTCATGTTATAATGTTGTTACCTCATCAAAAACAAATCTGGAGTGTTGTGTTTTGTTTCAGTCATGCAGTACCCCTTAATTATCAGTCTGTCTACAGCTCTAAAGCTCAAAACGCTCTGTTCTACCTTGTGATGTCATGAACAGGTTAACAGCTACAAGGTGTGTTTTCTGTTTGAGAGAATAACTCAGCCAAAATATGCAGGGTTTGTGTGTTAAAGAGTGTGTTAGATCAGAGCCTAAGCAGCTTTGGGCTTTGGGCAGATCCTGCTCACATTGCTCTTTTGTGTCATTTATTTAACCAAGTTCAGAACTAATTCATATCTGCAAAGTTGAACTGGCCAACTTTCAATTATACAACCTTAAATAGTTATCAATAAATAGTATATAATTATTGAAGCATCAACCAATATTTTTTTTCAGTACTTTAGCATTTTCTATGATTGTACCTTGAGACAGTCTATATTCTTTTATTTTTTCCAAACTAACAATGAAATAGACTTTATCTGAGAAATTGTTTTGCACTTTTGCCTTTTAGTGCATAATTTAATACTTTTTTCAGGTAAACATAAAAGTTTATCAAGGTTGTAACTCAACTCTATCTGCTGAGATGAAAGTTCTCGTGAAGTTTTAGCATCATTATAGCTTTGCTCTGAGGCCTAATCCATACTAATGCACTTTTAAGGGTTCTGCAAGTGTGGGATTTAAATTTCTCATTCACACCATGAGCATGACATTAGTGATGAGGTCTTATTAGGCTCTTATCCGTCCAGTCAGTACTCGAAAAAGACAAGGAAAAGACAGGTTAGCATCCTACTGTCAAAGAAGTTGGTAAATTTGAACATTTGCCACATTATTGTTGTATTTGTAGCTTTTTGCATGTATCTTAATTATTTTGTGCAGTTACTTTGTGCATCAGTAACTAACGCTGACCAAATCATAAGTTGTGTAGTTCCAAAATGTGCAGCCCTAAGCCTTGGGTAGATAATAATGATGCTTTAAATTGTATCCGACTGCATTGTTCCCCTTCTTCCAAATATTTGGATGTATGACATGGTAAACAGAAAGCTAAATATAAGTAAAAGCTTGAACCTCTGTGTTTTATGTATAAAAATTCCACCTACATAGAAATTTATGCTTAAATTGTCTAATTGAAAATATTTATTTATGGGGATATACTCGCTTGAGCTGTCTCTTTAAGGAAAAAGAAAAAAAAAGTAGATTATCTGACTTCTTATTATATCTCAGCTGAGTATCTAGCACTCAATCTCCAAAGCTCAAAATGCTCTGTTCCACCTTGTGATGTCATATAGTGGTAGTTTTCAAGTTCACAGCTACATTCTACTTTTATTTCAACTGAATTGGCAAATCCAGGGCTTAAATCATGCAAATGAATCTAGTGAAGGTGCATGGAGATTAAAAACACAATGGAGCTCTTTCTGTATTATCACATGACATCACAAGGTGGAACTGTGTTTTCAGTTTGAGAGAAGCTAACCTAAATATGCAAATATATGTGACTGAAACTGTTTTTGATGAGGATTCAACATTATAACATAGATCAGAAATTTGCCTAATATACAAATCTGCCTTAAACAAATCTTTGCACCTTTTGAATGGCCAATTTTGCTCATAAGCTCCACAGCCCTGCTCTTAACATGTACTTGTATATTTTCCGCTACAAACTCATTTAGCAATTCCACAATTAGCCTTCTGTATGTGTCATGTTTCCTCTTGTTTACTTCTAACACAGCATGGCTAATTATCTGGGGGCTGTAATTGCGTTGAGCGAATGGGGATGGTGTGAAGAGCAGTCATTTTTACTTAACACTTGAGTTCCCACGTATGTAGCTGGCTCTGTTTACTGTACCATATCTGCTCCCCAGAGACGCCGCTCATGTTCTCCACTGTTTGGACACATGGAGCTGCTGCTATCTTCTTGTTAGCTCAGATCCACCTCATAATCTTTTACTGGGGCTGCTTTGTGTCTGTCTCCTCACCTGTGAAGTGTCAGAGAGGAACTGATGGCATTTTAGGAGAGAACAGAAGACAGAAAGGAAAGGAGAGGTGCAAATGGGGGATGTGGGGAGGTTGCTAGCAAGTCTGTGGGCGAAAGATTAGATATTAAAAGGTCATATATTATGCAAATTTGAGTCTCCTGAGCTTTTAGGCATGTTAAAATGTTGTTACCTTATCAAAAACATACCTGGAGTTGTGCTTTGTTTCATTCACACGTTTAAATAACCCTTTATCATTAGTCTGTCTACATCTCCAAAGCTCAAAATGCTCTGTTCCACCTTGTGATGTCATGAAGCGGTTGTTTTCAACTTAACAGCTCCTTTTACTTTAACTTCAGTAGAGATTGGCAGTTCCATGGCTGCAATCATCAGAATGATTCTAGTGAAATTTGGAGTTTAAGAACACAGTGGAGCACTTCCTGTATTACCACATGACATCACGAGGTGGAACAGAGTGTTTTCTGTTTGAGAGAACACGTAAAGCATAAATATGCAGGTTTGTGTGTTAAACATGTGTGAATGAAACAAAATGCAACTCCAGGTGTGTTTGTGATGAGGAAACAACATTATAACATAGATCAGAAAACTGTGTAATATGGGCCCTTAATAAATTAAATTTAAGATTTTTTTTTTTCTCTCAAATGTTCTCATCAATTTCAAATGTGACAAAATTAAGAATTAAAGAAAACAACTTTCAAAATTTCAAACTGTACCGGGAATATTTGAAAATGGAATGTAACACATCTGAAATGATTCTGCTAACCAGAATAATTATGTTTGAACAGAAAGCCCGAGAGGATGCTTTTGTTGGTGAATAAAACAATTTATTTTATTTTTAACAAAATAAAGGCAGCAGTTCAGGTGCTCTCTGCATGAATCTCATATTTTTTTGGCACAAGTACAATATCTTGAATCAAAATGTACTTTCAAATTGTTGATAATAATTTTATATTTAAACGTGTATGAGACTTGTATATAATTCTAACACGCTGCACGAGGACAGGCCTGTGGAGGGTGGGATTAGTCCATGTGGAGATTTGAGGAACCACAACATCTTTATGAAATCCCCATGAGTATAAAGAGTGCATAAGGTGCATTCTGTAACTTTTCTGTTGGAGTGTGTGCCACCTGCTGGTCTCCATGGTGATCGGTTGGGATGTACCATGGTATATGTCAAATGTGTGTAACATGGAGTTGGTGCTGATGGTGCCAACACAAGATCTACAGACAGACATGCGGCACACAGCCCCCCAAACAAGAAAAGCTACTTAGTGCAACTTTATGCAAGTCTCAGCTAGTACACATATGGTATAGGCTGCTTTGTACTGTCTGTGGCAAAACTACTCTTTGAAAGTTGTGAAAAGTGCTTATAAACTCATCACAGTGAAAAATTTTGGATACTTTGGAAACTTTTTTTAATGAAAAAGTTGTGTTTTTTCACTTTTTAAGAATATTTTTAGAGACATTTTTGAAACAGGAAGTGAGTAAAATGTGTGAATCATTGTGGAGCTAACCATTCATAAAGTGCATCCTCAGCTCACTACTGTATGGCCCCCAACATGCTGGTATAAGTGGTTAAGTGGGCTTAGTGATCCCACCGGCCCAATTATGAGAATACTGTGCAATTAACAGCACTGCATGGAAGCCCTGTCATTACACACGGAGGGAAAGGTCACTTATCCACTGTACTGCTGTTATAGGTGAAATATATACTGTTCTTATATATTATATTGAGTTTAAATGGTTGTGTTTCTAAAGTGGGTGAGTGAATTTGACACACATGACTATAACTGTCAAGGGTGGATTGGCTTACATGAACTGTCTCTGAGTCCACACAGGAGCCATTGATTTATCTATATGCAGTCAAGCTACTACTACTACTACTACTACTACTACTACTACTGCTACTACTTTGAATTTGAATGGGTCTTTTGATAATGCCATTGCCCATATATAGTCTTTAGATGTAACATGTAGCTATTTACTTGATCTGTACTTGATTTTTTTTTTCATGTTTTTGAGCAAAATATGTCTTGCCCCATTACAGATATATCAAACCCGGGCATTGTACAGCTCCCAGGTCACATATGGCCTTTTAGTTGACTCTGACTGGCCCGTTTTAAAATTATAAAATATGTTTATATAAATTTTATAATTTTACCTCATGCATGGACTAAAGCTGCATTGCTTTTTTTTTTTGTTTTTAGAGGCAACCTCACTTTTTCATTGCTTAATCATAACATTGACTCTTATCAGTCTTACCAGCTTGTCTAAACAATACTATTTATTACTTTTTATAAAGAAATACAATTAATATTATGCAGAATTGAGATAAGCATTTTGGCCGTCCCTCCACAATATTTTCTGTTTCTCATGTGGCCCCATGGAAAAAATAATTGCCCACCCCTGAGGTATATTGTATAAGCAGCTCTTGAGGTTAAGATAGGTCAGCTGTATACTTGATTATGAAGTGTTTTATTTTAACCAGCAAAAGTGCTGTTAGCATGCTTGCAGATATCATTATCATGACAGAAAAACTTGTACTTCTGAAAGAAGTGTAGTAGTAGTAGTTGTAGTAGTAGTAGTAGTAGTAGTAGTAGTAGTAGTAGTAGTAGTTCAGAAGTTCAGATATTTTCTTTACCGCACCAGCCCAAATGTAATCTGAGGTGGACCGGCGCACCGGACATTTTCCCGGTAGTACAGATTACCAGTCCGAGCCTGCACTCAGTTACAATCAGTAGGGGAAATTTTGCTGTGTTTGGCGTAGCTCATTTCTACCTGAGCGCTCCAGGAAGAAAACAATAAAATGACTTTTTAGATGAGAATTGAGATGGTGAAGAATGCAAATGTAACATTACTGGAGTCTATTAAATTGTCAGCGGGCCCCATTCACATCAGAGCAGACAGGGACGCACTGACATGGAAGAACTGTTATTAGACCACCATGCACAAGTTTCTCTGTCTGCTGAAGAATCATACACACATCTAAGGTATAAGTCACTCACTTTATTGTTTCTATGTACTTTTCAACATGTTCACAGCTTCTGTATGAAATGTCATACCGTTCCCAACTTTCAGTGATGATTACGTTTTATCACAGAGAACTGGACTAGAAAGTATGTGACAAAAAGTACCACTTATTTAATTTTACATGCTGCAAGCTGGACATATTTCTGTTTTATCATGTATTTATTTATTTATTTATGAGACAGGGACAGTGCACAATCTACATTAACCTTAACAGGAGAGGTGCATTGTGCAGGTTGTAGCACTAGAGTTAATTTCCACCTGTAGTTCCTGGTGCGATACTTTTTTATTCATTCAGAGTCATTAAAATGAGTTGACTTATATTCAAATAAAATATCGGAATATAATTTATTCGACAATTAGTCTGATTAGGTTCAATATGTCTTCTGTATTGATTATACTTATGATTTTTATGTATAGACTTCTCTGAGTTTCAGACTTTGACAGCATCTGCACTCTGCTTCTGTTTCTCTTGTTTCTGGTCATCTGATTCTTTGATTCTTCTGAACTGTATCTCAGGTGTGAGAAAGTTGGTACGTCCCCTTCTCCCAATTTACAGTCTGGTGGGCACGCTTCCAAATCTCGATGGCCTCCCTGATCCAACGCATATGACCTTAGCGTTACAGTGTTGTCCCAATCCACAAGATGGTCTTCCCTCTTGCAGTGATCTGATATTGTGAACTTAAACTGTTGCTTCTACGTTTCTATGTAAAACATTTGAAACATGTCAGCCTTCTACTTGTTCCACAATATGGCACTAAGTTTGTCTATATCCATGGCATCAAGCATGAAATGTTATGTATGTATGTATTTCTTAGCAATAGAAATAGAAGATAGATGAGTTTAATACCATTTTAATCTTCTCCCAGGAAAACCATTAACATAATTTAGAAAAGCATAGCCTCCCCACCAGAGAAGTTGCACAGTGCACCTTTAAATATTCTGATACCATCCCTTGGTGTACTACCTACTTTAGACCATTTCAAGCTTTCAAAAAAAAAAAAAAGGCTTGTGTTTTCAATCATACAGTTGTCACTGAACTAGAC
Organism: Taenioides sp. WSHXM2023; assembly: GCA_029959045.1. NCBI lineage: Eukaryota > Metazoa > Chordata > Actinopteri > Gobiiformes > Gobiidae > Taenioides > Taenioides sp. WSHXM2023. The sequence goes on from CM057085.1 coordinate 13,346,589, forward strand.
ATTGCTCTTCCTGTGTGGTCTTAATGATGTGTTCAGGGACACTTCGGGACACATCAGTTTTACTATGAAACGCCATCTGCAGTATTGCATCACACCATGATTATTATGCAGATTTCGGGGGCGCGACTGATGTGGGATTAATGAGAATGCGATCAGAATGAGACGCTTTCCTATCCATCTCAAGGCAATATATAACCCTCTACAATATATTATAACATCCACTTATACAATCCATATTATCCCTGTACTTGAGATGACAGAATGAATGTTGTGAATTCAGGAAGCTAGCGATGCCAGTGTTATGTATCCAGATGAGAGGTTTTACGAGGCTTTGGGGTAAAACTCGCCGAAACAACTTTATTTTTACGATGCAAACGTGCACGGCTTTTTAGCATCTCTGCACGCCGCGTACACACTGGCAAGGTGCGCTGCTGTCACTGTCACAAGTGGACTGTAAATGCAACCCAGAGCTCATAAGACCACAAGAGGAGATCCAAGTAATCAGTGTACACGCAGTAAAGAGTGGAGGTAGCAGGTTGGGTGGGGGAGGGGTTGTGTCAGGTAGCAGACAGTAGTAATTCACACAGGACTGGTGATGAGGGGGAGAGACTGAGGGGCGTGTAGCTGTGGTTTTATAGCTCCATAGCAAAGACTATATCAACAATGGACTCAAATGGTTTCAGAAATGACATGGTTAATTAATATCGTGCTGAAAGATCTAGGCGCCTTCTGAAAATGAAGTTACAAGTCTCGATAACACATTTTGAAGTGTGATTTATTGTTGAAGTAAGTGTAGATGATAAATGATAATGATAATATGGAAACTAATTTATGCCGCTGATATGATAATCCAAGAGCAGATGTATAATGTATTCTGCCTTTTACGACTTAAATCTTATTGTATAGTCAAAAAATAAACACAAATTTCTCATCAGTGCAAAGAAAAAGTACCCCCAGTAAATACTGATCCCAAATATATATTGTTCCAGCTTTTATATCTTGAACAATAAGTTGATATAGTAATTATTAAGACAGGCCTACAAGTCTCTCATCAGCAGTCTTTTGTATCAACAGTGCAACACTACAAATACCTGGCAAGTTCTTCTTCTACTAGTATATGTCCAAGGGGTTACGAGCTGTGATCATCTGCTCACAAAGAACGCATGACAGCTGGTTGTGTGGTTGCAGGGATATCAGGCATGTTTTTTTTTTTTTTTTTGTGAGTTGTAGGGTCTGAGTGAGCACTGCTGAAGCCCAGTGAGAGCAGCATGTGCAGGTAAAATCGAGCTGCAGGTGATGTAAACACAGCTCCGGTGGCTGGAGCGAGGTGTGGAGGTGAAATGGGGCAATAATACACCTCTGACATGTATTCTGAACAAATGACTGCACACATGAAATCCAGAAAAGTTTGGTGACAAAAGCATTTAACTTTAAAGATCCTATATTACGCAAAATTGACTCTTGTGAGCTTTAAGCCATGTTAGAATGATGTTACCTCATCAAAAACATACCTGGAGTTGTTTTGTTTCATTCACACATGTTTGAGTGATCCTTGTTTATTAGTCTGTCTACATCTCCAAAGCTCAAAATGCTTTGTTCCACCTTGTGATGTAATGAAGCAGTAGTTTTCAAGTTAACACCTACCTTTTACCTTTTTTTTAGTAAAGACTGGCAATTTCAGGTCTGAAATTATTCAAGGTCTGAACGATTAAAGTTTAGATGTATGGAGTTTGAAAACACAAATGAGCACTTCCTGTATTACCAGATAACATCACAAGATGGAGTGTTTTCAGTTTGAGAGAAGAACACAGCCTGAATATGCAGGGTTTGTATGTTAAACATGTGTGAGTGAAACAGAATACAACTATGTTTTTGATGAGTAAACAACATTATAACATAGGTCATAAAATAGTGGAATATGGACCCTTTAAATAAAGTAGTGCTAAAGTTAACTGTGCCAGTGGTTTGCTAACATACTTCTTTGATGTTTTGGGAGTTTAAACACGTCTATGGAAAGATAGCAGGACCTAAAACATATCTACATATCTACCCAGACCCCTCCTCTGTCTCAATATATATATCTATCTATCCATCAATTTTCTTCCGCTTATCAGGGGCCGGGTCACGGGGGCAAAAGTCTAAGCAGGGACTCCCAGACTTCCTTCACCCTAGACACTTCCTCCAGCTCCTCCGGGGGGACCCCAAGGCTTTCCCAGGCCAGCCGTGAGAAATAGTCCCTCCAGTGTGTCCTGGGTCTTCCCCGGGGCCTCCTCCCGGTGGGATATGGCCGGAACACCTCCCAAGGGAGGCGTCCAGGAGGCATCCGGAATCTCACGCCTCTCGACGTGGAGGAGCAGCGGCTCTACTCCGAGCTCCTCCCGTGTGACTGAGCTCCTCACCCTATCTCTAAGGGAGCGCCCAGCCACTCTGCGGAGGAAACTCATTTCGACCACTTTTATCCGCGATCTTGTCCTTTCGGTCATTACCCAAAGCTCATGACCATAGGTGAGGGTAGGAACGTAGATTGACCAGTAAATCGAGAGTTTTGCCTTTCAGCTCAGCTCCCTCTTCACCACAACGGTCCGATACAGCGACCGCATCACTGCCGACGCTGCACCGATCCGCCTGTCAATCTCACGCTTCATCCTCCCCTCACTCATGAACAAGACCCCGAGATACTTGAACTCCTCCACTTGAGGCACGTTGGAGGTCCCGGTCCGATGAAGCCATCAGGACAATCTGCAAACAGCAGAGATGAGATCCCGGAACCCGATCCCCTCCGGCTCCTGACTGCGCCTAGAAATTCTGTCCATTAATACAATGAACAGAACCAGTGACAAAGAGCAGCCCTGGGGGAGTCCAACATGCACCGGAAACAGGTCCGACTTACTGCTGACAATGCAAACACAACTCCTGCTCCGGTCATACAGGGACCGGACAACCCCATACTCCCAGAGCACTCCCCACAGAACCCCACGAGGAACACGGTCGAATGCCTTCTCCAGATCCACAAAGGACATGTGGACTGGTTTGGGCAAACTCCCATGAACCCTCAAGCACCCGATGAGAGTATCGAGCTGGTCCAGTGGTCTGCGGCCGGGACGAAAACCACACTGCTCCTCCTAAATCTGAGGTTCGACCATCGGAACCATCGGTACCCTGGAATAGACCTTACTGGGGAGGCTGAGGAGTGTGATTCCCCGGTAGTTGGAACACACCCTCCTGTCCCCCCTCTTAAACAGAGGGACCACCGGACCCCGGTCTGCCAGTCCAGAGGTACTGTCCCTGACCGCCATGCGATGTTGCAGAGATGTGTCAGCCAAGACAGCCCCACAACATCCAGAGACTTAAGATAGGATGGATCTCATCCACCCCCGGAGCCTTGCCACCAAGGAGCTTGCCAACCACCTCA